>VDFB02049217.1:18861344-18912462 GCA_007258455.2 Sequoia sempervirens | reverse complement strand
TCCTGAAATCACATCCAACATCTTAGGGTTTAAAATTTCATTATCCAATCAAACCAATCAAAATCCAGCCCTAAGTCTAGCATTGATCCAAAGTTCCTAAACATTCAACACTCATATCATTCACCCCTTTCATCCTTCATCTCATCATTGGTCCTAAGAATCTTAGAGGTCACTTTTGCAACAAGGTCACAAAACAAGAAGAACATGGAATACAAATTTGATCCATACATCATGAGTAATCCAAATCAATTGAACTTTCAAAGCCTTACAATGCCTATTGATTATCAAAACTCACACTTATACAATCCATACATGGGATCATTACCTTCTACAAATGTCAATGGTACAACAAGTATGAGTATACCCAAATCAAATATTGGAACACATTTCCCGATGGTAGATCTAAATTCAAACCTACAAATCTATCAACCAAACACCCAATGCATGAGCCTTCAAACGAACACCATCATCTCATCAAATCCCTACATGCCAAATGTGAATGTACCAAGTTCAAGATTACCAAACATGAATCCAGAAAAATTTGGGATGGATATGTTTTTGAATCATCTAAATGTTTGTTCAAAGTCCAAACAAGATGTTGGCAATACCATGTATTAATCCAAGTCCGCGATAACACCATGCAAAATCAAATTTACCTAAATCAAGACAATGTGATTCCCAGCACCAACAATGTTCGATTTTCAACCTATCGCCAAATCGAACATCATCCCAAATCGAACATTGTCCAAAATAAAATTTTCCACTTCGATGGCATTCAAAAACCACAGTATGCATCCACGATTTGCTTGAATAAAAACCAAATCAACTATATCAAAGGATTCAAGATTGAAATCAAGATCAAATTTGGCGAGATCAAATTGCTACACTTACCAAAATAGTTGAGTCATTAGCAAGAATCCGCACCATTACCCATATCAACATCATTCTGTGGTTTATGAAGCTACACTTTACTGGCAACAATTCAATCGGTAAAATCAATCCGCTAACACCACGATCTTTGAATATACCATTGACATCGCACCAACAGATGGTATATAATCAAATGAAAACATCAATCCCGACAAATCAAAATATGGTCTCCCAAGGACCTATTACCTCGTTCATTCTGACCATTCTTATCACCTCGATCACTCCAACCACCCCTATCACACCCATCATATCTCAAACCCTCACTACCATGATCACTCCAAACATATCTCAACAACTTGTCACTACATCCAACACAATTCCAAATCCACCACCACTACCACCAAAACCAAACACAGCAAGACAATATAACATTGCGCTAAAAGCTCACCAAGCCTACCAAAAGGCCATCCAAAAATATCTAGCCACACAACAAGCAAAAAAATCTCAACAAGTGCAACAAGCCTCTCAAGCTACCCAACAAACACAAGCATAAACATGAAAAATGATAACTATTGGGAATAACTATGAAAATTCAACCATTGGTGATAGCATTGACAATCTCTTTACCACAATTGTTGAAAGAAATGATCAAGATCTATCCATCAAAGAGCACATTGAATATGTTTCTATCTCGTCCGAAGATCAAATCAACATACATCAAGAGTCACTTTTCAATCATGATCAAAATCCACCAAAAATACCCAACAATGATCCAATTCAAGAAATGTCAACATCACTTGACTCTATGGTTGAAGACATTGACAATCTCTCTGCCACAATTGTTGAAAACAATGTTCAAGATCTCTCAATTAAGGAGCACATTGAAGATGTTTCTACCCCATCTGATGATCAACTCACCATACATCAAGAGCCAATTTTTAGTGATCTATTTCAAGGGGTGTTAGAATTATTTGATCCCATTGACATAATCTATGATCCATCGACCAATGATCATATTGAAAATATCTCTACATTTCCTTATGAGTTAGAGGACATATCTCAAAATTTTATTCCAAAGCATGATCAAAATTTTCACCAAAGTCTAGCAATGGTCCTTTCCAAGACATATTGACATCTTTTGACCTCATGGTTACAGATACTTAAGGAACCCTAAACTCGACACTTGAAGATATTAAACCACTTACCATGTCTAATGACGACATCCAAGAACCCCTTACAAGCAATCCATCCTTTGAAATTGACCCATGTCAAGAACTTGATCCAAAGCATGTCAAAGGTGATTCCAAAATTATTCAAGATCAAGAATTTGTATCTCCAAGATACTACAATGATCTAATGGACACTCTCCTATCTATACAAGATGCACATACTGCTCCATCTACCCATGAGATGCTTTCTATGGATGGACACATAGATGATCTTCATTCAAAACAAAATTCCTTTACTCTTGACATTATTACACAAAAAGAGCAGGTTATCGATTCCTACAATCAGACTAAGTTGTCAACATCAAGATCAGATATATCCCAAATTCAAATTGAGGACATCATGAATAAAGATATCTAGAAGTATCCACTCAAGGAAATAGGTTAGATAGAACAAGATATTCCAAAGTCAATAGAACAACAAAATCCAATAGCATCATCTACAGTGGTCATTTATTATAGAATGCACTCTAAACAAGAGCTCTTGGAACAAGCAGAATCAAAGCATGAAGGTAATACTTTCACAATACTAGGGGCAACTTCATCTAGTGTAAATTTCAACATAGGGAGCACGAAGAATCCTTATGATGAAACTGATGCCAATATTACAACCAACAATGTCATGAATCTTCATCCACCCATCACCCCATCCACGAATTGGGACCAACATCAAAAGAAGATTTGAATCAAAGCATGAAGAACATTATCAACGCAAAAGAAGCTAGAAAGCATAATGGATAAATCAAATACACATGAATACCAAAGAATGCAAAGAAAGATCATCCCTATCAAACTCCATCAGTCAAAGAAACTATGGGGAAAAATAAAAAAGGGAAAAGTATCCATCAAAGATGTCCACAAAAGAAAAAATAAGCTTTTCAAGCGACGTACAAAGTGTATCAAGCAGTTTGTCCTAATTTCACGCACACTTTTGTATCCACCCATCATTGCTCATCTTCCCAAGTTTGGAGAGTCAAAAATTCCAAATTGTCAACCAATCCATCTTTTATCCCTAAACACACTCCATCCATGCCTCCACACATGATATCCAATTCTCATATTGACCATGTATTGGCAACAAATCTTCATCATAAGGATTCTGAAGGCACTCTATCGCGATGTACGCACAAAGACAAAGTTAACCCCAATATCAATGAAGCAGATCAAGAATCCCAAAAGTTGCATTCAAGTGCACATATCTTAGCAAAGCAACTTATTCAAGAAGGATATTGATGGCACATTATGACAAGGGGCATCTACATTAGCGACACCTTGTGATTCAACATGAGCTTAAAATCTTTCAGGAAAAACCAAAAAAAATCAAAAAATATGAAAATCCAAAAAAAAATAGAAAAATGATTGAAAATAGTAAAGAAAAAAATTGTCCTCTAGTGAAAACCACTATGGTGGCGCTTTGGGAAATACCATGATGAAAACCTAGCAAACATGCATCATGTGTGGAATCGAGCATCTACGTGCGCCAGTTCAGATGGAAGCATCTCATCCCATCCATAATAAATCTGGCATTCCATCCATCGTATCCATAATAAATCCATTTATCCATGAACTATTTATCCATCTGCATCCATGGTTCAAGTTATCTTGATCTTGAAAACATTTGGTGCACACATTATGCCTGCTTATGGTAAACATCTTGACATGGGCCGTTTTCATTGATCCTATCCTATGCAACATTATCTGAGCCATAAAGCATTATCCAAATGAGCATTCCTTATCTAAACATTGTATCTTCTCACAAGATAATCCTTGGCATCCTTTGCATGCTTTCCATATCCATCCATCCATACACCTATCTAGGCATTCATCCATGACATTCCATACATTGCTAGACACTAGGGGAAAATATTTACATCTTGATTCATGAATAAATCTTGATCTATATCCTCCAACTTATGTGGCAATCCGAACATTGGAAAATGTGAAACCAAATTGGTCAAAGCATTTGTGATCCAAAATCCAAATCACTAGCCCATGGCATATTTTGACGAGAAGGCATTCCTTATCAGTCTTCATCTTTCATTGAACATCAATCCAAGTAATCACTATCAGTTGCATCTAAGTTGCACTTCAAATGTCACATCAAATCATTCAAAACAATTTTGTTCCAAATCAAGTTTCAAAATCCTAATCAATCGAATCTAATCAACCCATCATCATCTCGGGATATCATTCCCAATCATTGTGTTGCTTAACACTATCCTTGTATTGTTGTGCATCCTTAACAATGTTATCATCATCAATCCTAATCAATCAAATCCTTGCATTGTTGTGCATCCTCAACAATTTTATCATCATCAATCCCATCAACATCCTAAATCCTCGTGTTGCTTAACACTGTCCTTGCATTGTTGTGTATCCTCAACAATGTTATCATTGTCAATCCATTGATCCAATCAATCAACCTTAGCTTAGTTTTCAAAAAAATCCCAAAACAAATCACTGATATCGTCACACACATGTCCATATCCAAATCGTCAAAATCGTGCGAAAAATCCAAAAACATCAGAAAAACATCAAAAAATCCCAAAACATTCATAAAAGTCAGAAAATGTCAAAAAAAAAAAAAACATGGAATCTGAACTCGTCATCTCACGATAGCGTGGGCAGGCTAATCTTAGAGTGCTTACCGAGACATCAAAATCCAAAGCATTTGAAAACAAAAAATCAAAACAATCATAAAAATCTTTCGAGAAAACCCCAAAAACGTTGGAAAATCCAAAAGAATCCAAAACATTTGTAGACATCCTTTGAAAATACCAAAACAGCCTCTGAGCACAAAAGTATCAAAAAAACATCCAAATATTTGAAAAAATTCATCCGTCCTATTTCTCTTTCACCTGCAATAATCAATCATCCATAATAAACTGATCGTCACCTTCATCCTTTGGCAAAACAAACAGAAATAACCACAACAATTAGCAAAAGAAAGCTTCAAATATAAAAAATCAAAATCAAAACAACAAACCTTTTAAAACAAAATCAACTCTTCACCAACCTTATATCATCAACAACGATCAATCAACTTATCAAACCATCATCATCCTATACAATGCATGTCCTAGGATATATCAAGTTCGACAATGGGCATCATTTTGGATATCACCTTGGATTCTTATCCTATCAAACGAATCCTTTGGCTGAAGTATGAAGAACATTGGCTTGTTTGCATACTTGATCTTTTATTTTATCTTATTGCACTATTCAAAGGACCTCTCGATGATATCTGAATGAAGGATTTAGAGAGATAGGAATGGGGCAACAATCATTACCTTTTTATCTATTGTGCTTGTTGGAATTTCTTGTAATATAACTTGGTGAATACTTGCTTTGTTAGGTACGTCCTAGCAAGGTTTATGTATGTCAAGTGTGAACAAGAATACTCCTATCTGTTTGTCGAGTCAAAGTCCATCGCACTAGGTACAATGCCATCTTGGTTCATTATACCCTGATGCATCGTGCCTACATGTGTTATCAAACATAAGGTAATTGGCCCTTGGAAAATTCCAACTCCTTGGAAAGTAATCATCATCATCATCATCTCATGTCTTGTTGGAATCTCTTATTTTATTCTATCTCTTGCTTTTCGCACTAACATGGTACCATGACAGTTAAGCATAAATGATCACCATTGCATCTATCTTGCATCCACAAATTGTCAATATACTACATAATGCATATCATATCATATAGAAAGCATTAATCATACCACATGCATTCATCCCCATCATTGCATAATATAGATTGGTTATTCTAAACATCTCATAAACCATACATCTATCACCATACACAATCATAAAAGCATCATCATATCATATCATGTGCATCCATATCATCCATTACATATAAACATCATAATCATCTCATCATTAATAATGCCACTGTCATGGTATAAATCAGGATCAAGTGGGTGTAATATATCAAAATAGGCATGAGGCTAGCCATGGCTAATGACTGTCTACATCATCAAATCTGTCTATATCAAATATTCAAGTTGAACTGATCTTGAACCTCTTTGTCGAGAGATCGACCCTCAAATCAAACCTCTTCACTTGATCTCTCGAGGGGGTAGTATACTAGCATAATTCTTCTCACTGGGGCATCTGAAAAATTAAAAAAAAATTGAATTTTGATCAAGACAATTTCTTCTTTGAAGCAACACAACAAGTGCATCGCTTCAAAGAGGGGAAAAATGTAGACATAGAAAATATACAAATTGATATCGCACACTCAATCCTAATCTACTAACTTCGCCTCACCCTGAATTATCCCTCTATCTAACCATTTAATCAAATAGCCTTATTTGATTAAATTTATCATAATTCCCCTTTCAATTAAATAAATCCCTCGATTTAATTAAATCATTGTCTCTATGTAATTAGCTAGGTCATTTTCATCTTCCTATCTTTGATTTAATTAAATAATCCATATTATTTGATTAAATCTCTAAAGTTCATCCAATCAAATTAAATAAATCAAACCTTTATCTAATTTAATCTAACATCACCCCCTTTGGTTAAATAAATCAAAAATATTTATTTAACTAAGTCTAAATCATTCTCTTCTCATTTTGAGTTATTTAAATCCTAAAATCTAAGTCAAAATGGTCAAAATCAACTAACATCATTTAAATTAATCAAATCATGATTAATGCTGATCCTAATCACTCCAATCCTCTAGATTTTGCAACTTGCACAATTAAATCATTTATTTGATTTAATAATTCTCTATTTACTTTCAAAATGGCATCAAAGGAATATTCCTCCAAGCTTTGAAATCTCCCCATAGACTCATCCATCCAAAGCTTTACATTGTCTCTTACATGTTCCACTTGGCATTTAATCATCTCTTCTTCATCCCCCAAACATGTCATCTCATCATATTCAAATTTCAAACTTGCACATGGATCAAAATGTGCTCAACCTTCATCCTATCAAATGTTGACAAGTGGCACCTTGCCATTGGTTGAATGTTAGTCCCACATTGCTTCATTTTTGGCATTCATCCATCTTAGCATTCTATAAATGAAGAGCTCACCTTTCATTTTATCCATCCACCAATTGAGTAAACTTACTATACTCAAATTTAGAGCAATCTTCATCCATACTTTTGAATCCATAGCTAGGTTATGAAGGTTTTTTCATCATGGAGCACACTTGAATCTTCAACAAAGTGGATCATCATCACCATTCATCATAAAATCTTGCAAAGGAGTTGGGAAAGGGCCAATTTCCACATCAAATTGGCACCAACTCCCCCATAAGATCAAGAGTTTGCATATTCTCAATAGGATTTAGCTTATTTTCGTCTTCTTTCATTGTGTTCTTGGTTTATTTCTATTTTAAATATGGTTAAATGGATTTTATGGGGAACCTTTATTCTAACTTGCATTTGATCTTATTAATGTGTTCATTTGTTGTGTTCTTGCAAGTATCAAGATTTAGGTTCATAGTAGTATGTTGAATATGAAGTGTGTGAAATCAATATAATGAAGTAATTGTGTGAAAAAGGGACTGCAACATCAACATCAACATATGATGGATACTTCTTTATGGCAGTTCATGTTGATGGTTTTCATTATTATTTTCATGTATCCTACTCTAAGATAGTGAGTCTTAGCATGCCAATTTATCTTGCCCTAAGATTTTATGCCTTAGCTTGTAAGTCTTGAGGCGGTGAGCCTTAAAACATATTGTAATTATGTAAGTAGTGAGATTTATATATTGTGGGTTAATTCTCATGGTGGTTTTTCCCTCATTGGGTTTTTCACATAAAAATCTCAATGTTCTTGTGTGGTGCATGCCTTTCTTTTATGTTATTCTTTCAATTAATGTGATGTGATGTTTAAGCTGCAAATGAAATTATTTAGAAGTTAAAATAAATACTAATACACCCCCTATCAGTCTCTGGGTGTATTCAACAATTGGTATCAGAGCCAAGTTTCTTTGAGAAGCCTAATAGCTAAGGTAGATCTTGCACTTAAACATATATAATCTAAATCAATGAGTAATGTTTTCTCCAGAACTAGATCTAGAGTGTATGGAACCTGAAGGTTGGGACATCAATCCAGCCGATTGTGAGGTAGACTTTGAAGAACTCCAGTCAACTCTTAAAATTTTGGATGAAGCTAGAATGATAAATCTGAAATATGGGGTCATGCTTGAAAAATCAGAGGAGACAATTGTCAAATTAAAGGAACAAGCTGGAAAATCAAAAGAAGAAATTGGAAAAATAAAAGCTCAAATAGGAGGAGGTAAAGGATGTGATATTAATCTCAAGGAGGAAAAATATATGATCACTAATTTAAAGGTTAAGGTTGTAGAAGGCAAGAGGATTGAATATTGCTTGAATACCAAGCTCAATGATAAAGCAGTTGAATGTTCAAATTTTGATTAAGAGATTGTGGCCTTGAGAAAAGAACTAAAAAGTGATAAAAAAGAAATTGACAAAGGTTTGAAGTTGAAAGGAGCTTCTGAAATTCTTAATGAGTTTATTAACTCTCAAAATCCATGAAAAGAATAATTTGATCTTGGTTTTGAAAAGAGGGAAATTCCTATAACCATTGCATTTGCAAAACTATATGATAACTTCAAAGATGGACGAGAGACTTATATAAAAGAGGAGAAAGCTTGCACTAAAAATTCTAACAAGAATCTCTCCAAAGATGCAAAGAAAAACCAAGATAGCAAGAAATAAGGTGCACTCATCCCTATTTGGAACAAGAAGAATAATTTCATAAAGCTTGCTCCTACCAGGTACTCTCAATCTTTCAATGGGAATTGTTATTCTTGCAATAATATTGGTCATAAGGCTATTGAATGTAGAAGCAATATGCATCACAATTATTTTAGGACTCCAAGGTACAATGCTATGAACTCTCAATCATTTCATGGTTAGTTCTATGCTTGTAATAAAGTTGGTCATAAGGCTAATGAATGTAGAAGTAAAGCGATGAGAATAGTTTCATGAATAAGAATAATGTTATGAATTCTCAATCTTTCTATGCTTATTGCTACACATGCAACAAGTTTGGTCAGAGGGATGATAATCATATATCTAATGTGAGAAGAAGTAATTTTACTTCACAAACTATTATCACCTACTACAATTGCAATAAAACAAGACACATTGCAAGGTTTTTCAAGGAAAATAATGTAAGATATTTTTCTCCTCAAAAGAAGATTGGCATTGGTCAGCAAAAGAAGGAAATGGATGTAAGATATGGAAGAATAAGGAAGGAAGTGAAGTAAAGAATGAATCTATACCTATGCCTGGTGCAGATGGATCCTCCAATAACTAAAAGAAAGTACTATTTCAATGGGAGTTGCAATTGCAAATCTTTTCAAACCTCTATAAAGCATAAGATGTTAAAATCTTCAGCATAATGGTTAGTGGTGACATAGATACATTTGGTTAGTGAAACTATGAAATTTTCTCAAGGTTTCAGAGCAAACACTCTCTTTGTGGAAGTTTGTTGAATAATCATGGGCCTCAAGATAGTAAAAATATTCTTGAGTTGAGAAAAAAGAAATGCATTTAATGTGTAGTAAATAGGGTTGGTGTGAAGCATATTTAATCCCTATTTGATCAAAATTGATTTCATTTGAAATATATCAAGTGTGTGAAAAGTCTAAGGAAGTGAAGAAGGTTTTTAGTGAATTGCATACAAACCCTAATGACAGTATTCATAGGTGTTTCTTTAGTTTGCTTGAAAAATCTCAATTTCATAAAGTTTTATCATGGCTACACCAATTTTTATTGATGTTGTTGAGAAGCCAAGGCCAAAATTCAATAAAAATTCATACATATCTATTGTAACCAACAAGGATGGAGAATTTTCTCACGTTCCAATCAATGTGCTTCACTCTGAAGATTTTTACATCTATATTCACTAACAGATAATTGAGTACAACCATTTGAAGTTGGAAGAGTTTAGATACAATCATCTCTTGGGTGATCATTTTCATCTCAAGCTGAAATATGCAAATGTGTTCAGGAAAAAGGATTAGATGTGTGGAAGGGTTTCCCAAAAAATTTCTTTGAAGATGAATGGGTTAGAATCGCTTTGAGCCCGATTCATGAAGATATCTTTTGGCTTGATCAACCCCACTACTCACCAAGGATGCTATCAGGACTGTTATTGGGTTGTGATGCACCGAACCTGTGGTGGCACAAAAGACCGTGAAGAATGAAGAAGTTGTGAAACTTACCAAAGAAAAATTCAACAAAATAACCCTAAATTTGGATTATATTACTGATCCAAGCGTTCAGTATGCTATGATGGATATTTCATACAAGGTTTGTTACACAAATAGGGAAGGTTCTGCTACCACTACCACCATCTACGTTGCTCATCAAATGGTAAAGGAAGGAAAAAATTATGATCTTTGTGATCTCTTGCAAAAGAAATTGATGGAAAATATGTAGAGAACCAAGGAGTGAGGTTACATCTTCTGGTATGGCTCTTGTTGGAAGTCTGTGCAGTTTGTGTTTTCATTCATGTCAACAAACCTATGTTTTTGCATTGATGTTAACCTTGGAGATGCTTTGATTAGTTGCATTATGTTGACATTATCTAGTGTTGCTTTGATAAGCATGTGTGTGGTTGAGTTTTTGTATTGCAATTGGTTTGGTTGTGATAAGGAAGTGTTGTAGATGATGAGATGATGTTTTTGGTGCTTGGTTTCCAAGTGCTTTTGAGAAAATTTGAATAAAAGAGGAAACCGTGTGTTCATGAGGTGTTCTGGCATACAGTGTAGTTTTTTGGTTTTTCTCTGTATTTCTTTTGTATTAAATTTATGCCTGTGTAGTTCAGATATGTTAATAAAGGGTGTTCATAGGTGTTATATCTAAAGTTTCTTTTTTTGGATTGTTGTGCATAGAAAGTTGTGTTCACCAATGTGCGTATTGTGAATTCAATGTTGTCTGGGAGAAATGGTTTTGCTCCGCATTTTTCCATGGTATGGTTTTGGTTCTTGTGGAACTAAGGATGTGCTTTTATTTCTTATATCTATCTTTAGTCTTATTTTTTCAAAGTTTTGTGCTCTACAAGGTTGGTTTCATGACTTACAGTAAGTGGAAGGTTAACTGGTTGCACAAAATGAATATATGTTTCAGGTGAAAATTTTTACAAAGGAATTTGTTGATTCTAAGGTGTTGATGAAATATTCTAGATTGTGTTCAAGTGATGTATGTTGTCCGCGAGTCGTCTTTGGATCAAAGGAGGAGTGTACTTAAATGTTTAATGGTGTTTACATGAGTTTGACCAACCTTGGGTGTTTACACTAATAGCGTATTTTCTTCAGTGTTTTTGGAAGCATGGAATGGCATGTTTGTGTGGATTTAGGTTCAAGTTAAGGTGTGATGTGGTCCCCCTTCATTCCTTTCCACCGCAAGAATGTTTTGGTGCTCACCTAATTTGAATTTTCATGTTTGAGGTGCATAGCCGACCTTGGAGATTATTTTCAAGGTTGCGAATGGTATATATATGTGTTGAGTTGATAGAGAATATATGTGTGAAGTGTGTGTAATGTATAATGTGATGTGAAATTCAAAAGTGTGAAATGCAGTACAAGATTTAATGTGTAAGACTATTAGAAGTAGTGAGCAGAAGGTGTCTACATTCTTCAGAGAGGCTACAAATGTACCGTTGATGTTGTTGTGGATATTTTTGTTGCTCTGAGATGGATTTCTCATTTTAACATTCTTCTTTATTATTTTTTGTAATTTGGTAGTGAGCCCTTATTTCTTTTGGGCAGTAAGCCCTCCGGTAGCGAGCCTATTGTATTCAGCATTGCAATTACTTTATATTGTGAGCTAATCCACACCATGTTTTTTCCCTTCTTGGGTTTTCCACATAAATCTAGTGTTTTATTGTGCATGGTGTTGTTGTGTTTCAATTTTTGTTATTTTATTTCATGTTAAATCAATTTAATAGATTAAAGGCTAATAATATTAATGTGGATATGAATGTCAATGAGGATTTTGATGTTTTAATGAACTGATTCAACCCCCCTCTCAGTTCTCTTGTGAATTTAATAGCTCTCTGATTATTTGTCTCATGTTTTATTTCATGAATGAATTTACTAATATGAAGAATGTGGTATGGAGAAGGGATATTCCCATAGCATGCATCATATTAGGGAATAAATGCATAAGTTTCCAAATACCAAACAATGTGACACAATGTTTTGGGGATTCATTAAGAATTTCCAGAATGAAATGTAAATGAAGGATAAGATTCCCTCACAAGTTTTAGAGAGATAAAAGAATGATATCACTTTCATGGTGGATACAAACAATTGTTATATGGATGCAATTGAACCAAGAACCTCATGGATAATAAAGTTTCCCTATGAGGTCTTCAGACCTAACTGGATTGCATATGCTAACATTTTTCTTAGCAAACCTACAAATACTACTATTGAGAGGTTTGGCACACATGATGAGATAACCAACAAGTTAATAAAAAAGAATATAGAGGAAAAGGTGGAGAAAATGAAGAAAAATATGGAAAAGATTTTTGGTCCTCTTGAGGGTCCTACAAATAAATCACAAACCACTTCTGCCACACCAACTCCTAAAAGGAAAAGTAGGTCTATCTTTTCTATTTCTACTTATCCTAAACCTTACAGACCTACTCAAACATCTCCTAGCATGAGGGTTGTTACTGAAACTAAGACTTCTAAAAGGAAGAATCCAAGCTCTAAGAAAAAGGAAAATACAGAAAAGATTAATACTATGAATGTGGATGATGATAAAGATGATGGAGAAGAAATGAAATCTTATGTATTAAAGAGAAGAGAGAAGAGAAAAAGACAAGGAGAAGAAGAATAAACCTCTAAAGAAAAGAGAAAGGAAAAGGAAACAAAGAAGGATCCTTTGGAAACAACTGAAAATGAACCTCTACAACTTGAGACTACTATCAATGCAATTGTACAATATGATGCACTAAAATAGATTGTCGATATTTATGATGAGATATCTCCTATTGACAAAGCTACAATTGAGAAATCCATAGTTATGTATATAAAAAACTTTAATATGGCTGTAAATGAGATTATTAAACAACTTCTAGTAAGTCTTGTAGATGTACTCAGTAACAAGAAGAATGAAGTTATAGAAGAAGCTAAAATGAGGCAACAAGCATTAGAGAAGGTTGGTTTATCTATTCCTTATGAAGAAAGAGTTAAATTTTCTCAATATCAGACACAAGAGTTCAAAACCAAACAAAGGATAAATACTCTAATGGTGAAAGATAAATAACACATAGAAAGGATAGAAAATAAAACAAAATAAAAGACAACCAAGATTCTTGAAGAAATGAAGAAGGTCGAAGTGACTATAGAGGAACAAGATGCTTTGGATATACCTGATGTGTCTACTCATGACATAGATCTATCTTTTTTTGAGGGAAATGTGATTGGAGGTGATGAAATAGAGAAAAAATTTAAACAAAATGAGGAAACCATTCCTCCAAAGAATACAAGTGCACAAGGTGTAGGAGATAAAAGTAAAGTGGGTGTCCCTCCTCTAGAGATCACTAATTATAGTAAAGAACATATTATTCCTCCTCTGGAGAATTCAAGAAATGGTGAGCAGAAGATAGAAGATAATCTTGAGAAAGTTCACAATGTTGAAGTGAAAACAATTGAGAAGCAAGATGCTTCTATGGATAGAGGTCAAGGTTCTTCATCATTAGATTCGTTTAAGGACCTATTGACTCTGAAAATGCAGTTTTAACCTATGGTGAAACCCCAAATTCTATGAATTCCTCTTCATGAAGGATAAGTGGATCTATCAAATATTTCTCCCCTTCATAAGTTATAGCTTGGTGACATCTTGCATGCTTTAGCAAGGAAATAGATTGTGCAAGAACATTTGAAGAAGACTGAAATATTAGATAATGTTGTAAAGGTAATTCAAGAAGGTTTATTGGAGGTAAGCATAGATTCTTCCTTGCCTCTAGAACAAAAATTGAAGTTTTTGATAAATTCTTTTAAGGATCGTTCTTCACACATTGAGCAGAAGGTAGAGCAAGAGGCCCCGAGGAAGATAACTAATAAGAGAATTATTGGAGAATCTAACTGGTGTGCTAGTGCATACAATAAATTGTAGGAAAACATAAAGATGTTTAAGGATTATGTTGATGAAATCACTACACTTTATCAATTTTTCTTGAAATGACATAATTCCACTAAAAGCATCAAGGATCAAATTGACTCCATTGAGTCACAAATCATGCAAATGGCCGGAATGTGTGATTTTTTAAAAGATAAGGATGGATCCACTAGAGTACAAATTGAAAATATTCATCTACAGTTGTCATTTCTTTAGGATCAAAGAGAACACATAAAGAAGTGGTTTGGTCAGCTAAGGGAAGTAGTTAATGTGAGGCTTGCATCATTATTTGGGTTGTTGGCCAAAGAAAAGTAGATTGATTAGAAGATGAAGGCTCTAACCAGTATGGATGAGGTTGAGGTTTTAATCATGCAGTTTGAATGTCAAAATCATATTTGTACCTCAAAAAAAGAAAACTGGGTGACAAATCTAACACACCTTAAGGTAATCTACAAGAACATTCTACCTTCTAAGGGATTTTCAAAAGTGTAGATAAGACAATTCTATCTTTGTAGTATCTTTTTTTTATTAAAATCATATAGCATCAAATTTTGGGCATCTCCATCTCAGGGGGGGTGTTGTGTATAGAATTCATATAGTAAGGGGGATTTCATACAGTTTTTGGGATGTTATAAATAGAAGATACTATGTCCTTTTCCCTTGATGTCAATGGGGGGAGACATCTTGTAGATATATGCGTGTTTCCATTAATGGAAAATGGGGAGATTGTTAGAAATATGTGTTTTCATTGATTTCAACTCAATATGGGTTGTCATTGATGTCAAATGTGTGTGTTGAAGTTTATATATACTTCAAAGATAGTTGATATGTAGTAATACCAATTGGTGCTAGTCAGCAGAACAGTATAAGGAAGAATGGTGATTAGTCTGATGTCTAAGTGTGATGTGAAGGTGGGTACACTTGTTCCAAAATGTTTCCATCATTCCTGCACTAATATATTACCAGTTTGGTGTGCCACACTTAGAGATATGTTTCAAAAAAAATTCCAAGTAATTCATAGAGTATTCTCTAAGATACAGTCATGATGTTTTGGCCTGCATCCTTCTGCAAAGCAAGATTTAGTCTTGTAGTTTAGAAGATAAATTGGTTGATATGTGAAGGTATTAAATTCAAGAATTTGAGTTTGTACACCTTCGCAACAAAATTTACAAGTGACAGAGTTTCAGTTTGTGCTTTGCTAGAAAAGTGTTGATGAAGGCTTGTTGGAATGCTCTACATTCCTCCAAAAGTGAAATGTTGGCCTTGTGATTTTTGGACATGGTCATGGTGTTCAATGCATACTATATTGTCTTATCAAGTGAATTGGTGGTCTGCAAGTGCAGTTGTCAAATGGCAGAGTAGTATAGTTGGTTTTGGATGCTCATTTGTTCCATAGGCACATAATGATCATCCGATTCTATTGAAGAATATTTATGAGATATTGTGAATGGACTACAATGCATACATCTCGGTTCGCATGATTTTTTTTGGTTTCTACTCGGTAGTGTAAAGTTGAATAGTTGGAAAATTTGATGGTATTGATGTTGATTGGGTTGACAGTCTTGTTTCCATCATCTACAATTGATATTGATTAATTAATTTTATTTTTGGAGGATGTGTTGTGTCGATGTATTTGGGCCCTGATATGTAGTATGTCGATCCATAGCTCATTTTTTTTCATAATGTATATGTTTGGAGCCGACCTATTTAGTATCATACATTTTATCTAAAGTTCATCTTGGAGCCAACCTAACTGTGGTTTTGACTTGTTACGAAGGGTATTTATTGAAGGGAAAAATCATTTGTGAAGGTGTTGAATTGTGATTGAGTAGTATGTTGAATATGAAGTATGCAAAATCAATATGATGGAGTAATTGTGTGAAAAAGAGACTGCAACATCAACATAAGTTGGATGCTTCTTTATAGCAGTTCATGTTCATGTTTTTCATTATTATTTTCATTTATATTGCTTTGAGATAGTGAGTCTCAACATGTCATTGTATCTTTCCCTAAGGTTTTATGCCTTAGCCTCCAAGTCCTGAGGTAGTGAGCCTTAAAACATATTATAATTATGTAAGTAATGAGCTTTATATATTGTGAGTTAACTCTCGCCATGTTTTTTCCCTTATTGGGTTGTCCATGGAAAAATATCAATGTTCTTGTGTGGTGCATGCCTTACTTTCTATTCTTTTTTTAGTTAATGTGATGTGATGTTTAAGCTACAAATGAAATTGTTTTAAAGTTTAAGTAAAGACTAATTCACCCCCCTCTCATTCTCTGGGTGTGTTCAAAATATCCTCCATCCAATATAATATATTCAAATCCACCCTCATCCATCCCAACCCAATGAAAAATCATGAACACATACCTTACCCTAGCAAGACCAAAGATCACACTCAAGGTCAACCCCAATTATATTGATGATGGTGATGAGGACAGCCTTGTTGACCAACCTAAATATGATCCCTATGATGATAATGAGAGCCTTGTTGACAAGCCTTCACCAGATTTTCCCTCACCTATCACTTCAATACTGATAGAGAGGATATGCTTAGACACCTCCTTAGCATTGGTGTTAAACTTCCATCATCCACACCTCCACAAACTTCCAATTCATCTCATATTTATCATCCTCAACCTTTTTTTAACAAGAGAAAATAAAAATCTACCCAAATTTCCCCTCAAATCCCATTCGCATCCTTACGGCCATTGACATAATCCCTGCCCACCTTTATTGATTTCATCTTCACTCACTACTTTAGCAATGAAAAATATGCCATTCTTGGATGTACGTCGTTAGCATTGGTTCCAAACTTCCACCCTCCCTACCTCCACTAAATTCTAATTCATATCCTATTTCTCATCCTCCACCTTCCTTTGACAAGGGAAATCAAAATACCATCCAAAGTTCCCCCTCGAATCCCACCCACATCCTTACAATCCACATGACCTCAATACTACAAATACACTCCATCATATTGCTTTGATGATTCCCTCCAAGGATTATTAGTAAAGGAGCCTAATCCTCCAAGCACAAGTAAAGTGATGCAATCTTCTCATGTCATGCATCCACCTCCATCTCCCATCCCTTCATCCACCCAATTTGAAGAGTGTATCACACACTCCTCCATCAGACCATCTACAAAAATCCAAAAATGTCAAGAAATTGGTCCAAATAATGACAATATGTACCCTACCCTAAATCAAGATCATGTCCATGACCACAAAACCTTAGATCAAACACCACAATCCACTCCATACAATTTTTTGATGTCCATGATAATCCTATGTTTGATCATGATATTTATGATAATCCAATCTTTGATCATTTATTTATTTTCTGAGGGCATACAAGATGATCCCCTTGCATCACATGATCCCCTCCCTTCCACTCCATCTCATGATCCATATTTAAATCAATATCAAAGCACACCCTCCACCTCATCCAATGATCCTCTTCCCTCTCATGATCAAGACACCCCTCCCACTCCATGTCATGATCCATTTCCATCTCCTAATCAAGAGAAAAGTATACCATCCAATCCATCCCATGATCCTACCACAAGTCAAGATCAAAGTGCCCTTCCATATCCATGTTATGATCCTAATCCTCCACAAGATCCCATCACTCCTATCCAAACTACACATGAATCCCACACCTATCAAATGAGTTCTTCCACCTTAATCTCATCTAGTTTCCTCCAAGAAATTTTCATCCCTTCCATGCCATACCCCCCTCAAAATGGACTCTCATCTTGTTTCTAAAACAAGTATCCCATTAGAAAAATATTTTTCAAACTATACATTATCAAGGCAAGGGGTTAGGCCTCCATGAGAAAGGCATATTGGAGCCCATCCATATCAAAGAAAATCTAAATTATCATGGCCTTGGCTACCAAGATGAAGATGTTGGTATATCTTCTATCCATCTCAAATCTAAAATCCCTCCACTTAGGTCCAAAAATTTAGATCCTCCATCTTCCAAGTCTATTTTTGGCCCTTATATTCCAATGACCAATCCTTCATCCATTCCATCTATTTGGTTCATTACATTCCACCACCCATCACTCATATTTCAATATCCCTTCATCATATTCATCCATCATCTCAAATATTGAATCAGAATCACCAAAGGCACTCATCCTTGAAATCCTTCCAACATTCTACTTACATTTATCCATCCATAATACTTGTATATCATTCCTTTCCATCCACTAATCCCATTGTTCTTGAAAGAAATTTGGATGCCAAATCTAAAATGCATAAAACCGAAAAAACACATGAATCCAAGGATCAACATGTCCCATCTAAAGGACATGATAAAAAAAATCCAAATGAGATCCAAAATAAAAAATATCAATCCAAGATGCCATAAAGGCCCATGATGAAAAATAAAAGTAAAAAAAGATGTGGATTCCTAGGTTGCTTAAAAAAAGCATCCCAAAGTAGAATCTAAATTTGCATCCAAATCTACTCCAAAAGTTTCTACCACTCCATCTAAAAAATATCCCATCTTCCACATCCATTTTGGGCCCCTATCTCCCAAATCCATATCCACTCCATCTAATTTAAAATCCACTTCTCCACAACTCCACCACCCTTCAAGGTGTGTGCCAATGTTTATCTTGCCAATCCTCCCATCCACTCATCGACAAGTCTTCCAACCCTTCATCCATCCATTTATCCAAAATTCATCCCCCATCATCCTCCTTTTATCCAAGCATTTGCATAAATCCATTTCATCCCCCTTACCATCATTCTACCAATTTCTATGAGCATACATCCAATGGCCATGGTCAAATATAGCACATCATCAAGGGATACCATATATGAAGCTAGACACTTGAGTCCTTCCTCCATCTCCCTATCATCCATCCGCCATCTTCCAAATCTACCTATCTACATGCTTATCTACATATTTATACTTATCCATCTTCATCCTTATCATCCCAAAAATTAAAGAGAAATAATTCATCCAATAGTGAAAACCACTATTTTTGGCACCTTAGGAAAGTACCATGATGTAAACCTAGTAAGCAGGCATCATGTGTAATCCCCTATCCTTTTGAACTCTACACTTGGGGGAAAGATTCATCCATACAACATATTATCCACACCTCCCACTACACTATCCATTATCCTATTTAATTCCATCCTCCTTTTTCATACTCGATCTTGACAAGGCTAAGGATCTTCATAAAAATCCTATCAACCTTATCTTATCCACATCCTCCAATGTACCCTTCATCCCATATCCATCATCCTATCTCCTTCCATCTTATTCAAATGCATCCTCCCTTCCCTCCTTTGATCTTGATCAAAACTAGGGGAAAAATATCTATGAATGCTTTGGACAAGGAAATCCTTACATCCTCTACCATTCATATCCTTTACGCACTATCCTTCCATCTCATGCATCATTTATTATCCCCCATCTTCAATTTTACTATATCTAGTATGGGGTATCTTGTCCTTTGCAACATAGTCCTTTGAGCTCCTGCATCCCATCCTCCTATCTCCCATACTCATCTATCCAATCAATCCATCTATATCCATCCAAGAAATTCCTCCATCCTTCCATCCTTTAACATGCCTTGGTTTTCCCTTGTCATTGGTTCCTCTATCCTAACCATCATATCCTCCTAAGCATCCTATTTTCCTATCCTCTCTAATCCATTTATCTTCTATCCAACCATCCCAATCCAATCCATCCAAATGCAATCAATCATAATCCATGCAATCCAATCTTGCAATCTAGCCCATCATCCATAAGCAATCCATGATTTTAATCCAAACCAACTAAAATCAATTGATCCACTTTAATACAATAATCATCATAGGGTTGTATCCTTTCCAATCCAATTTTTTTTTTATTGTTAACAAAATAATATTTGTGGTACACATTGTTCTTATCGTTAACTTTTCTATCCTCCTCATCATCAATCAATCAATTGGTTTTCAGCTTGCCTAGGGCATAATCCTAGTTTATTTTTGGTTTGTTGTGCATTCTTTCTTTTTTCTTGTGTGTTTTATCATTTTTTTTATTTATCAAGGTATTTGCACTCCATTTCCAAAAGGGCATCATGGTCTTCCATATCTTAGTGTTATAAGGCATTTATTTTCACTTGACCTTTTCAATCACATACTTGACACATTGTCATCCTGGTTCCTTATATCTTGGTGCATAACATCAAATACAATATCAAATCTAGGTTGGTTACACCATTGCAACATGATGATCATCCAGCCCCCCTCAATCCATATAAATTCATCATTCTTATCTTCTTCATCACTATATTTTTCCATCCATATTCTCTTCTATCATTTCATCCTTCTTCCTCTAACCCTCCCATCCATTTTGATAGCACACCCATGTTCTTTGAACCCATCTATACTCTCGAGAGGGCATACCACTATCTCCTCAACATCCTTCCTCATCCTTGCTAGTGACTAGGGCATCATGCCACTAGTCCTTAGCCCTTCCTACCCGCTATGATTTATTCTTATTTGAAATGATATTACTTCTCTTAGTTGCAATATCATCTGAAAGAGGGGCAAAATGTAGACACCTAAAATATGACTTTACCCAACCACACCTAATTTGATCCTGCCTTAAGCCATTAGTTAAATAAATAATTAATTTAATTAATTAATTTACCCATTACCTCTATTCCCAAATCCTCCAACTAAATTAATTAATTAATTTGGGTTAATTAATCACCATTACCTTTTCCCCCATTATTTAATTCTAGTTTATCCCTCAAACCTTTTCTATTTAATCATATTCATTGATTCCATTCACATGGATCACAATCTAAACTTGCCATTATGTGACAAGTGTCCCTCTCACATGTCTAACTAAGACCTTGTCTAGATTCATTGAACTTAGGCACTTGTCAAAAGTCAAAGTAATTTTCCATCTCAACCATACATTTCATATCTCACCTCTTAATCCTAGCCATCTACATAAGGATGTTTCCCTAATCGTAATCTTAAATATAGACCTTATCTCTCATGTGAAACTTCTCACATGACTACAACCTTTGATCCAAACCTTAATCCTCAATCAATCCTTTCCATCCATCACCTAATGCATATTGGCCCTTGATTTCTCTCATAGAAATTATACAAATGAGAGGTTCTCCATCCCATTTGTAATTCTTATGGTACTGTTATGTTGTCCAAATTTCTATTCAATCATCTTAATCATACCATCATTATGTTGGTTTGATACACAACCACATTCCATCTATTAAGAGCATAGCATAGGCTTTGGGTGCATCGTATTCTAGCTCAATCGTGGATTTTGAAGGTGATTTGGGGTAAATATTTATGTGTTTATGTGATTATCTTGTTTCTTTCACTTTATTTCATTTTCTCATCCTCGAGTTGATCATGTTTAATTGCTTTTAATATGATGGCACTTTAAGATACCATTTATGTTATAATTCTCTCGGACGTTTGACTCTACAATTCTTGTTGAAGAATGATTAATTGTATGCATAGAAAAGATTGGTTATGTTGAATTACTTATATGATTAATGATAAATTAATAATTTGGATACATGAAGGAATTGTGATATATTATGATAACTGAAATAATTTAAATTTAAAGTAAGATACAAAAACCTAGTTTTTACCTTGTGAGAAATGGATATGTACTTTGATGCAATTCAATGAATATGAACCTTGGAGATTATGTCAAATTAAAAATTGGGAATGATTAAATGATGTGAAGTGCCTTGTCTAAAATTGACAATGTAAAAAGGTGTGTGTGATTTAATTCAGTTGTTTTGACTATAAGGTTTTATGAAATGTATTGATGTGTGAAATGAGTGTGCATATTAACTTTCATGGCCACTGAGATCATAGGTATCCATGAGAGACCTATTTGATTAACCAAGTAAAACTAGACTATAGTCCATTTGGAAGGACTATAGTCTCATAAATGTAATAAGAAATTTTGTGATATGGAATTGTGAATGTTTGTTTATGTAATTTCTTGTCTTGTTTAGGTCCACTAGGATGTGAGTTAGCATCCTTGTTGTTCAATCTAGGATTTACCTTTTTTGATATTTTTGAGGAGTTGAAATTTTTTAATTTTTAAGTGTTTTCATGAGTTTTAGGGTCTTAGAGAAGATACCTACGGGTTGGGTACCTTTTGAGCCCATAATCTTGAGCATACCCTAAGATATGATACCTTTTTGGAGGCCTTAATAAGTGTTGAAAAGATTAAGGTTTGGGGATTGGGATGAGGACTTGTCACATCCCATTCACATTCCTCCAAGCTCATTTATGAGCTTTGGTAAGCCCAAAATGTGTGATCCACCTTTGTAAGGTTTGTGGATAGAGTGTACAAGTACAATTCTCATCTCGCAAAGTCTCACACATGTGTGAGCACTTATAAAAAAATGAGTCTTGGAGAGTGAATGAGAAGGTGACAAGTGTTTAAATTGGAACTCTTATTTATCATCCACAAAAGTATGAAATGGGAGTTTTTTTTATCTTTTTGATTGATTTTGGATTTTGGAGAATTGGAATAGGAATTGAAGGAAGAAGCTTGGAGCTCATTCTCAACACCTCCTAGGAAATTTTCTTTAATAAGGTAGGCTTCAAACCTTTTTATTATTGGAAAAAATGGTGTTTTAAATGTATGTGCATGTTGCTTGAAATCACTTTTTTTATGTGTTTGAATGTCTATAGGGATTGGTTGTGATGAAATTGATCTCTCACAAGATGAGAGAAATTCCAAGTGAGAGATAGAGAGAGGAGGAACATTCCTTGAGGTAGTCTCACTCCTTAAGAATGATATGGGTATGAGTATCCATAGGTACCTAAGATATTATGAATTTTTGGTGTATGAGTGATTTGGAAATATTGTGACAAGTGTTGTGAAAATGGGATTGTGTATGGAGATTATTATGTTATGATTTTAAAAAAATACACTTTTGTTATGATGTCCCCTAGTCTCTCCCTATGAGAACCTATGAAGGTTCACGCAAATATTTAAACCTTTGGATGAGTGTTTTATATGTATGTATGATTTCCTTCCTTAAATTTCATGTTGTGTGAGATTCATGTATGTACCTAGTTCCCCTTGGATACCTCCTAGCTCGAGGTTGGCGAATATTCTAGCCTATGTTGGACGATGAGCACAACCATGGTCATAAATAAGGTTTGGTTGCATTTTTTTTGTAGGTATGGACAAAGAGAAATTGGAAGCATACACCTTGATGAAATTATGATTTACCCACTTAGGTAGATATTTGGAGTGTTTTGGCATGGTCCATAATTTGAAAAGACCTTGTAAATTTAGTTCTAAGTGTATCCAAACTGATAGAAATTTTTTTGTATCTCTAATTTCCTTCAAAGGGTTCTATGTGTAAAATAATTGTAAGTTACAAATGAAATGTTTAAGTAAATCTTCCATGGAAACAATTGTTTATAATGTTGTAGTATTGCTAGAAAGCCTTGAAGCCTTCTTGCTATGTACTTGGGTTGCAAACATAGTATGTACACCGATGTTTTATATATGTTCCTTATTTCACTTAGTTCATTCTAGTTTTAGTCAAGGTAATAAAATCCTTATTCTAAATAATGAAGATTTTAAATAAATATTGTTCAATTCAAACAAGTTGTGTTTAAATTTATTTCCTTCAATCAAGAGAGGTTCTTGATGTTTATATTTGTCAAGAATGAAAGCTTGTTCTTAAACACCTAATGTTTTCTTCTTTTCTTTTTTTCTTTTTTAATTTTTAAGAATAAGAAATTCACAACAAGATAAAGATAAAGAGACTCTAGCATCTATCTATACATCATATAATTTTTTCATTAATTTCAACTAAAATAAATTGTTAATAACTCCCATGGATTAAAGTTGTAATGTATTTTAGCTTTAGTTCTAAATGCTTGTATTAGAGTAATATTTTTTAATGTACTATACATGAATCTTGATTTCAATAGAAAAATATAACCTTTTGTCATGTGTAACACTAATATTATCTACAACACCTCTATTATATACACATTTGTACAAGTTATCGAAATAGATAACTAGGAAATCTAGCCAAATAACTTTTGTGTTTATAATTTATGTTAGTTTCTATTTACTCTACCTTAGAGAGCTGGAAGGCATATTACAAATGGTTGACTGATCTATCAAGATTTTTATGGCTACCCTTTCAAGGTAGTCATCTTCCTCCTTTATACAAAGAAATATCATTTTCTTTGTAAAATTTGAGATTATTTCCCCTTAGTAAGGGCATGAACATGTCTATAAAAGGTAATGATTCTTTCGAGTCATTTAAGTGTTTTGGTCTTTTTCCTTTCTGATATGCATTTGGGCATTAATTTATAAACTCATTTTCTACCTCAACATATAGTTGGGGTCTACAAGTAGAATAAGAATTGGATCCAAATTTATTCAAATCTTTTTAATTAAAATCTTGCAGACTAGAAGCTAAGAGAGGCTAAATTAGAGTATTTTTGTGTTAAGCTCCTTGAATGAATATAGATAAATATCATTCTATTTTTTATACATGTTTACTATGAGCTACTATTTTAGGATCAATGTTTTTAATTCAATAAATCTTTCATCCATGTGAAATTTCTATAGTATTAACATTTCCTTTCTACAATATTTTGAATGTCTCCATTTATCCTTTAAGCATTTGATAATGTATCTAATATTTTCAGATGATTTGTATTCATACAATACAAAACTTGAATTTGGATACTAGCATACGTAAGAAGTTCAAAAATATCTACATCGTAGATAGAGCTAAAAATACCCCATCAATTAAGAGATCCAAGATTGACTTCATTACAAGTTGATTTTTTGTTTATATGAAACAAGACTAGAATTTGGAAAGCATGCTCATACTAGGTCTATCGTCTATCACATACAAACAAATAAGACACAGGTCTAATGCTTTATGGAACACACAAACCTATGTATATAATAATTGCTCCAAAATTATCATAATTTACATCCTTGTGACTTTTGATATAATCCATCTTAGATTTGGGAAAGAGTACTAAAAACTTTATCTAAAAAATTCTAGTAGGATTATATTTTAGATTCAACTCAATGAATTTTGTCCTAGGCTTAACAAAAAATTTAAATGTAGACTTATGCACAATATTATTTAACAAGCTAAGATTTGCATAAGAACTATTATACACATCATTTGTCTTTTCATCGCCTTTCTTTCTAGCATATATTTTCCATTGTAGCTGGTATATCTTCTTCAAGTTCATCAACCAAACTTTCAAGCTCATAAAATTCTTCTTCATTATTGCTAAGTTTTCCAAGTACTAGTTCAAAAATAAGCATGTACATATAGGTTTTCAATTATTGTATAGTATGACATATGAATCACCTAAAGATGTTAGAGACACTACCATATGCTAGAAGGTTAAATGGAGATGTTCGATTATAGAAAGGATATGTTAATAATATAGAAATTTCACACAAATGGAAGATGGATTGGATTAAAAATGTTGCCCCTATAATAGCAACTCATAGTAAACATGTACATAAAATAGAAGACCTTCTATCCATGTACTTCCAAGGAATTCAACACAAAAATACTTCTAGCTTCCAATTTGTAAGACTTCATTCAAAAGACTTGACTCTATCCAACTCTAATTCTACTGCAAAGCACAATTGTATGTTGAGGTAGAAGATGGGCATATAAAACAAGGCCTAAATTCATATCAAAAAAGAAAAAGACTAGAAAATGGAAATGATGAAAATGCATTACCTTTTACAAGCATGCCTTGCCCTTATCAAGAGAATTTTATAAAGAAAATGATATTTCATGAGGAAAATTACCAAATCTAAAGAACATCCATAAAATTGTTGATAGATTAGTCAACCATGTCTAGTACGCATTCCAACCCCTTAAGGAAAAAGAAAAAGATCCTATACTTGTCAATCATCTATAAGAGAATTTTGATGAACTATGGAAAATTAGTGTATGTGTGATAAAATTTTGTAGTGCTACTAAAAACAATAGTCACATAGTCCATTAAAAAATATTGTTACAATACAAGGATCTACTCTAAGAAATTCTTAAATACTATACATTCTAAAATTGAATAACTCTTTATTTTATTGATAATAATGAGGCTCAGAGTAGTTGAACACACACACACACGCACATGCACACACACAACACATACACACATTCACATGCACACACACATGCACGCACACACGCACACACACACACACATACACACACATACACACACACACATGCACACACAAATGCACACACGCACGCACACACACACACCTACACACACACATGTGCGCGCACATACACACAACACACACGCACATCGTACAAACACAGAAACAACCACACACAACACACACACACACACACACACACATCACACACACAAACGCACAAACACGCACAAACACACACACATACACAAACATGCACACACACGAACACGAACACATGCTCACACATGCACACATGCACACACACACCGACATCATGTCTTTTCAACAAGTCAAGACTATCCCTCACACCTCCTAGAATGGGTTGGGGTCCAATGTAGACTACCAAAGTCCAAAGGTAGGTCTATACACAGACTAACAACTATTCATTTTGAGGAGGCTATGTAGTCTCATGGCTCAAAAACTTGGGTTCCCCTCTCCCAAGCACATTGGAACTGTCACTCATCATCTCCTCAAGTAGGGAAGGTTGAGGATACACACCAATGTTTCTCTGGCCACTTCTCTACCTAGTCCCCAACTTCGGTAGCGCTTGCTCTCATCATCTACGTCGTGGCAAGGGTCAACTTGCTAGACTATTCAAAATGTGAAGTGGAGAAGAGTAGTTGAACCCTCTATGTCTTGCCTCAACTTGGTCCACCGATAGAAGACCACTACCTCATTTAGGGTCCATAAGACTTACTCTAACGTAAGGGGGAAGTACATCTTCTATTATGTTGGGTGTTGATGATGTCATGATCAAGTCACCCTCCATGGACTACATTAATTGATTGATGCTTCCAACCCTAACCTGATCAATCAGCTGCCTCTATGGGGAAAAACCCACCAAGTCTCCCCATGCTTGCTACAAGCTAGCCATGCTTATGCCATCCCATTTGCCTTGTTGGACATGCACACACAAATACACACATGTGCACACACACGCATTGTGCACACACGTGCACCCACACACCCACGTACACACCCCCCCCCAACACCCATGCATGCACACACATACCCACCCACATCCATGCACATACACACACATACATGTACACACACACTATCATTGCCCCTGAAATGACAAAGTATAAAACATTGAAATACAAATAAATAAATAAAATACATATTAGCAATTTAATGTTATTACAATTATAATTATCATACTTGATAACATTATAATTATAAATATTATAATTTAATATTAACAATTTAAATATCATTAATCATTGTAATATATAAATATATTACAATTTCATATTGACAATTTAAAAGAAACTAATATAAAAATAAAAATAAATATGTGTTAGCAAGAAACATTTAATATAAAATACATTATCATCAACACCATCACATTGACATAGGAAAGAGATAGGTGTATTAAGAATATTGGGGCTTCTACAAGCATCGATTCCTAACACAATGGTTAAAAAATAAATATAATTAATACCAATCAAAGAAACCCATCCAAAGAGAAGCGATTCCTATGACACTAATTGGTGAATATTGGTGAAATGCATGGATAGAAAAGCAAATTGACTTAGTCTGGAAATGAATAAAACATCTGAATACTAAGACAACAACCATCTGATCATATTAAAGGAATAGGGGTTTGCACTTTCTAAATCATAAATAATCATTAATTATTATTTGTGCAAGGAGTCTAATTGGGCAGTATGAGATCCAATCTAAAGTCATCTAATGTGAATAGTTGTGGTTATGTGATTAGACATTTCAATACTAAGGATATATTACTGTCATTATTATACCAGGAAATATGATGAATACCTGCCTATCATATATCTTAATGTTTAGCCATGATAGAGGAGGCCAAGATTACAAAGGGGGACAACAATGGGGCACTCTCCTAGGTATGCCACCTCTATAATGGAGAACCAATGTGTTCTATAATGGAGGACCAAGTGTCCTATAATGGAGGACCAATGCATTCTATAATGGAGGACCAAGTGTCCTATAATGGATGACCAATGTGTCCTATAATGGAGAACCAATGTGTTCTATAAAGGGGGACGAAATAGTCCCAAGGAGGCTAAGGGGGTATCCATTTGGGGTACCAACGGTACAGTGCCTTGGGCCTAGGGGAGACAACATTTTCAGGGCACCTATTGTAATCTCACTTCCCTATCATGGTGTAACAATATAAAGAGATCAGTCACGAGGAAACGAAAAAGGATGGAAAGATGAGGGAATAACAGATAAATGAGAACCCTCACTAGGTATACCACCCCATATGAATGGCATGTGCCACATGGGGCCACCTCATATGAATGGAATGTGCCACATGAGGCCAAGGAGGATGGTATATCTGTCCTTGGACCTAGGGAGGCTAAGAAACCCCATCAAGTCATTCTCTTCCATATTCCCCATGTGATGCAGGAGCATCCGGGTCCACAGGCGATCCTGCATCGTCCAAAAATATTTTCTATCTATTTTTTCATTTTGGTGTGTGTTTTGGTTTGTTTTGGTGTTTTCAGGCATCTCTCTCCATCAAAAAGTTATAAATTTGGTCAAAATTGCAAGATTCCAGCTTTTGCCAAATTGTTGTTTTGAGGCTTCGTAGGCAGTTTTCAAAAATGTATTCCCAAAAATCTATAAGAGTTGGAGTAGAATATTTTTGCAGGGATATTCTTTGAGGTACCATGAAAAATATGCAAAAATAATCAAAGTAAAATCTTTCACGGTTTGAGATATTTTAATGCCGAAAGTTTGTAAAAAAATATGTGTTGACAATTTATGGGAAATTTAATTTCTCAAGTTTTATGAAGTTTGGAGAAAAATAGCTTGGTGGAGACCTTGGAGATGTTATTCTATGCATCTTGGCACGTTTTTATGCAAAAATAAACTTTTGAGTAAGAGTTATGCAAAAAAAGAGTTTTTCAGCACCTTAGCACAGTCAAAGTTGCATATTTGGAATTTTTTTCCAAACAGCATATGCAGCCTCACAAGGTAATTTTTAGTGGATTTTGTTTATCTTATATTCATCTTGAGAAGCAAATTCAAAATTCAAAATGGGCAGTGGTGGAGGATTTTAAATTATTAGCGTAATTTCACATTTTCTCTATGTAATCACTTCAGGTAAAACAAGAAATGCTAATTATTTATTTCAGCTGTTACAAAGACAAATTTAGAGTTGAAAACATGGATATCATCATTAATTTGAAGACCCAGGGGTATGGATTGGTAAGAGGCAGGTATTTTTGACTTTATTGATTAAAAAATCTATGTTTAGACCTCCATTTTGGAAGGCATTTTCAGAAAAACATGAGAGCAAGTTTGGATACCAAACATAGAAGATTCCACAGAGATTTGAATTATTTAAATGTATATTTTATTGAGGGAGTGGGATGAAACTTTGGGGTGAGCATTTAATTGCCATTTAATTTAGATTTCAAAAGGTTTTTTAAAGAGAGGAGGAGGGGGGGAGAGCGGGAAGGCTGTTGCATGGGAGTATGGTCGAGATGAGGACAACATGAATGTTTTGGGAGGGCAGATTTTCAAATCTTGCAGGAAGCAAGTTGCAGACTGAGTTTGAGGACAAGTGAGAGATAATGGCCATGGAGAGCCAAACTTTGTTAAAAAAAAATATTTTGCTGATCATATTATTGAATAAATATTGTAATTGTTGCAACATGGTTGCACATTATTTTCATATTTGAATGCAGTGATTTTATTTGTTCAAATTCTATGGTTTGTGAGTTTGTGGATGGGTGTGCGTTCTTCTTTGCATTACCATGGTTGAGCATTCCCAAGATAAAGTAATAATCGGGTTAAATTTTTTATTATGGATTTACTGGTGATCAATCATGATACTTTACTTGTTAAGTTACTATTGTAGTTCATCTCTAACTTGGTTGCAGGGATTAAATGAATTCAAAGTATCTTCTAACTCTTTTATTGCTTGGGAAATTGATAATCTCGGATATAACTTGTATAATTCCTATTAGGGACATTACACACACACACAAATGCACACACACCCACACACACACACGCACACCCACACACACCCATACACACATTTTCTGAAATTTCTATTTAAGTGAACACACACATTCTCAATTTCTATTTAAGGGATCACACACATTACACACACACATGCACACACACACACATAAGAAAGAAAAAAACTTTGTGCGATTCAACATTCACACACAAAAAAGAAAAAGAAAATGTTATGTGATTCAATTTTCACATGCACACACATAAAAACAAAAGAAAGAAAAAACTTATAGTGTGATTCAAATTTCACACACACTAATAAAAATAAAAGAAAAAAAAACTTGTGTGATTCAACTTTCACACACACACACATAAACCCACACCTATACGCAAAAAAAGGCCAACCATATCCATTCAATACAAAATAGCCAAAGCAAAATACAAATTTTCCAAATTTGTCTCTATTGAAAATCATCTAATACTAAATTGATTCAACCCATTCAATACAAAATAGCCAAAGAACCATACAAATCTGCCTCTATTTAAAATCATCTAACCCTAGCATGATTCAAATTTCAAATATTCACACACACAATGATGACATAATCATGTGTGAGCCCACCACAATATAAAAATATAAAACCACTAAATCACCTTACTCATAGTTCATATCACAAACACACAATAATGGCATAATCATGTGAGCCCACCACAACATAAAACCACTAAATCACCTCACTCATAGTTCATATCACAAACAGACAATAATGGCATAATCATGTGAGCCCACCACAACATAAAACCACTAAATCACCTTACTCATAGTTCATATATAACTTACTCATCTCATAATATTATTCTACTTAATTCTATTTAAAATTCATTAGCCACTTTTAAACCAATTCCATTGTATAAATAAACTCAAATTAAAATTCATAACACTTAACACAAATGATATGATAAGCACTAAGCATTACTCACATATTCATTGATTTTTCATGACAATAGAATAATTCACATGATAAGGATTTTCACATAATGTAGGGTTTTTATCCACATACTCAATTTAATATATTAAAATAAATGTTGAAGTAAGCATCACAATAACTTTCTAGGGTCAATATAACTATCTCATAAACAATAGTATTCCTATGGATGTAGTAGTTATGAAGGTTTATCAAATTATTAGAATGTGTACATAGGGTACAATGTTCGTGGCTAGGGTCACAATGGTATGTGGATCTTGCACCATAGAGTGAATCAAGTAACAATATTTGAAACCTTAATAATAATTAACAATATGAAGTTTCCAAACCAAAAAGTAATCTATAGAGTTCACTTAGGAGGTAAGCATATTCACAATAAGTACACCAGTACAAGCTTTACAAGATTCACCAAAAGGTTCAACTAGCTAACTCATAAGGGTTAGCCAACAATGAGAGGTGATATAGGGATCACAAAATGGCTAGGAGTTTAACCCCCTCCTCCTTGAATTGGACTTCCTCTTAGAAGTCACTAAGATTGGGGTAGAAGCAAAACCCTAAAATTGTCTCAACAATCAAATAGGTAACAATGCCTAAGCGAGATTTACCAACTCTATTTGCAAGAAGATAACAATCATAAAAATAACAAATATCAAAGATAAAATCTTCCTCTAAGAAATGTACATCAATGATGTTAAAGGTACCAATCTATGCAAGATATAGTCACTATATACAAAGAACTATAAGTCAAGGGTACAAGATCCTCTAACAATTTTTAAGGGTTTCCACTAAGGCTAGGAAGGGTGAAGCCAAATAAATATTAAGTGATACTAAAATTTCATTAACTACTCATCATGATATTATCCACACTATGTAGTACTAACCAAGTACTCAAGTAGAAGCATTAACCATTGTTTAGTTATTTCAAAAATTGAATACACACAACGATAAGAACAACTCAAATAACCAAGACATCATAACGTAATACTCAATCATACCCATTTGCAAGATGATGCAATTCACAGCATACATGTGTCAAACAACATACAAGAATTGTATCACAAGACTCACATTATAAGGCTAAAAAAGTTAAAAATATCAACAAAAAATTCTAGCATCTCGATAACCATGCAATCATAGAACCATAAAGCAAATATCAAAAGAGTTCTATAACCATATGGCTTTATTTCTAATATGCAAAGATTTTATATCCATAGTCAATGTCTCAAAAGTCTTTAAGAGTCATGAAACCTAATTTCCTCATGTATAGTAGAATCTAGATCAAATGTATTTAGAGCATAAATTTGAATACATAGAAGAAAATATGTTCCAAAATAACCAACAAAGAACATGGAACATGCCAAGAGGTGTTCCACCTTATTCCATGAGCAATAGAAGGATGTATAGACTGAAATGTAATTGAACATACAAGTATCTGCAAGGAGTTTTGCTCTCTTGCTCTTGTATAGTAGAATCTTGGTTTGATAGTACCATAAAGCAAATGTCAAGTCCTATAGCCATATGGCTTTATTCATTCTTCTGCTAGCCATGGGAGGTGGTCAAACGTCTCCTAGCATATGATATTTTGTTTTTCCATCATGTTGAATACATATATTACATGATTACAAGAAATGTGAATTCAATACCTGTTATTTTGGAAGAATTCTTCTTCAACGCATTCAAAAATATGCTAGGAAATTTTTTGACTTAGATGAGGAAGCGAGGTTATGTGACTCTTAAAGACTTTTTAGATATTTATGGCTATAGAATCTTTGCATATTATAAATAAAGCCAGAGAATCTTTGCATATTATAAATAAAGCTATATGGCTATAAGACTCTTGATATTTGCATATTATAAAAAATTATTTATATGGCTATAGGACTATTGATATTTGCATATTATAAATAAAGCTATATGACTATAGGATTCTTGATATTTGCTTTATTTATAATATGCAAAGATTCTATAGCCATAAATATTTAAAAAGTCTTTAAGAGTCACATAACCTCACTTCCTCATCTAGGTCAAAAAATTTCCTAGCATATATTTGAATGCGTTGAAAAAGAATTCTTCCAAAATAACCGGTATTGAATTCACATTTCTTGTAATCATGTAATATATGTATTCAACATGAGAGAAGAACAAAATAGCATATGCCAGGAGATGTTCAACCACCTCCCATGGCCTACAGAAGAATGAATAAACTGAAATAAAGGCCATTGTTGAACATACGACCCCCAATGAAATCTGTGCAAGCAGTCTTGCTGCCTTGTTTATTGCTTGATTTTTCAAGGTCTCAATTCCCTGCAGATTCATTTAAAGGACATAATAAAAATATAGATATTATTTTATGGAGTCCGTATAACAAAAGGCTCAACAATATCTGTAACATGATAAAAATATATGTACTTTATTTTATAGAGTCCATATAACAAGAGGCTCAACAATATCTGTAACATGATTTATAGAGTCCTGAAGTTGGGTCAAGTTACGCTATTGGTTTATATACAAAACACCTTGATGGTGCTAGTGCAGCGCACCTGAAATTTTTAAGTTTCTAATAACACATCTTTTAAAGTTTCTGGGTGGAGTTACTACATGGTCTTCCCATTCAATAATCTCTAGGTCTATCATATTTTCCATAAGCCTGACAAATTTTACTTAACCCATCCCAATAAATAGGTATACGTTAAGGTCAACCTTTCAAAATATTTTAAATAGTCTATGGAAATTAATTTTTGGAGCACCTGCCTTTCTCAAAAATTGACTTACATAGAACAGAAAAAGTAACAGAGAAATCTAACAGATCTATATGTCTATTTTTTAATTTCCTGTGGGCTTAGAGAAAGTAACAGAAAAAAGTAAGTGTTTAAATCGAACGCACAGATTATGGCGGCCAAGGGTGTTATGTACAAACGAATTACTTTTTTAAATATTGGTGTTGGCGAAGGATTGTATGTGGGTATATTTTAGAGGGAAAGGATAACTTAAAAATTGCATATTGAGAGAAGCATGCTTACCCATTAATTTTTTTGGAATAGATTGGACACCCTATTCATTTATCCCTGGAGATTGGAGGACAGAAACCCCCTAATTTCCTTAGCTAGTTAGTGGAGAAAATCCCTTGATCATTCGTGAACAATTCCACACAGAGATTGTAATTGAACTTTACTGAATTTCTCTTCAGGTGGTTCTTATAGTACATGTTTGTCTCAGCTTAAGGCAACTATCTTAGCACCTAGGGTTTGTAATCCTAAGGTGCCTTCTATAGCACTATTTTTTGTAGCATAGTCACAAACTTGAACTTGGAGAATATTCAGCAAGCCCAAAATTTTTGACTCAGCAACTGAAAAAATACTAAAATTTCTTTAAAAATCTCTTTTTTTCTGTGTAAACTTCAATAACAAAATGCATCAAACAAGACTAAAAACCATAAGGAAGTGTTTTCTATTAAATTTGATTCTTGAATACATATGGATTACAAAATCACGTCATCATGCAAAGCCGAATAGTGGATACTAGATACTATAGCTAGCTACTAACTGATAACTATTATGAATTTATGATGATTGTCTTTGAAAATCATCATCATGAATTTCATATCTAAGTAAGTAAAAAATTACAAGTTTTTACAATTTCCTCTTCCCCAACCTAATGAAAAATTGGGGGGTAGAGGGTATGGTCCTTGCACTCGATTGTGGTTCCCTGCTTCACCTAGAATATTGGGCCTATAGCTCTACCCTATTGCAAGATGGCAATGACTCCACCATATCAATGTGTAATGTCCCCTTCTTGAGCTTAGATGGTTGGTACACAGTTAGCCTATTTTTCGAGTTCCCATAGGCTAATTGGCAAGGAAAGGGGAACTCCAAAGTTCTTGGAGAGCACAAGTTCAATATTTTAAGGTTGCTATTTTTTGACAATGAGTTCAGTTGGCAATGTGGATCTTCATGGCACTTTGAAAAGTGATTTCTGACTTTCCGTGTGTTCTCCAAACTTCTTAGAAAAGCAATCTATTTTTAGTAAGTCTCCTAGTTGACTCTAATAATCATCCCAAGTCTTCAGTACCATGTTGGTATAATCAAAGTTTGTTTCCAATGTTGTCTCAATGCTTTATGCAACTCGAGTAAAATAATTTAAATATTCACTTAAGTTTCTAATGTTATATTATTAAAGTGACAACTTAAATATAATATCTCTTAAAAAATATTTAAAGTGAGGTCAAAATTGGATGCCTAGGACATGGAAGGCTTTTTGCACATTAAAATATTGTAATCCTGCCCCAAAGGTCATTTTAGAGAAAACAGGAGAATTATTATATTTTTAACTTGAATATTTCCCTCCAAAAAGCTATATAAGAAGGTTGAGGGTCCATCTGAGAGGTTAGACTTGTGAATTTTGTATTGTTATGCTGTTGGAATTAACCTGAGTTCATATTGTAGTTGCTGGTTTCGGGAACAAAAACCCCCTTAGCTAGCCAATATGATTTCAAACAAATATCATCATTGTGCAACAGATTTGGAATTTCAGTTTTGGATTGTAGTTATGGACATTTCTGATGTGTTTTAAGTTGTAATTTTTGATGTTGTTGATGGTGAGAATGTTGAATTTTTTCTTGAGGGTGAACTGGAGAGCTTCCTTGCTGGTTGTACCAATCCTTATGCTAGGTCATACCTCTTCTCTTGGCTATACCACCTAGAGAAGACTTCCTTGCTGGTAATGAACTTATTTATCTGTCATTTGAGGTGATTATGATAATGTGAATGTTGTCCATACAATTTTAGAGTTGCAGTTTGGATCATTGAATGAGATGTACCATTCACTGGAGGTGCTTGGAGGGTGGCGTGGGAAGTTTCTAGCTAAAGTGCCTTAATTTTTAGGCCTTTTTCGTCATGAAAAGTGGTGCCTAGACCCCTAGAGGATGTTTGTTCAAGTTTGGGAAGTAATTTGATGTTAACATGCTCAGAAAGGGAGTCATACAATTTCATGACCTTGTTGTTCTAGTAATTTCTATGCTAAGATAAACCTACTCAGGACTGATTATCATTCCCATATTTATTTATCCTTTTTCCAATGAGGTTTGACCTATTGGAGCATGCTTGCTGAGCAATATCTGACCTGTACCAACATATATTCATCATTCAATAAGGTATATTGTTATTATTTCCAAATTGGGTGGGTTCTTTGTGACTATTGGCTTAAATTGGGGTGTTACAACAGTATTGATTTACATCAACACTTTATATCAGCAGCTCTTTATTTTATCAGCCTTTGTAACAACAAATATATTACTATTTAGGCTTGGTTGTATGTGGGCTAACATTGTAACATTGGATGGTAGTACCATCAATCTGGATTTATCTTGGTTTAATACTAATACTTACCCCACTGAACAAGTGGTAATACTGTAATAGCTCATCATTGGATAAGTGGAAGAAGATGTGTTTCATTTTCAGTATTAACTATTATATAAGCTTTCCCATTAAATAAGTGGATGGCTTGGTTTTACTCACCTCACTGAACAAGTGGTCTCATTGTAATTTTCCTTCCCATTGAATAAGTGGAAGTGTTGTTATTTCACTGTTCTAAACAATCTGTTGAATAAGCATGAAGTGTATTTTTCTTTAGTATTGTAACTAAGTGGAATTGGCTAGCTTGCCATCTAGTGCTTCATTTTCAGCTATTGCAATTTACTCGTTATATTGATCCTTTCACTATATGCTCTCACCTTTCCAATCTTGGAAACTAGGTGATCATAAAGTAGAATGGATATTGCTTTGTAATCTCATTACCAGTTGCAATATTTTCAAAAAACAAATCTGGGGTTGTTATTACAGTGCTATCAAAGATGATGATCTTGCCAGCCTGTGCATCTAACCCTATGATGTAGCTTGTTTTATATGAGTAAAAGAGAACTGAGATACTATAATAGAGAGAAAAGGAAGCTCTATCAGTTGCCACAAAATCCAAAAGAAGACACTTTTTTAGAGGCCCTAGATACACGTCAAAATCCTACAATCAATAGTGAGGTTTCATCAGGAAACATGTCAGAGAGAGATAAGGGTATCGCTACTCAAAGTCCAAATGCTAGGGTGGAAAGGAAGTTTGATGTCATGCTTGACATGATGTTACATCTTCTTGTGAAAATGAATGTAAAGAACCTTGCCAAATCTGACCTGAATTTTCTGTTTTGATACTTTGGGAATTTTGACAAAGACTTGTCTTGCAAACTATTTTCTTGCTGGTAAATGATTTTCTGTTTTGTTTTTCTTGTTTTTAAATGATGGAATGATGCATAAAATACTTCACTAACAATGCCAAATGACTTCAAATGCAACAAGGATGCAATGCAAGTATTTTTGGATTTTTTCTATGCAATAAGTTGACTGAAACTTTATGCAAATATGCAGTTACAGCACTTTGACATTTTGACAAACATCTTGAGAGAAAACTCCAAACTCCTTGAATTGATATTACTAATATGATGAGAAATTTCTTACAATACTGTGATAACAATTTACATCCAATGCATCTACTTGACAGTGATATAAACTTTTATATTAGCTGACTTTGACTTACAATAAGAAAACTGGGCTACAAAATTGTGTCTATGACACTCTCAGTATCATTATTGTCATTAATCTGGCAATTGTGTCTATTACATTGAGCATCTGAGCATACTTCTATATCTTCATTGAGAAATCTATTATAAGGCATAACCTTATACATATCCTTCTCCTTATCATACCCTACACTTGGAAGATTATGACTACAATCTTTATCAACACGCATTTGATCCATGGGCTAATCATAAACTTCATCTTCACCATTTTTGCAAGATGTATCTTCATTTAGTATTATATTCTCTTTATCCATATGCAACATATAATTATTTGGCTCATACAAGGAAATAAGACCAATATTATCATTTCAAATGCAGACATGATTTTTTCTATATAATCTCGTTTGAGTTGCTCAAGAAGAAAAATCTATTCATATAACTAGTCAACCCTAAGAGGCTTCCACTTTTTTTATATAGTGCTCAGACTTGGCTTAAAAACTTCACAAAACAAATTCATGCATGTCAAGTCATCAAGTCTTTGAGGCACTGCAAACATTGCATCCATAAACCTTGCATGAAATTCATATGACGATTCTCCTTTATGTCTTTTTATGTCAAACAATGCTTGGACAAGGGATAGGTGATCAATATTACACACATGTATCTCTTTAAAAGCTACCACAAGGTCATTCCAAGAAGAAAAATAATGTTCAAGAAAACTTACCAACCACATTTTAGCTTCACCATGTACGAATTCAATAAAATACCTCATCCACATGTCTTCTTTAGTGAGCTAGAAATGCTTCATGAAATCTAGAAAATGTGAGGATGTGATGATCTCCTTGTGAACTAATATGTGGATTCAACTTGGGTATTTGATCATAAACTATCTTTGTCATAAAATTGTAATCATTAGTGACCCAAGATAGGTCCAATTGTTTGTATGCATAATTGAGAGCAACATTTGAATGCTTATTCTTGCATGTCATGAAAGTTGTGTAATATGATATAGACAGTGATGCATTAGTGTTATGATAATTAGATGGATAAGCTATGATATATTTTGTAACTTTCTTCCACTAATTCATCAAAATAAATTGCAAGTGGGTTCAACATTTTCTTCACTACTAGATATACCATATGTGATCCATGGTTGTGTATCATATTCTTTACATTCAAATTCAAATTCCTCGTCAATTTTTTCTTCATCCTTTTGAATGTGCAGAGGTTTAATGATCAATGAATGTACATAATTTATTTCATTAAATTTATCAATGAACAATATTCTAAGATCTTTCCATGAAAATATACAACTCATAGGAATATCAAAAAGCCAATCTCTAGCGTCTTCCTTTAGAGATTGTACAAAAAGTTTCATGACACCATCCTTACTGCAATCTGATAATCTTCATCAGTATACTGAATATCCGTAAATATTTTATTGTTGATTTATATTCTTTTCCATTGAACTTGGGAAAGTTCTCTCTAACTCCATTAGGTATGGGATTAGGATAATCTTGAATACTACTTAAGTCAAGTGGCTTGTATCTTCCAATAGAGAAAGGATTTCTTTGAGGACATGACTGAGACTATTGTGAACTTTGCATCATTATATTTGAACTTGTAAGGGGACTTCTAGAACGACAATACATCTTCAAATATTCTTTTAGTGAAATCCTATTTCCCGTACAACCATTTCTTCACAACTCTCTTTTATTCATAAAAAGATCTTAGTCTTTTATAGTACATAACCTTGTTTCTCCTATGGCTAAGACCTTTTCCAGTAAAATTCAAGTACCATGCATACTTCATCAACATATACTAATTATAATCAATATTATTAAAGTTTGCAGACTTACACTACTTAATTTAATTCCCTTCCTTCTAGTGCACACATTCATTAAATAAGGGAATAAGCTTCTTCCTAAAAAATCATAAATGACCTTCACACACTAATTCTTTTCTTCTCAAAGACAAAATAAGAAAAAACAAAGTACATAGAAGGTTATTGCAGCCTTTTGCAAATCTTCTTTCTCTTAATGGAAACTATGCAAATATATGCAATGCTTGCATAAACAAAAGAAATTCTTCAATATTTCATCAAGTTCATTCACATATTCACCAACTCTCCAAAGAGGACAAAATTCTTCAAACAACTATAAGCTATTAAAGGTCATTTTTTATTTTTTTTCTGAATTCCTTCAGCACCAAAGAACCATTATTTCAAAAAATCTTTAGATAAGCTGCAATGATTTCTTCATTCAAAATATGGAGGTCTTCAAATTATCTAACTCTCCCAAATAGATATATGAATCTAGAACTTCCCCAATAGAGCCATCAATCTATTGGTGGTGACTAAGATGGGTTAATGCAAATTCATAAGGTTTGGGTTCCAATGCACTTAATCAATTTTTCCCTAGCATAGTCACCAATATGTTGGTGGTGACTCCAATGGGTCAATGCAACTTCATAAGGTATAGATTCTAATGCAATTAATCAACTCTTTCCCTAGTGGAGTTGTCAAACTATTCGTTCCCAAATCTACACTTCAATAAATCCTAAATACTTGCCTAGTCTTATTATTGGAAACAATAAAATATTTGACCAACAAATGGGAGATGGGTGTCACACTTTTCTCCCTTATGCTTTAGGCCCTGCAAGACCTAGGTGGATTCCCCTTTAACAACATCAAGTAAAGATATGCAAATAATAACTAGTTGATGTCTTAGTAGATATAAATTATCATACACACCAACAAGGATTTGTAAGTTAGCTTTTGAGACTATTTACTTCCCTATGATCTATCTTATTTCAGTATGAGATCTAGCAAACAAATAATTAGGAATAAATTAGGATTTGGCTTTGTATTTTTCAATTGTAAAACCATTCTAGAAAATAGGATTGCAAAGAAAGACTAGTGCATGTCTAGGCTATAGAGTCACAATAGCCTACACTTTTACATCATGGTACTAAAACATAACCAAATGATCTATTAAACACTTATCACCTTATGACTATGAGCTCTCCATGAGCCTACAATATAATCCTACTTAATAATCCATTTGACATAATAACACTTTTTTTGTCCCTAAATAAGCATTTACAATGTTCCTTAAACAAATAATAAACCACATGATACAACTCACTACAACAAGTGTGTATTAAAGAATCTAATAATCCTTAAGTATTTCCTTCAAAGTGCATTACATGCAAAAACTAGAGACATTTACATTGCAATATGTATTTATATATTCTATAAATCAAGTTGCAACATTACTGTCATTTAAAATGACTAACAACTATGTACTACACCTATGACAAATTTAAACCTATTTTCCCTATACAACATTTACTACTTATGAACTTGCCTCTTGGGAATTCCTAGATCCAAAACTTGGAATTTTGGTAACCTCTTGACAACCTTTAGACCTAGCACCTTTGAAAATATTCAAACCCTTTTCACTTGATTTCCATTCTCTATTTAAAGGAATTATGAAATCTAACAAACTTCCCTTGAGCACAACTATTTGTAACAACCTAGAATCTTTACCAACATGTCATCTTCCTTCTATACTAGAACTAACAAATTAGCAATAACACATCACATGCATCCAAGTATCGGTTACAACTGAATACTCCCCCTTATGGCATGAAAATGGTATGCCTTATGCCTTAATCAATGATATGATAATTTCCCAAAACCTTGTTGGTGATGCAAACTAGATCTGGAACTTTGTGGGCCATCGACTTCTATTCTAAATATTGCAAACAATCGGTCGCCTTTGGGATAATTTAGAATAATAGCCTCCATTAGGACAATGCAGGCCATTGGCATCAATCTATACTTTGTGGAAAAAGCTATGTGAACTAGACTTCTTCATAAACACACAAAATATTTAGTTTGAATGAAAAGTTTTGGTGATGACATCATCAAGTATGGATGTAGGAAGATGAACCCCATCTTCCTGTAAAGACAACACAATTGATTTTTTGAAATCAAATGCATATGTGTGGAAACGTAACCTATTCGAATGGAAGAAGAAAACCCACAAAGGCATAACTTTAAATTTTTCCCAATATTCACCAAATTTAAACTACAAGTACCCATTTGAGCATTCTACAAGGTGGAATCTTCAAGTAGCTCCCATGCTTTTTCAATTTTGGTTTTTCAACTTAGGTACCTAGGTTTCAACAAAAGGCCGAATTCAATGATTAAGGGCACATCATACACATAACAAACACATGTCAATTCTCTCCAATCAATTATAATTAATGGGAAATGAAATGGGGGATTGAAAACTTGCAATACCTAACACCTCCAAAGAACCCCCTCTAGGCTAAATCTAGGGCTCCCTCCAATGTTGAACTATGGACTTCTCTAGATGACTAGTATACATAAAATAAAAAACCCTAGACCATCATATCTCCAAAAAAATATCGCATAAAGTTTGAAGCTAGGAAAAGGAAAAGAGGATAAGGGGATGATTATCACATGAATCTTCTGAAAAGAAAACATTATTTCCCTTATTAGTTATCTAGAATATCCCTTACTATATAAGAAAATACCCTTTTTCAATAGTATTCCAAATCACTTAGAGTGTTTCCCAATCAAATCCATCTATAAATTTTCCTCATCTACCACCCCATCTAAATATTTAGAGTTTCAACCATGGTTGATCAATATTTTTACACCATCTGTAATATAATTTGGTTGCTAAGGCCTAGAAATTGAGCTCTAACTACCAAAGATTGAGGCCTCCAACCTTTTTAGGTCTACAAACTAAGTCGCAGATCACAAGATTCCATTTATGAGCTTCCAAATTTTTTGCACATAAGATTTATTTTGAAAGAGAATCAAGCTCTTTGAGAAAATTCTTGGGAGTAGATAAATTAAAAAAATAATAAATTGTAAGAATTTGCATAAGATATTTTAAAAGTGTTAATCGGCTAGCAAAGGATAACCACCGAAAGGTCTAATGACTGACCATCATGTTTAATCTATTTGAAATCTTCATCTACTAGTCTCTTTAAGAATTTCAATAGTAAGGGAGATTCCCAAATATCCACAAGAAAAATATCAAATTAAAAATAAATAATATCTACAATTGTACATTGAATAAGCTCTAGTGTATTAAAGAAGGAAATGCTACATGTCCTCACTAATTTTTTGACCAAAAGAAAATAAGTGCATATCTAACACTTTCTTGAAACTGATCACCTCCCTAATTTTATCCATCCCCATCAAGGCAATATCATCCACAAACTAAAGATGTGATTGAGAGTCAAGAGTTTGAGCTTAGGACCAACCCTAAATGATACCTCTCTCTTTATGGTGCTTCAACAAGTGACCTAATCGTTTTTCCATTAAAATAAATAGACAAGGAGATAAAGGATATCATTGTCTAAGTCCCTTAGTTTCTGAAAAAAAAGTTGAAGTACAATGTCATTGATTAATATAAAAATGAATTCAAAGTCACACAACTCATAACCCAATCAACCCAATCAACCCAATCTAAGTAAAATCCAAAATCTAGTAAGATATTTTAAAGGAATAGCTTCTAATCCTATAATATACCTTATACATATCAAGCTTAATGAGCATGGATTTTTCCTTGGAGGTGGACACAGAATGAATATCTTTAGCCACCACAACAATGTCATCCAAGATTTTATGCCCTTTCACTTCTTCAAAATACTCTACAATAAGCTTGGTGATTATCCTACAAGTAATATTGCATAGAGTGATAGTATGGAAAAAAATCAAAGAGGTGGATCCTTATTTTTAGGAATTAAAGTAAAAAGAGTAGAATTGATGGCTTTAAGCATCTACTTATTATTTTAGGATACTCCAAAAACCTCTAACAGATCAACTTTTATAATTTCCTAAAATTCTTGAAAAAACTCTATAGGGAAACATTATCATGCTTGACACTTGCACATATACACAATCATTCATGAAAGTAACATATTAATTTATCATCAATGTTGCTTAGCCCAACTTTCTTAAAGCAACAAGTAAATATTTGCAAATACAAGTATGCTCATCATGATAATCTAGCTTGTATGCATGCAAGAAAACCTTCCAATATTCCTTTCTTAAATGCATATCAAGAAATGCAAAAGATCCAATATGTGAGCATGCAAGTATCAACATGGAAGTAAAATTAAAGAACTTTGTTAAGTTTGAGAATATTATAATATAATTATAAAAGTTTGGACATGCACGCAATTATAAAATTTAATTATTGATATTAATGATAATTTAAAATTGAAAATAAATGAAATTATTTAAAATAATTACTTAAAGCCATTAAAATGCGATATAATTAAATTTGCATGCAATTAAAGGCGAATGCATGAACGCATTTATGTGCATGAGTGTTTTATTTAGTATGTAACGGATTTTTGCATGAACATGTTAATTAAAATATTAAAAGAATCTTTTAAGGAGAGTGAGACATGCGGCAGAAGTGAGTTCTGATATAAAATTTAGAACCGACAGATGCAAGGGGGGCGGGGGAGGAGGTGTTCTCAGCCCGGACAACTTGTGCACATTCTTGACGCCTTGCATGAGAAGCCAGGTATTTGAATTAACCTCTTAACATTTATCTGTTATACTAAGTTCACTGGTAAACAAGAAATTACAGAGGGAAGCTTATTATGAATTGTCCTTGCGCCTTGTCTATCCTTCCATTTTTATTTTGGCATGCTTTGACAAAGCCTGTGGTACACTTCCTTCCATGATCATAACTTATCAAAATGTAATTTCTGTTATGCTGGATCCATGAAGCCAAGCATGAGTTTGGTTGAGGAGAATGCATCTAAGACATGGATTCGTGCGTGATCTGATGACAGAATGTCACAAAGATGTCATCTCGCAGAATGCAATAATGGCGGTATAAGCACACAAGGTTTGATGTAACTGTTCGAGGCACACTTGGGAGGGAATTTTCCTATCCTTTAATGGCATCATGTTGCCTGAAACTCAAAACCTGACTATCAAAATTGAGTGCAAGGCTCACGAGAATAAGAATGCTGATTAACATATAAGAAACCCAAAGAGTTCATGTCGAATTTCAAGCCAAAAAATCCTGAAAGATCGCATGGTTGTCAAGAAACTCCTGATCACTAGAAGCTATCGCCAGCCTATAAATCCTTTGACACTCTCTATTCGAATGAGGATTAAAAATCCATGCAGCCACCCATAACTCATGAAGTCGAGGAACATTAGAATGATAAACCGCCCAAAAGAAAAACCACCCAGGTAGCATCAAAGAAGAAATTGGATTCATTTTGGGAAAATAAGGCAAGAAAATCTATACCCAAGGCGCGGACTGGATTATGACAATGATATCAGCATATTCATTAATCGGGTAATGGTGAATCCATCTACCCAAGGCGTTATCGCTAGCAAGACTTCCATCCATTGACATAATGCTTCATGGATCCAGCATAACAGAAATTACATTTTGATAAGTTATGATCATGGAAGGAAGTGTACCACAGACTTCAAAGCATGCCAAAATAAAAATGGAAGGATAGACAAGGCGCAAGGACAATTCATAATAAGCTTCCCTCTGTAATTTCTTGTTTACCAGTGAACTTAGTATAACAGATAAATGTTTAGAGGTCAATTTAAATACCTGGCTTCTCATGCAAGGCGTCAAGAATCTGCACAAGTTGTCCGTGCTGAGAACACCTCCTCCCCCCGCCCCCCTTGCATCTGTCGGTTCTAAATTTTATATCAGAACTCACTTCGCCTGAAACATAGTGCTTCCGAGATCCCATAGTCACATTGCAGTCCAAAAATCTAGGTTGAATCTGAGAAATAAGTGAATAAGAGTTATGGTGATTTCCAAATCGAGACGTCCTTCTCATTATGTGGCCTTTTTTTTCTTTTCTTCCGATAGTTATGGATTTCCTCCCTGGCACCACCTTTTCATCATTAAAACACCGCTTTTCCCTTCATTAAAGCACCACCTTTTTTGTTTTTTTAGCTGGGCGCATGTCTCACTCTCCTTAAAAGATTCTCTTAATATTTTAATTAACATGTTCATGCAAAAATCCGTTACATACTAAATAAAACACTCATGCACATAAATGCTTTCATGCATTCGCCTTTAATTGCATGCAAATTTAATTATATCGCATTTTAATGGCTTTAAGTAATTATTTTAAATAATTTCATTTATTTTCAATTTTAAATTATCATTAATATCAATAATTAAACTTTATAATTACGTGCATGTCCAAATTCTTATAATTATATTATAATATTCTCGAACTTAACAAAGTTCTTTAATTTTCGTTAGGAAATTGAAAAAAATGAAAAAAATATTTTATTTATTTTTAATTATCTCTCTCAATTTAATAGCACTAAAAACGGGTTATGACAACTCTACTTCTTGAATGAAAACAATATTTGGTCTATGTTCATGAATAAGATCACAAGATTCCTTTTAGGGATGTTACTCATGAAACTCGTAGTATTCCAAGAGATCAAAATAATTTTAGGGGGTTAGAAAAGTGACTTTTTAATTTCTTAATGATACTAGATTCTATTAGTGGTTCCCCTATCAACTTCACCTTTTCTTGGTCATTTTTCCTTCCTACTTTTATAACTTGTTAGTACCCCCTTTCTTGATGTTATTTTGTTGAAGTCCTAACAAAGGAGGTGCCTTATTTTGTCCTAAGTTTTTCATAGGATCCAACATTGAATTAGCTTCATTTGACTTTATTTGAATCTCTATCAAAGGCACAAAAGTTATCCTTATTGCAGCTATCTCTAAAACCTCTTGTTTCCTATCATTTTATTCAATATGACTAAGAATGAGAACATCCCATTCCTTCAATATCGCTTGAATATCTAAAGAAGTGAATATATCAAAGGATTGGATATAGTACTTAGGTCTACGAGGTATATCCTAACCAACCAAGTTGTTATCATGCTCCATTATTTCTAAATCCTCAAATGTTTTGAGAGTATCAAATTTGTTGCTATAGATCTCTTTAGGAGCATCTTTATGTTGGGAATTTATAGACTTCCCCTTTGAATGAGATTTTTCATGAGTGATTCTACTTGATTTTAGCATGTTAGCTTGGATTGGGGCCTTTATTTTTCCTTTTATATTAATTTCTTGCATCTTAGGAGGGGGTTGAGAAATTTTAGGACCCATCTTTGAATAAATTCTCTATAAGTATCCATATAAGCATGTTTGTAACCATTTCTAATAATTGTGTTTATTTTTACGTGTTATTGCTTATATTTGTTAATGTTTTGTAGGTAAGTCCCTAATAAGAGTTATCAAAGCCATTTCCAAGATTGTGTTCAACAATAGTAATGAAAACTTAGTGGCTTTCTACAACTACCCATTATATGCTCTCACCTCCCCTTTATGAGATCTTATTGATCAAAAAGTGGTGAAATAAGTTGGGTACTAAAAAAAATGTTGAAACTATTTTATCTACAATATTAGTATAGGTTAAAAACCATGCGCCAGGGGTTTTACAATATCCTAAAATAATTGTCATTTTAGATAATATTTTGTAGGTAAGTTCTGAAAAAGTGGTAGAAAATCTATTTTTAGGATCTCATGTCACAATAGAAGTAGTAGTTTAGTGACCTTTACTACAACTACCCAACATGTGACCTTACCTCACTTTTACAAGATCTTGGTAATTATTGTAGTCACCTAAAATTGTGTGGTTTGAACATTTAAGGTGTATAAGGTGTTATAAGGATTTATAATTGTATTTAAAATATATTGTTAAAAGGGTGCATTCTTGTTTGAAACCAAAAAAAATATTCTTCTAAGAATGGCTACATCCTCTTATTCATGTGTGCATGGAGATTGTATGGTTGATGTTGTATCTAATGGTTCATTCTTGTTTGAAACCAACATTATTGTTAAAATGACGCATTCTTGTTTGAAACTAACATTTTTCTTCTTCTAAGAATGGCTACATCCTCTTATTCATGTGCACATGGAGATTGTATGATTGATGCTATATCTAATGGTGTTTTTGGATATTCTAATGTTACATATGACTAGGAAGAACTAAATATATATTAGAGGTTGGAGGAATTGGAGGTAGGAGGTATTTTATTGTCTCAAGCTAGATTCTTACTCAGAGATGATAAATTGTATGAGAAGCACCATTTCATATATGTGTCCCTTCATAGAGCAAGGGGCCTTAGCTTTTGTTGGCATTTCTTGTGGATGTAATTTATGTATTCATATTTGTTTGAGGTTATTTTGTATAATAGAGGATGGATTGGTTCCCACAACATTGGAGGAGGGAAATGAACACACTCAGAGGAGATGTGGACTCTTAGGGGAGTGTTTCTCTCTTGTATCCAACACTAGAGGGGGGATTTTGACACACTCAGAGGAGATGTGGACTTTCAGAGGAAAGTTGTTCTCTCATTGTGCAAGGATAATGGGTAAATTTTATGTTCTTTCACATTGTACATAGTTTTACAATTTTTACAATTAGGAGATCCATTTATGGAGTCATTTTGGTGCTCCATCAAAGTTTCTATAAGGTTTTCTATGGATAAGTAGGAGGTATTTTCCATATCGTATAAAATTATGATATTGTTATTAGGATTCAACCGTGTTGTTTTACGAGCCAAACTCATTGACCCATGTTTTGTGAGTATTGGTTCACAAGAACCCATCTCTCATGATAATGAATGTTCCACTTAGTACTCATTGCATCTATGTGATACTCATAGAGGTGAAGCACTAGGCCTTCTCGGAAGGTCACTCATCCTAGTACTACTCTAGCTCAAGCATGCTTAACCATAGAGTTTCCCCCAAGGTCAAGCCCACTTAGCTTGCAACCCCATTTGTAAAACCTTCATAAAGTGTTGTCCCTTATGAACCATTCATTATAGATCCCATTTAGCTCATCAATTAATAAGTAGGAGGTATTTTCCACAACATGTCAAATTATTATATTGCTATTAGGATTCAACTATGTAGTTTTACAAGTTAAACTCATTGACCCATGTTTCATGAGTAGTGGTTCACAAGAACCCATCTCTCATGATAATGAATGGTCCACTTAACACTCATTACATCTAGGTGATGCTCACAAAGGTGAAACACTGGACCTTCCTAACTAGGAGGTCACCCATCCCAGTACTACTCTAGCTCAAGCATGCTTAACCATAAGGTTTTCCCCAAGGATTTATCCTTTGTTTGAACTAATGTAATAAGGGGGGGATTTTGGAATATATTACATCAATAATTAGATTTTAGTTTAGTTTTTAGGATAGATAAATAAATAAATATAATCTTTAGTAAATAGGTTAGTTTATAGTTTACATAAATAAATAAATATTTTTTTGGGAAATTATTCCCATAGATAGTTTGCATAGGAAAAAAAAGGCTATATATGCCAATGAAATGCAATTCAAAAATTATCCTAAAGAAAATAAAAATTATATTATCTAAAAATTTTATGCTTTTATACATGTGCAACAATGGTGTAATAATTTAATTTACAAGTTTTCATAAAAACCCCCTTTTATTGTACATTTTTTCCATACTAGTAGCATTAGGGGCACTCTTGGTATAGCATGATGACAATGGGAAAGAAATATCTATCCAGTAGCTTAGTCATACCGTAGTGGGATATGAGATAAACTATACACCAATAGAATGGGCATGTCTGGCAATAGTCTTCAATACTTAGAAAATTAGACATTACATGCTTAATAAAAAATAAATCTCATTTCAAAGATTTACCCACTTAAATACTTGTTATCTAAAGTATCTCTTACTTTCAAGTGAATTTGACATTGAGTAAATAGATCACAAAGTAGTCAAAGGTTAGATGATAAAAAACAACTAGCTAAAGCACCATTAGTCATAGATCATCCGCTTATCTTAGAATTTCTAGATGAATCAATATTTTCTATCACTTAAAGCACAATGGAAATTATACTTTGATGGCTCCCAAACTCAACATGGTTTAGGATTAGGTGTCATGTTTGTCACACCACAAGTGATTGCATACCTAAAGCATGCAAGTTATGCTTTCAATGCATAATTTTTTGGAACACAACAATCTACTGAGAGGGGGGTGAATCAGTAGATCAGTTAAAATCTATCCCTAAATCCCTTTAGCAAATTGATTTCGTTTAACCCTTTTCAGTGTATATTAAAAAAACACAAGTAGAGACATAAATATTCATACACATAACATCACATAACATAGGATATATGTGGAAAACCCAAGATGGAAAAAAACACAATGAGAATAGCTACTAGGATCTACTATCCTAATCCAGCCTCACAATGAATATTATTTGATTACAATGCTTAAGGGAATCAACCCTAAGAATCTCACCAATCCCCTAGTTTTAAGAGCACCTACTCCAAGGAAGCACCAACTCCCTAACTTGATCACATACCCAGATATCTGATGGTACCCACCAATTAGATTTACAATGAGATTATTACAATTTGTTCATATGAACTCAACTCAATGTTGCAACTCAATTTGCAACTACTCAAATCTTTGTTGATGTCTCTGCAACACACTTCTCTGCTCTACACCTCTTTGTTTTGCTTTGCACCTTCCCTTTTCTATTAGTGCATTCTTTGTCCACCTCAAGGGACCACACATACACTTTGTTGTTATCTCCTTTCTCTTTTAGTGCATTCTATGTCCACCTCAAGAAGATCAAAATACTCTTTGTAACATGCACTCACTCGGCGGTATCAAATACGCACACTTAGCCAAAATTTTGATTTTCAGTTGTGTATCTCTTTCACTGACTTGCAGTGATTTCCTTGATATTTACACACATGTACAAATCCTCTATTAGGGTTTACATGTTATCTTCTTTAGCAAGCTATCTTTGCATCAAGCCTCACACATTCATCAAAAAAAAATTAGTGAATTTTCCAAGCATGGCTCCCTGTAAAACCCTAAATTTTGATATGAATTTAATACATTCCCCTAATTATACAATTTAATAATGATACCAATCACTTTCATAGCTGGGTGATCCCACAATAGTGGTTTACAGTTTTTGGCCAAATTGGACACTGAAATGTTTTTTTCTAACTAAATCTTCACTTTTGGGCACCTATAGCAGCTAAACCGTGAGGAATTTGAAGATGAT
>VDFB02049217.1:18841912-18861244 GCA_007258455.2 Sequoia sempervirens | reverse complement strand
GAATGTGAAGAATTCCAAAAATCATCCATCAACACTTTATTATGTCAAAGCACATACCAGAATCTTGTCACTTGTAACTTTTATGCCCTACATAACCACCCCATCTTGTTTTGGAACAAAATGGGTCCCCCTCTTCTCTTTTGATATCTTTTCCTTTGGTTTTTTTTCCTTTTCTCTTTGGTTTCTTCTATTTTCTACTTATGTTCATATGTTGGTTCTATTAAATTTTGGTTTTGTCCCAGCATGCATTGGTTTTACTCTTGCTAAGTACTGAATCACACTATCTTAGACAATAGTGTATTTCATTTTGATATATCTTATGTGCTTCTGAGGACTAATGGGGACTCTGTTTTGCAGGATTAAATCACACGCGTGATGACATTTTCCAAGGGAGATCAGTTGCAAGGAATTCCTCAATCTAGTTGGTCACAAAAATCCTCTAAGGCAGGAGTCAGCAAGACTTTCTTCACATCTTGTCGACTAACAGTGCATTCTGTCAATAGGCGTCTGTGTTACTTATCGGCAAGACCCCGAAGATGTCACAGCTAGGGGAGTTTACATGCAAACACATGTTGGCAGGACATCAGTCATCATCTCGGCGAGTAGGAGTTTCCCATCGGCATGAAAGTTTCCTTCGGAGAAAGGTCTCAGCGAAGGCTTTATGTTTCCCCGACCGACAATAGAGAGAAGGCATATCGGCAGGAGATCTTGACTTCAGGGTAAAGTCTCAGCGAGATCTTTAGTGTCTCACCGACTAGCAAGAACCGAGCTAACACTTCGGCAAGAGTTGTATCTTTAGTGTGTGATCTTGCTGAAAGCCTCACATCTCACCGACCACTGATAAAGAAATACCTATCGGTGAGAGACTTTTTCTGCAGAGAGGTGTCTTGGTGAGTACATTTGGTCTCGTTGACAAAGCACAAAAGTAGTTCCTATTGGCAGGTCTTTTCTGGCATCACAACGATCAGAAGTCATATGTAGGTACTTATCGGCAAGAGATTTTCATTGTTTCAGCGGCTGAGGAATTCCTATCAGTGAGAGAAATCATCATTGGCATGTGCTCTTGGCAAAATATTTTGGTCTTGCTGACTGACGGTAATAATTGCACTTGGTGAGACATAAGGCGATCTATGGGACATCTCCCAGACAAGAGAATGTTACATCGACACATTTCAAATGAAAAGAATACATGTTAGTATAACTACAAGAGAGTCTCCCAATAGTCGGGGGTTTTGCCGAAGGGTTCCCCTTTCGGTATAATGTCTTGTTGAAGAGCGAAGGTCACGCCAAAGCAAAAGGAGCTTTAGGAGAACAAAAGGAAATTGAAGAAACTCCAAATGAACGAGGTGCCTTCCCTATGACATCATGTCGACCCAATAGGGTCTCCCTGATACAAAGTGGGCTTGGTGAGAATGAAAAGGAGTTCGCTGAAGGTCTTGCCAATAGGGATGGATTTCCCAGTGAAGGAGGCATCGGTATAACCAAGGATAACTCACCATAGCCTTTGGCCGACAGTAAGGAGTCTTGCCAACAACAAGGTAGGCTCAGTAAGAGAAGAGGATTTTGGGGTAAGGTCTCCCCAAAATAGGATTGTCTTCCCGACATAAAAATGAGCTCGATATGACTTCTGAAGCTCAACGAAGGGTCTCATCGACTGGTCAACGCTGTGCTGATAGCTATGAAGAGATATAATCACATCGGGGAGACATGATTAGTGTCTCACCGATATGCAATTCAATGTGGACCACTTTTGACCATCCAGGAATCTAGCGTGGCATTTGTTTAGCCAATCAGAGAGAACTAAGGATGAATCCTTAGCAGTTTGACTAATTGACTACCACCTTGAAGAAGACCAACAGAATGCAAGCAAGATCGATTCATTTTGAGATTAGGGGGTGATGGGTTGGCTCAGGTGATAGTGCGAGGGTCTAAAGAGGCCCGATGGTGCTTCGAAAGGACGGTCAGCATGTAGGAAGGTCTTGAACATGAAAGAAGCTGAAGAAAAGAAGAAGTATCCATGACTCACAGTGACAACTATGGCAACCACTGGTGAGAGGCAGATCAGTATTAATCATGATATTCTAGAGCATTCAAGGTGACCCTGGAGGGAGTTAAAAGATGGACACGGAGACAGAAGAGTAAATGTTGCAGCAGCAAAATATCTACAGATCTTTCTGGGGTTATCTCTCATCAGCATGGACAACAAGGATTCACATTGAATGTGATATTGACTCTCCTCGAAAGATTTGAGAGCCGAATCTCCTAGAAGTAGATAGTTTGTAAACCCTAATACAGGGGGAGACAACACATCCTTTTGGTACACTCTATATATATATGGCATTCTTGCCTCTTTGAAGAGGTTAGAAGGATTAGAAAAAGAAATTCTACAGTTAGAATTTCTAGGGTTAGAAAAAGTTAGAAATTAGAAAGAAAAGTCAGTTAGAAAAGATAGAACTGCTTCATGATTCTTTGTAATAGGAGCTTCTTTTGTCTTCCTAAGTAGGAGTTAGATTCCGAATAGACTAATGTATCTTTTCAGTTTTCTTAATATAAATGGAAATAATTTGGAGTCACAGATTTTTTGTACACTGGTGATTGTGCCAGCTTTGTAAATGTTGGTTATCTATTTCATTAACAGTAGAAGCAACAAGATTAAAATCTACTTCAGATTGTGTTTCTGAATGTTGTTTATCTTGGGTTAATCATTTGATTTGTGAATTCTTCAGGGAATGGAATGTTGTTTTGGTGTTTTATTTAAAATGGTAACTAGTATTCTGTTATTGAAACCAGCACTATAAATGAATGAAAGTATGTGTCAATCACAAGTTAATTTCGTTCTGCAGTTTTAGTTTACAATTCCTTGAATGATAACAAGTTTGGTTAAGATGGGTGAATTATCATTCTTTCTATCTCAAAGCTCTGATCTATCTTTTTATGTTTCTTTAAAAACCCTTGGTTAGAGTAGGTTTAAATTCATGTTTGATCTTAGAACGATCCAGAAGCTCATACCAGTAGGCCCTTTGAACATTACTATTGCATTGACCACTGAGTAACATCAGCATAGTTGAGAACCAACTATAAAGACCTTGGGATCTAAGACATCTAGGTGTTGTCTTTCTCTTTCAGGAGAAGCATGGTAGCAATATTTTGTTTAACTATTGTTGTGCCATTTGGAATGTCAACAGAAACTGGCACTAGAAGGAGGGCCTAGAAGGGAAAACTGGATAAAACTGGGTTTTTCTCCCCAAAAAGGCCCCATAGAGTTCTTTGATCAACTAAAAATCCATCACCTTTCATAGAACTCAAGACCCCAACAAGACACAAGAGTCACAATACTGGGGCAACTATCATACCACCTTTATCAGCTATGCTCACTCCACCATATTTTTCACCAATACCCTAGTGGATACCCATCAATCCACCACCATATCCATCTCAAGTGTCACCACAGCTGGTTCAACCCATACAACAGTTGACTCAACCACTACCACCCCTACCAATGGCGTTCTTTCAGAATAATCCCTCTCCATTGGGGACTATTCCTGGAGGTTTTCACGACATGCCTAAGAACCCTGAAAGACTCTACCCCAAGTACATTCATAGTGAATCGAGGAGTGTTGAAGAGCACATACAAGCTTTCAAGGATGCTTGTACCAGAGCTCAGATAGCCAACCATGATGTAGTCTGCAGATTGTTCCCTTACTCCTTAGGGGATATGGCATACAATTGGTATCTTAATCTTCCGCAAGGTTCTATTCTGACTTGGACACACTTGGAAAATGCTTTCATTAATTAGTTCAGGGTCTATGTGGATCCCACTCTTCTATACCACCAGTTTTCCACTATTAGAAAAAAACCAGGTGAATCCTTGCCCTTGTTCAATACCAAGTTCCAATGGATGTATAGGAGATTACAAGATCCCTATTTAGTCATTGAGAACAGTGTCATTCAAGCTTACTTTAGAGTCATAGATCCCTTGCTTGGCTTGTTCTTGCAAAGGACCTATCAACCAGTTGATATTGATTCTCTATCCAAAGTCTATCATCTAGCTATTAAGCTGCAACAACAAATTAGTTGTCAACAAGGAATCCTAGGGGGAGGTTTCCCTTCAATAGGATATCAGATGCATAGCCCAACTCCTCTATTCAGCACTATCCCAGGGATGTCTTCTTCACATTATGGTCCTATGTCTGAATTGCAAACCCAACCATCTATTCCATTCTTTTCTACTAGAACTTCTGATCCCTTTCAACAACCATAGGTTCCTCAAAGTTCCCATGTTCATCACAACCAAATTGGAACACCAAATCATGGTGGTCAGCCACTTGTTGCTAAGAATCTAGAAAGTGAGAAGGCAACCCAGCTTACAAATGAGGTAGAAACCTTGAAGAAAACATTGTCTCAAGTTCCAAATGACATGGCTCAACTTCGGTTGAACCCTTCCCAAAACCAAGGTAACTACCCTAGTCAAAACAACAATAATCAGGGTAACTATCAGAACCATAACAATTACAACCAAAGAGGTTATCCAGGCCAAAACTCCTCTAATCAAGGATATCAAAATCAAAACAGAGGGTATAACCAAAGGCCAAATAACGACAGGCAATGGAATACAGGGCCCACTAATGGTGGAGTTTCTCACAACTATCAAGTAAATGAGGAGAGGGCACATACTGCAAACGTGGCTGACCTCAACTTTATGACCAATTGGTGCAGGTTGCATGATACTACAACCCATTCTGAGGTGAACTACCCTGAAATGGAGAAAGTTGTCAAGATGGCACAAGAAAATACCCAAACATTCCAAGGGAATCCTCACAAAGAAGGCAGCTCAGTAGATACAACAATGACTTATGACATCTTTGAGGAGGAGCCTTCCTTCCCAAGGCAAGAGAAGAATGAACCAGAGGAGGATTCAGACAATGCCCAAGCCTTTCAGTCAAAAGGAGGACACTTCCTAAGAAATCAAAGTAAGGGACCATTCACTACATCAGCACCACCTAATCACACGATGCCTCCAAATCAAAGTGTTGATAATAACCCTCCTCCACCAGAGGGCCTGCCTGACTTTCATAACAAGGGCAATCCCTCTGGTGTTTTCAAAAGTAATCCAAGTTATAATGTAGAATTTGATATTGTTTCTGAGATGCAGAAACAGAAAAATTCTTTGTCATATTTTGACATCTTAAAGTGGTACCTTGCTCAAAGGGAGATAGTGCTGAAAGCTTTGGAGCAAGCCAAAAAATCAAAAGGAAAGAGCAAGGCAGTGCCTGCTAGGGATGTGAATGCAGCCTTGTATAGAAACAAGGTAGGTACTCCAACATTCCTTCTAAGTTTAAGAATTTGTGGGAAGAACCTACACAATTGTCTGTTGGATTTAGGGGCTTCTGGCAATGTCATGCCATTTTCTGCATGCCAAAAGTTGGGATTAAACCCCATTCAGACCAACAAGAAGGTCATCCAACTTGACAAAACAGAGGTTAATGTGGTTGGGGAATTAAGAAACATACATGTGCAAGTAGGATCAGACCTCAGGATCCTAACCAACATAGATATTCAAGTAGCAGATATTCCTGAGACCTATGGTATGTTGCTGAGTAGAGATTTGATGAAAGGTCTAGGGGGACATCTTTCCCTTGACTTCTCACATATGTGGTTACCATGGAGAGGGATTCCCACTCATATTAGAATTGAAAGTGAGCCCCACCTCAAGCATATCATCATTGAGTATGATTGCCCCAATGAGGTAGCCTATTTTGAAACTGAGATAGGGGTTTACAAAAGAGAAGAAATTCTAACCTTCTCGGCTCTCAATTCTAAAGACATGTTAATATAGAAACTCCCTGACCCCACGATTAATGAAAATTAGTAGGCCTTTATCAGAAAGCTACAACATGATCAGCTGGTCTTGGGAGAAGATACCGACTTGCAAAGTCTGCTACTCCCTAATTGGTGCAGGGTACATTACAAAACCACTCTGAATTGGCTTGTCAACCCTGCATTGACATTTTAAATCATGTTTCCCAAGGTAGAGAAGTTGGCTCCAGCCACCTTGAGACCATTACAAACCATTTCTCATTTGAATCCAAAGAAGCAACAATGTTGACTAGGGATATGATACCTTCAACTGAGGTTCCTTCTCAAATTGAACCTACCCCAAACACATTTCCAAATCAACATATTAATAAGGTTCAACCCCAAGGTTTTTTTGACACCCCTACACTCCTGAATACACCAAAACCCAAGGGGTTAACCAAGGATGCAAGTGAATGTCAAGGGGATAACCGTGGGCCACTTAATACATCTGTGCAGAGATTGGGAATTACTCCTTAGGAACCTATTGAACACCCGTTCCCTATATTTGATCTAAAATATCAAGTAGTCCCACCCTTGGCTCATTCTACCCAAGTGTTCACAATGACTTCTAAATGACCAACCCCAACTCATGATCAGCTATGGACCCTCACATTCGATGGATCCAAATCTAAGGTAGGTTGTGGTGTTGGGATTGAACTAACAAGCCCGAAAGGGAAAACCTTCTTTGCTTCTTACAGGTTGCAATTTGGATGCACAAACAACGTAGCAGAATATGAAGCTTTGAAATGGGGATTGATGTTTGCACATAAGAAGGTCACTGCCTTGATGGTCAAGGGAGATTCAGAAATAGTTATCCAACAAGTGCACAACCAATATACATGCCACAACAAAAGGCTGGCAGCATATAGAAATAGGGTATGGAACCTAATCAAAGACTTTGATGCTTTTGGGATTAGCTAAATCCCAAGAGAGGAAAATCATATGGCTGATTCGTTGGTTGTTGCTGCAAGCACCCTAGAACCTATGCAAGGTTCCAAGCTTAAAAAATTCTCAGTAGAATTAATTTCCACCCCTGTAGTTCCTGATAATATCACGAACTTCCAAGTCTTTGATGATGATCAACATATTCTTTCTTTCTTAGCAAGCTCAGATGTTTTTAACGGGAAAATTATTGATGAGTCCAATAGAGATCAAGGGGATTGGAGCTCTGAGGAATGTGATACATAAGGAGTCCTTAATTTAAAGAATAATAGCATTCTCAAGGGAATGGTTGCTCTGGAAATAATTTTTTATTCAAACCCAAGGGCTCGAGAAAAGATATCGGTTGAAGATAAGGGAGGCGAGTATGAAGTGGTTAACTTAGCTGATTCAGGTCCTGAAAGGAATGTCTACATAGGTAAAGCCTACCTTGAGGAAATTAGAAAGGATATACTGAAAGCACTTAAGAAATATATGGATGCAATAGCCTTGAGATATGAAGACCTAAAGACATTCAATGCTTTGGTGATGACCCATACTATCCCTCTGAAGCCCAAAGCTAAGCCATTTCAACAAAAGCAATGCCTTGTCAACGCTTTGATCGAACCACTGATCTTCAAAGAAATCTAGAAATTTCTTTTTGCAAGGATAATCTTCCCTATACGCCATTCAACATGGGTGGCTAACTTAGTTCCAGTCCGTAAGAAAAATAGAGAGATCAGGCTATGTGTGGACTTTAGGAATCTAAACAGAGCTTCAAAAAAAGATAACTACCCACTCCCTTCACTGGATGAGGTCTTGCAGACTGTCAACGGATCTCAAATGATATCATTCCTTGATGGTTACTTCAGATATAATTAGGTAATGGTTAACTGTGAAGATAGGATGAAGACAACCTTCACTACCAAGTGGGGAACGTTTGCATACAAAAGGATGCCATTCGGTCTGATAAACGTTAGGGCAACTTTTCAACGCGCAATGGACATAGCATTCAAGGACCTAATTGGAAAGTGCATCATCATCTACATGGACAACCTAATGGTATTTTCCAAAGATCGACTGAACCATGCTGCAGACTTGGCCAAGGTTTTAGAATGGTGTATCCAATATGGCATCTCCTTGAATCCAAAAAAATGTGTGTTCGGGGTTTCAAAGGGAAAGCTTTTGGGACACGTGATCTCTGAAAGATGAATATCAATCGATCTAGACCGAGTCGATTCCATTCTGAAGATCACCAGGCCAGGAAGCAAGAAATAAATGAGGTCTTTCTTCGGGAAGATCAATTTCGTGAGAAAATTCATTACAGGATTTGTAGAAATTGTAAAACCTCTGAATGAAATGATGAAGAAAGATGCTAAGATAGAGTGGACTGAGGCAAAGGTCGCGTTTTCACAAGTTAAGCAATCCATTTCAAAAGCGCCTGTTCTCACCAGCCCTGACTACTTGAGATCATTTTATATCTATTCCTTTGCTTCTGAACATTCTTGCGAAGTTGTATTAACTCAGTGAAGAGAGGAGGCAGAGGAGAGGCTGATTGCTTTCATGAGTTCTCCATTCAAAAATGCTGAAGTTAAGTACCCTCCTCTCGAGAAGCAAGCTTTTGTGCTAGTCAGGGTTGTCAAGAAGTTCTGACATTACATTCTCCAGAGCTGAATCGTCGTTGTAGTTCCTGATGTTGTTGTGAAGTCTCTACTCATGCAAAGTGAGCTAGAAGAAAGAAGAGGGAAATGGATGGCCATCTTGCAAGAATTCGATCTAGAGATACACCCTATGAAACTAGTCAGGGGTACAGGCTTGTCTCAGTCCATGGTGAACATTGGTGACAACATCATCTGTCAGCAATACATGACCCAGTCTTTCTCTAACGATCCTTGGTATGCTTATACCATTTGCTTTATGCTCAATAATCAATGTCTAGAGGGGATAAATGCAACTCAAAGGAGAGTGCTATGAATGAAGAGTTTTCATTACATGCTCAAAGGAGGGTTGCTATACAAGAATAATTTTGAAGGAGTGTACCTATGATGCCTTGATCACCAAGAGGCTAAACATGTGATCTCTGAGTTTCATGGGAAACATGGCACAGGTCATGGGTCTGCAAACTCATTGGCACACCGGATCCTAAGATCTGGTTATTACTGGCCTTGTGTGTTCAAAGATGCCCATCAGCATGTGAGAACATGCCATATATGTCAGATTTCTACATCCAAAGAATGCCATGCAACCATACCATTGCAGCTCATCTACGAGGTAAGGCCATTTGCCCAATGGGCACTGGATTTCATTGGGGTAATTAACCCAAACTCTTCTACAAGACACAAGTTCATTTTGACTGCTACTGATTACTACACAAGGTGGACAAAGGCTATACCCTACAAGAATAGCACAACGGAGGTAGTGATCAAGTTCCTCACTGAATGCATCACTACAAGGTTTAGGGTACCCTTCGCATTGGTATGTGACAATGGCTCTGCTCTTTCTTCTGCCAAGTTTATTTCTTGGGCTTACGACCACAAAATTGTCTTGAAGTATTCTTCAAACTATTACCCACAAGGCAATGGAGTTGCAGAATCAACCAATAAGAATATCTTAGGGGTAATTAAGAAACTGTTAGAAAACAATCCTAGAGATTGGCATACTCAGCTAAGATTTACATTATGGTCAGATAGAACTAGGATCAAGGCTGCCTTAAAGACCTCACCATTCAAGCTGGTATATGGCCAAGAGCTTGTGTTCCCTATCCATCTGCAAATACCTATCCTTGAGTTCATGCAAAAATTCTACTCCAATGATGATAGGATAGAAGTAAGGTTAGCTACCTTGTTGAAGTTAGAAGAGCAAAGAGATGCCTACTCGCAACAATTATTTACACACTAGGCTGTTGTCAAATGTTGGTTTGACAAAAGAGCCAAAATCAAGGCCTTTAGAATATCTGACCTTGTGCTACTATGGGACAAAGCTAGTGAAAAGAAAGGTAGTCACCAGAAATTCGATAAGCTTTGGCTAGGTCCTTAAAAGATTGTTGAGATCCTAGGGGAAAATGCTTTCAGACTGAGTAGTTTAATTGGAGAACCTATTCCATTTCCTGTTAATAGACAGTTTCTAAAACACTATTTTGAGTCATGAAGTTGGTACTTTTGTTGGGTAATGCATCTGTGTAAATAGTTTCTGCTTATAAATAATTTATGTATGTGAATAATTTGTTGTTCTTTATGTAGATAATTTTTTTTTTGTTTGTAAATATTCTGCTATTGTTTATTCAATCTTTCTTTTCTTTCTGTTCTTTCATTTCCTTTGATATTTTGTTTGATTTCTGTGTTCTTTTGTCCTTTGGGGTTTATCTGTTCTTTCCCATCTTGAAATGGTGGCTGTTATCTCGAGCATATCATGGTTATTAGGAGAGAAATGGTTTAGATATTTTTAGGTTTGCTGATTGGGTGCTCTTGTCCTAAACTTTTGTTTTATGACCATTGTCAATAAAAGTTGTGGAAAGTTCTGAAAACAAGGTGCAAAGTAAATGACCTTCATTAGCCCCCCTGAATCTTTCACAAATTATTAAGATCATCCCCTCTTGTAATATTATATTTGTCCTAAGAGTACAGTGTTGTAAGATTTGAGAAAAAAAATGTGATTTCCAAGTGTTGTTATGAGGTCCATGGTAGTTTTCAACCCAAATCAGATGTTAAACATCTGACATATTGAAAGAAAATTTTGAATGAAATATTTGAAACTCTATGGGAAAAAAAAAGAGGACTATTTAAAGAGAAAGAAGACTCAATATGAATGGGTGATTCCAGTATCTCTACAGGGGCTATGGATGCCTGACTGGCAGTAGAGCAATGTTGTGAGAAAACTAGAGGTATCTCTGCTAGGGCTATGGACGCCTGACTGGCAGCGGAGTAATACCCAGGATATCATTGCACAACAGCTAAAGGGAATCAACTCATGTAGCTCAAACCTTGCACGTTGTTGTCTGAAAGATCGAGAAATATTTTATAAAAGAGAAACGCACAATCAAGCACACACATAGACTCAGGGGTGGCCAGTGTAGATTTACATTTGAGATTCTAGCTCAGCCTTGGTTACTAAAATTGACCCAATTTGAGTTGTGATGTTCATAAACCAGAGATTCTGGGTAGCCGAAATCCTTCAATTTTTTGAAAATGGTTAAACCATTTTCCTAGCCAAGTCACCATTTGTTATGCCCTGCATAACCACCCCATCTTGTTTTGGAACAAAATGGGTCCCCCTCTTCTCTTTTGATTTCTTTACCTTTGCTTTTTTTGCTTTTCTCTTTGGTTTCTTCTATTTTCTACTTATGTTCATCTGTTGGTTCTATTAAATTTTGGTTTTGTCCCAGCATGCATTGGTTTTACTCTTGCTAAGTACTGAATCACACTATCTTAGACAATGGTGTATTTCATTTTGATATATCTTATGTACTTCTGAGGACTAATGGGGACTCTTTTTTGCAGGATTAAATCACACACATGATGAAATATTCCAAGGGAGCTCAGTTGCAAGGCATTCCTCAATCTAGTTGGTCACAAAAATCCTCTAAGGCAGGAGTTGACAAGACTTTCTTCATGTCTTGTCGACTACTAGTGCATTCTATCGATAAGCATCTGTGTTACTTATCGGCAAGACCCCAGAGATGTCACAGTGAGGGGAGTTTACATGAAAACACATGTCGGCAGGACATCAGTCATCATCTCGGCGAGTAGGAGTTTCCCATCAGCATGAAAGTTTCCTTCAGAGAAAGGTCTCAGCGAAGGCTTTATGTTTCACCGACTGACAATAGAGAGAAGGCATATCGGTGGGAGATCTTGACTTCGGGGTAAAGTCTCGGCGAGATCATTAGTGTCTCACCGACTAGCAAGAACCAGGCTAACACTTCGGCAAGAGTTGTATCGTCGGTGTGTGATCTTGCTGAAAGCCTCATGTCTCACCAACCACTGATAAAGAAATACCTATCGGTGAGAGACTTTTGCGGTGGAGAGGTTTCTTGGTGAGTACATTTGGTCACGTTGATAGAGCACAAAAGCAATTCCTATTGGCAGGTCTTCTCTAGCGTCACAATGATCAAAATTCATATGTAGGTACTTATTGGCAAGAGATTTTCATTGTTTCAGTGACTGAGGAATTCCTATCAGCGAGAGAAATCATCATTGGCATGTGGTCTTGGCAAAATATTTTGGTCTTGCTGACTGATGGTAATAATTGCACTTGGTGAGACATAAGGTGATCTATGGGACGTCTCCCAGACGAGAGAATGTTACACCGACACATTTCAAACGAAAAGAATACATGTTGGTATAACTACAAGAGAGTCTCCCCAACAATTGGGGGTTTTGCCGAAGAGTTCCCCTTTCGTTATAATGTCTTGCTGAAGAGCGAAGGTCACGCCAAAGCAAAAGGATCTTGAGGAGAACAAAAGGAAATCAAAGAAACTCCAAACAAATGAGGTGCCTTCGCTATGATGTCCTGTCGACCCAATAGGGTCTCCCTGATACAAAGTCAGCTTGGCGAGAATGAAAAGGAGTTCATTGAAGGTCTTGCCGACAGCGATGGGTTTCCTAGTGAAGGAGGCATCGGTATAACCAAGGATAACTCGCCATAGCCTTTGGCCGATAGTAAGGAGTCTTGTTGACAACAAGGTAGGCTTGGTAAGAGAAGAGGAGTTTGGGGTAAGGTCTCCCCAAAATAGGATTGTCTTCTCGACATAAAAATGAGCTCGATATGACTTTTGAAGCTCGACGAAGGGTCTCATCGATTGGTCCACACTGTTCTGATAGTTGTGAAGAGATATAATCGCATCGGGGACACAATTAGTGTCTCACCGATATGCGATTCAATGTGGACCACTTTTGACCACCCAAGAATCTGGCGTGGTGTTCATTTAGCCAATCAAAGAGAACTAAGGACAAATCCTCAGTAGTTTGACCGATTGACTACCACCTTGAAGAAGACCAATAGAATGCAAGCAAGATCGATTCATTCTAAGATTAGGGGGCGATGGGTTGGCTCGGGTGATAGTGCAAGGGTCTAAAGAGGCCCGATGGTGCTTCCAAAGGATGGTCAGCATGTAGGAAGGCCTTGAACATGAAAGAAGCTGAAGAAAAGAAGTAGCCATGACTCACAGGGACAGTTGTGGCAACCACTTGCGAGAGGCAGATCAGTATTAATGGTGATATTCTAGAGCATTCAAGGTGACCCCAGAGGGAGTTAAAAGATGGACACAGAGACAAAAGAGTAAATGCTACAGCAGCAAAAGATCTATAGATCCTTCTGGGACTATCTCTCATCAGCGTGGACAACAAGGATTCACATTCAATGCGATATTGACTCTCCTCGAAAGATCTGAGAGTCGACTCTCCTGGAAGTAGATATTTTGTAAACCCTAATACAGTGGGAGACAGTGCATCCTTTTGGTACACTCTATATATATATGGAATTCTTGCCTCTTTGAAGAGGTTAGAAGGATTAGAAAAAGAAATTCTACAGTTAGAATTTCTAGGGTTAGAAAAAGTTAGAAATTATAAAGAAAAGTCGGTTAGAAAAGATAGAATTGCTTCTTGATTCTTTGTAATAGGAGCTTCTTTTGTCTTCCTAAGTAGGAGTTAGATTCCGAATAGACTAATGTATCTTTTCAGTTTTCTTAATATAAATGGAAATAATTTGGAGTCACAGATTTTCTGTACACTGGTGATTGTGCCAGCTTTGTAAATGTTACTTATCTGTTTCATTACCAGTAGAAGCAACCAGATTAAAATCTACTTCAGATTGTGTTTCTAAATGTTGTTTATCTTGGGTTAATCATTTGATTTGTGAAGTCTTCAGGGAATGGAATGTTGTTTTGGTGTTTTATTTAAAATGGTAACTAGTATTTTGTTATTGAAATTAGCACTGTAAATGAATGAAATTGTGTATCAATCACAAGTTAATTTCGTTCTACAGTTTTAGTTTACAATTCCTTGAAGGATAACAAGTTTGGTTAAGATGGGTGAATTATCATTCTTTCTGTCTCAAAGCTCTGATCTATCTTTTTATGTTTCTTTAAAAACCCCTGGTTAGAGTAGGTTTAAATTCATGTTTGATCTTAGAACGATCCAGAAGCTCATACTAGCAGGCCCCTTGAACACTACTGTTGCATTGACCACTGAGTAACATCAGCACAGTTGAGAACCAACTAGAAAGACCTTGGGATCTAAGACATCCAGGTGTTTTCTTTCTCTTTCAGGAGAAGTAGGGTAGCAATATTTTGTTTAACTATTGTTGTGCCATTTGGAACGTCAACAGTAACTTTCACTACATATCAACTATCTTTGGAGTATATAAAAACTTCATCACACACATTGACATTAATGACACCCCATATTGATTTGGCATCAACAACAACACATGTTTCCAACATGATAGACTAGATGGTTAAACATGGGGGAGGATTGATTGGAAGAGGAAATTTTGGGATTGATTTTGGATGAGGGTGGAAATTAGGATGATGGGTTAAAAGTGTATTTGGGATTAGAAGAATAGGGTTTAAAGAGAAAGATGGAGGATCAAATGTCAATACCTTAATATGATTTGATTTGATGAGGGATGATTCTCTATACTTAAGATAAACTAACATTCTTTAGTAAGAGTTGATTGGATTTGATTTCTACTTTGTAGGAGTTTATGGTGAACTTCTCAACACCCCAGGATCACTTATAAAACAAAATAACTTCCACAAGAGAGAAATGATAGAAATATCATGCTATGAGTAAGGATGCAAGAATGCCAAGATAACGACACTGAATATGGAAATGTACATTTAATGCCTTACTTATATAGGCAAGGTGAGGAATATGATTAGACAAGATAATGACAAGTGCCTTAATCCTATCATATGAGATAACTAAGTCATAACAACCTAGGATAAGATAAGATCTAGAAATGGCATTAAGACTTCTAGAAGGAATCTTATAATCCTAAGTAAACTTAACACGTAAATATTTCTCCTAAGTCCCTAGTGAGTCAGCTAACTAGGTACAAGACATTTATTCACACCAAAACCACCCTTAAGTACAAATTAGGGAGTACTTATGCAAATGACAAAAAGATGGATCCTGGCTACAAAACCATGTTAGGTACCCATGTACAAATGCAAATGCAATCTCTCACAAATAAAGAAAATGGGAAAACCTTGTGGGGAAAAAACTCCTCCCAAAAGAGATAGATATAATAATGATTTCCATCACAAATACAATCAATCTGCATCCACATGAAGGATGACAAGAGAGGCCATACATCCCTACATAATAAGAATGAGATAACCTACTACAAAGAAGCACTAGAAGCACACTTGTGGAGTAACACTAGAATCCTTAATTTGAAAAGAAAAGGAAAGATAATTCTGATGCTAGAAACCATATTAGAGTCATCCAAAGAATTAGATTGAAATCATGATAAAAAAAAAAACAAACTTGATGCTAAGGAAACATCAGACACTCGCAAACTACCACAACCCTAGAATATATGAAGCAACAGTCAATTAAAATTGATCTAGAACTGAATCGAAGTGTAGAGATCAAAATTGCACCCTCCCAACTATCAAAACATCCAAGTTATCTTTAGAAAACCCTTTGGGGAAAAACTAAAATAGAAATCAACTTGGGAAAGATTAAAAAAATTGCATGGATGGTAGTTTAGAGCTCTTCAATACCTTTCCAATGCCACAAGAATTGCAAAAATTGGAGATCGTCGCAAAAATTTATGAGCTCAAGATCCATAAAACAAGATCTGGCTTCAAGTAGTAATAAATACCAAAAAATAGAAAAAAATATTGAAAATAACCTGCACCATTGCAAAATTTGGCAAAATGAAAAAAAGGCCTATAAAAGGCATATGCAAACTAAACTGGGTCAAAAATTAGGTCCTCTTGGGGTAGGTGGTTGGTTCATCATGTGACCAAAGTCATAAATGGGTTCGCTACCTAGTGGTGACAATGTCATTGCTAGCCAATAAAGTGGGGGCGATGGGCAGATGATGTGTTTCTTGGGGCTTATCCCTCCCTACTAAGGCAAGGTCATAGGCTACCCAACCCATAAAATTGGGTGTTGCAATTAAAACAAAAAATGGCTGGCTAAATAAAACCAAAGTTTTAATAATATAAACCGTTGATAAAAAAATGATTTTGTACCAATAAAAAATCAATGCATCGACTAGATGTGACGGGTTGTACAATGACCAAATAGACTTGAAATGACAACCAATGAACTAAGAACCACATAAGAGAATATGCTCTACATAGACAATGATACTAGTCGAAAGGACATGGAATATGCTGCCAAGATGTTAAATGTTCTATAGAATATGCCAATCGACTATGCAAAAAAAACATCGTATTGGTCGTACAACCAAGTATAGATCCATACAATTGTAATTCAACTGAAAGTATCAGATTTGGATGATTTGGTAGTAAATCCTTACATTTTTTAGCCTTCTAGATGCAATGCTAAGGTCTTTTTTCATTCAAACAACTCCAAAAAATCAGCTACCCTCCAGATCTAGCAACTGAAAACCTTCAAACCCTTGTAGATCAGCCAAAATATGTTAGATTTTGACAAAATAAAAGCCAAATTTGAATTTCTCTGATGCCCTAGATTCAATGGCGAGGTTCTCAAGAACCCAAATCACACCTAGAAAATATTTCATGCCAAGATTGGCCCCTCATATTTGGGAAGAAGTCTATAGCACTGAAGCTCTTGTTGTAAGAGTTTCACCCTTGGTCTTCTTGTACTGTGCAACATGGTGGGTTCATGACATGGATTAACTACCTCATGTGGATCTTGGATCTTATATAAATTTGGCGGTTGTATCGGGCATTAACAAGTCAATCTTTTGGTGCAACAACAACCACCTGTGCAACAATTTGATATTAGAGTTGAGGTCACAGGTTGGAACCCCTTGCTTGCACTGGGGGATTGTTGCAAGAGTTTCACCCTTGGTCTCCTTGTGTTGTGCAACGTAGTGCTTGGGTTTGTGACATGGATTAACCACCTCTTGTGGATCTTGTATCTTGTATAAAATTAACGGTTGTATCAGGCATTAATAGGTCGATCTTTTGGTGAAACATTAAACACATGTGCAATAGCTCTGATACCATGTAGGAGTTTATGGTGAACTAATCAACACCATAGGATCACCTGTAAGACAAAATAACTTCCACAAGAGAGAAATGACAGAAATATCATGCTATGATTAAGGATGTAAGAATGCCAAAATAATAGCCACATTTAATATGAAAATATACATATGATTCCTTGCTCATATAGGCAAGGTGAGGAATAGGATTAGACAAGATTATGAAAAGTTTCTTAATCCTATCACATGAGACAACTAAGTCATAGCAACCTATGATAAGATAAGATCTAGAAATGACAACTAAGACTTCAAGAAGGAATCTTATAATCCTAAGTAAAATTAACATGTGAATATGTCCCCTAAGTCCCTAGTGAGTGAATTAACTAGGTACAAGACACTTATTCACACCAACATATTTAAGATAGGAAAAGTTCTTAGGTAGTAATTGATGGGATTTGATGACTTACTTAAGATAGACTAACGTTCTTAAGCAAGTTTAAGTTAAGGATGGGATCGCATTAAGGTCTTGATTTTTGATTTTTGATTGGATTTGAAATGGATGATAGTGGATTAAGGATAAGATCCTTGGGTGAAGGATTTTGATGATGATGAAAGCTTATGAGGTATAGAGGATATGTCAACCGAAATTTGATGTTCAAAGTATTATTTTTTATTAAGGATTGGAGAATGGATGCTTGGTTGAGATAGATAGATGGATAGTGGATGATTGGACTTGGATGAGAGATAGATGGATTATACTAGGATTTGGTTGGAATGGGATTAGGATGAAAAATGGATTGTATTAATATGATGATGAAGGATGTGGTTTAAGGATGATAATGGATAGAGGATAATTAGGAAAAATATAAAATAAGAAATTAGATTAAGTGGGGGATTTTGATGTTGATTATGGAGGATGATTAGGATAGAGATTAGGAAATTGATTGGACTAGGAAAGTTAATTATGATTAAGTTCCTAAATGATGGAATAAGGATGGATTTGTAAATATATTAGAGCATGATTAGGATAATTAGGATGAGGTGATTAGAATGGAAAGGAATAACTAGAATGAGAAGGGGGATAATTAGGATGATTGTGGATGACTAGGATGGGATGATTGAGATGATTAGGAATGAATAGGATGAAGAGGGATGATTAGGATGAGAATAGGGATAGTTAGAATGATTGGGGATGAGGGTATGTGTAGGATTATCATGGAAAAAATAGGCCCTTAACTGGCAATAAAAATTCAGAAAAATCAGAGTTAGGCAACTTGACATAAAAATTTGAATAAGTTATCTATATTATTTCAAAAATATGTAAGAATAGAATTTGTGGAAAATTGAATGTAGTTTCTAAACTTCTAAGTTTATTTTATTTTTTTAAAATTCTATTTGGTGAAAAATTGAAATTTCAATGCAATAGTACTTAAATTTCAGGGGAAAAATAATAAGTAGCTGTCTGTCTAACCACCCTAACCACAATAAAATGATAATATTTTTTTATAAGATTTTAGATATAAGTAGAGGACTCATGTTTGGATATGACGCATATTTTTTTGTAATTTTTTTCCAAGTAAATAATTAATTATGAATTTTTTATTACAACTTTTAAAAATATAAAAACTTGTATGTCTGACCATCTTAACTTGGTTAAAACCTCATAAAATTCAATATTTTTTTAATCCTATAGTATGCGAAACATAGAATGTGACACATATTTTGGATTCAAAAAATATAATACCGTTTGAAAGTTATAGATGTTTTTCAATCAGCCTATCAATCAGGACTTTAGTCGTAATTCTAAAAGAAAATAAATAATAATTATTTATTAAATCCAAAGTAATGAATAATTTATATTGGTGGAAAGATGAGAGTCTCTTCTACAAACCCTTTTCGTTTCATCAATTTTGGCTAAAAATAAAGTCGTCAGCCACATGGACGAAGTCTAGAAAAATAAGGTAAGTTGTCAAACACGTTTTTTGTGTTGACTTCTTAGGATTGGCATGTCCAAGCCAAATACCAAAGCAAGCCTGAGGCTAATCCCTAGGCAATAAATTATGTGTCAGAAATATCTGATATCTGTTTCAAACCGGATATCCATTTTTTATTGCATTTTATAAATATTTTATAGTTTATTTTAATATATCTAGTTTAGAATATACAATATAGTTTATAATTTAATATATAATATATTATATTATTATGTATAATATTTAAATATTATTTCTATATTTTACTTAATGTATATATATATATATATTACTAATATATAAAATATTATATAACTAATTAATATTACTAACATATAAAATATTTAAATATTATCTCTTTCCCTCTCTCTCTCTCATCTCTCCCTCCTACCCCCTCTCCCTCTCTCAAGGATCTCTCTCTCACTCACTCCTATGTCTC
>VDFB02049217.1:18825461-18840868 GCA_007258455.2 Sequoia sempervirens | reverse complement strand
TCTATCCTAACCTCTCCCACCCTCTCCCACTCCCTCCAAATCTCTTTCACTCTCCCATTCTCTCCCACTCCCTCCCTCCCTCCCAGTCTCTCCAACGCTCTTGCTCCCTATCCCACTCTCTCCCATCCTCTATCCCACTTTCTCCCACTCCCCCACTCTCCCCCACTCTCTCCCGGGCCTCTCCTCGGGCTCTCTCCTCCCTCTCCCACTCTCTTTCCACTCTTCTTACTCTCCCTCCCTCTCTCCCCCTCTCTCCCACCCTCTCCCACTCTCTCCCACCCTCTCCCTCCCTCTCTCCCACTCTATCCCACTCTCCCACCCTCTCTGACCTTATCCCACTCTCTCAGGTCACTCTCTCACACACTAAATCCATCTATCTCTCTCCCCTATACCCTTATAACCCTCTACCATAAACCCTTGACCCTTAAACCCTCTACCATATACCCTAAACCCTAAACCTTTAACCCTTAAACCTTCTACCATCTACCATTAACCCTTCGGTCTATGTGTACACAAATTGGATATTCGATTTGAAACGGATATCTAATTTCTAGACCGTTACTTTAAAACAACAACAAATTTTGTATATATATTTTTTTTACAAATTGGATATCCGATTTGTAAAAAGCATATATATACAAATATTTTCGTTTTTTTAAAGTAATGGTCTACAAATCGGATATCCGATTTGTAGACTGTTACTTTAAAATAACAACAAATTTTGTATATATATTGTTTTTACAAATCGGATATCCAATATGGAAAACTAGGATTGGTGTTTGCTTTGGTGGTGTGTACTGACACCCGAGCCTAAAAAATGTCAACATGATATTTTTGCATTTTTGGGTTGATGAAAGACGTGGTTTTTTTCCTCATTGCCACTTTTTGGCCCACCATTAGCCTGCACATACCTATGATTAGGATGAGGTGAGTGAGATGATTAGGAATGATTAGGATGAAGAGGGTGATTAGAATGTAAAGGGGTGATTAGGATGAGAAGAGAGATAATTAGAATGATTAGGGATGATTAACATGATTAGGATGATCAAGAATGAGATTATTGGGATGAAAATTTTGACTTGGATATGATGTGGAAGTCTTGACTTGGAGGACACCTAGATTTAAGCAAGCAAAGAAAAAATATTTGTTTGATTTTTGGATTTTTATTTTTATTTTTGGGTTTTTGGGTTTTTGATTATTATTTTTTTGGATTTTTGAGTTTTCTACTTTTTTTGTATTTTTATTAAGAATGAAAATGCACTTGGGAAATAATGAAACAGACAAGATCCAATGACTCAATTTGGATAAGTGTCCCCTTTTGGTTTCAAGTGGGGAAGGTGATCTAAAAATTCAGACACATAAGACACATGAACAATCCCAACTCAAGTGGGATTATCAATCCTTGTAGGCACAAGGAACCATAACAAAATATGGCCAAAAGGTCTCAACTAGGGTATATTCCATATACCACAAGGGTATGTGAGCCTAGTCCATAGATGAAAGGAAATACTGTCAAATAGGCATGAGAAAAGGGTAACCCACTCTCCACCTTCACTTCTCTAAGGTAAAAATATTCTTAGAGGCTTAGTCCAAATTGACAATATTTCACTTCCAAGATAGGTTTCTTTTGATTTACCTCCTGCTCTTTATACTATGTTGGAACATGGGAGTTGAGGTCATCCCCTAGGGTGATGAAATCTCTGAGCATGACCCCTAAAAAAGAAAACAAGATCAATTATTTCTAATGCTCAATATCACACTAGGGTGCAAGAGGAGAGCATATGTAAGTGAGGCTTGGGGATTAGAAGACATTTATTTTAGATCCCAAATCCAAATGTGAAAGGTAAATTTTAATCCTAATTTTAAATGTGAGTAAAACATGCCAAATAGAATATTATAAAATAAAAATGGATTTAACTAATGGATTCCTTATTATTTTATGATATATTTAAAAAAATCACTGAAAAATGATTTCATATGAAGAAGTTATGATCATTTGAAGATTGAAAAGTAAGGAATATTTTAACTAATTGTATCTAATTTTTGATGTAAAATATGAAAAATCTAGTAAAACCACAACAAATATATCTAAACCATATTTCTAGTGCTTTTTGAATTTCAAAAATCTGATTTGTGAGTCAAAGGTTCTGCTTGTTTTCGTAAAACTGCTCCTTTAGGGTTTGCATAGGAAGCAACTTTGAACAACACGGGTGTCGTTTTGAGCAAAACATACACCTTTTTGTGAAATGCAGGCATGATTTTATGAAACTAAAGTATGAATTTATGAAACAAAGGTGATTTTTTGTAGATACTTTTAGAAAAACCTTTTTATAAAGCATAGGCACAATTTTTCACAATGGGGTGCACCAAAATTTTCCACAGAAGTGTAATTTTATCAAACACAACCATTGGAAGTCATGATAGAAGCACAAGTTTGTTGAACAGAAGTGTCAAAACATAGAGCTAAGTGCCACGCATAATTTCTCATAATAGAGCCACCAAAAGTCAAGATGAAAGGACAATTTTGTTGAACAAAAGTGCCAAATCACAAAGTCGAGTGTAGAACTGGAACTTAAAATTCAAAACTCACCAAATACTCATAAAAAAGGTTAAAATAGGGATGTGAGTTCCATCGAGTGTTTGAAAATGAGAATGTGAACATGAAATGAATGAAAGAAACAAGATAAATGCATAAACACTAATATTTATCCCAAATCACCTTCAAACTCTATGATTGACTAGAATAAGATGGACCCAAAGCCTATGATATGATTTTAATAGATGAAATGTGGTTTCTTATCAAACAAACAACATGATGGTATGATGAAGATGATTCAATATAAATTTGGACATCATAACAGTAACATAAGATTAGATTATTACAAATCAGATGGGAGGCCACTCATATATAGAATTTTTATGAGATAAATTAAGAGTCAAGATGCATTGGGTGGTGGATGGATATGATTGGTTGATGATTAGGGTTTGGATCAAAGGTTGTAGTCATGTGACAAGTGTCACATGAAGGATAAGGTCTAGGTTTAGGATTAGGATTAGGGAAACATCCTTATGTGGATGGATAGGATTAAGAGGTGGGATATGAAATAAATGGCTGAGATGGAAAGTTAGTTTTACTTTTGGAAAGTGTCTAGGTTCAATGAATCTAAATAAGGTCTTAGTTAGACATGTGAGAGGGACACTTGTCACATAATATCAAGTTTAGATTTTGATCCATGTGAATTGAATCAATGGATATGATTAATGGACAAGGTTTGATGGATATAATGGAATTAAATAAGGGAGGAAAAGGTAATGGTGATTAATTAGCCTAAATTAATTAATTAAATAGAAATTAATTAATTGATTAATTTAATTGGACGATTTGGGTACAAAGGTGATGGATAAATTAAATAAATAAATAAATATTATTTATTTAATTAATGGTTTAAGGTAGGCTTAAATTAGGTTTGGTTGGGTAAGGTCATATTTTAGGTGTCTACACAACTTTCTAAGCATGCAATTTGATCATCAATCAAAATAAATGTAAATTCAAATGTCTAAATTATTGTAGTATTAAAGTTTCACTACATATTTCCAAATAACTGAAATCAAAATATCCAAAACAATAGGTTTTCCAAAAGTGGACCTCACATAAGTATTAAGGATGCTCCAATTAATTAATGTTGAGTTTTTAGTTGTAGACTCCAAAGGCTTGACATGAAATTAAATAATGAAACTAGGGTTTTAATTGAAAAATATTGACATGACAATACAAGGGTATTTTTTAATGCTAGAGATGTTTTGATATTAAAAATGGAGTGAAAATTTATTGTGATCCTTATTTAAGACATCTATTAAACATGACTTAAGCATGATGAATTTTTTTTTTAAATAATTAAAAAAAATTGTATAATTTAAAGATCATTTGAGAAATATAAATCTTGGTATGTTAAAATTAATAAACAATGAGTCTCTTGTTGTTGTAAAACTCATCATAATATTTTTTGATATATGCATTGTAATTTACATAGTAGTCAAATTGTGCATAAATGTGGTATTAATATGTCACTAGTGTTTATAAGAAGTTTATTTTGTGAAACACATGAACAATTGTTTTATTTAAAAATTATATTTTTGGTGAGTGTAATATATGTGGTAACCTTTCATTATTTGGATAATGCATACATGAAATTAGGTCAACGATGCCCTAAATTTATTAAACAATGAAAAAAATGGAAAGAATTGTGAGTTAGTGATAAGGTAAAGTAATGTGCATGCAATCATCATGGAATTCAAGAATAATATTGTGTACAAATATATGAAATAATCTCAATATGTTTGGTGGGTTGATGAACGATTTCACATATGTAAATATATATTTTTAATTGGAACTATAATTTTAGTGATTGAATTTTCCAAAAATTACACTCTTGTTTCACGATGGGAGATTCAAAATAAATATGATAATTAAATATAGAAGCCATTTTTATTTATATTCTATACAAACATGTAGATGACAGTACATGATATGACATAATGTTTTTTAAGGGAGTGAAACATAGAAAAAGGGTGGTCCTAGGTCCTAAGTTCTTAGAACAATAGGATTCAAGGCCTTTTCCTGGGGTTTCATTAAGATGTAGATCAACAAGGTGAATATATTGACTTTCAACCATGAAGTCAAGCCAATTAGAGTTGTATCTACATCGAATTGAGGATTAGATTGGAATTGATTTTCCTTAACCTGGTCAAACTATATGTCCTAATATGAAAAATCTAAGATCCCAACAATGCACAGATTGAAACAATAGTTTGCAGGTAGATCTGGGAAGTGCAAAGGACTATGTACTTGCCTAAAAATATTGGATTCGTCCTTTGTAGGAGGAAATAGTCTCCCAAGGGTGTATAAGTCCTTGTAGGGGTGTCTTGCTCAAATTTTGCAGTCCTCTAATGGAAGATCTAAAACTCCCATTTTTGCTTGTAAAGTTGTCAGAACACTATCAGATAATTTTGAAGTGATTTTTCATGAGTTGACAAGATTTAGGGTTTCAATTGCAACAATGAATGATTTGTCTTCGATCTTCCTTCAATCCTCTCCAAACCTAAAAATTCAAAGAGGAGGAAAAGGGTTGTTGTAAGCTTGTCTTGTCATTGATGTCAATAGAGTTTGTTGTCATTAATGTCAATAGAGTTCAAGTTTGGAGAGTGTGGCAATTTGTACCTTTGGAGAAGTTTGACTAGTTGCATTACATTGTCATTAGTACTTGCCACTGTTGTCAACCTCTATTATAGCTATGATGAGTAAGTGTATGATGGATAAGTGTTGTAGATGTTGTGGTTGTATTGAGAAGATGTTTATGGTGCTTGGTTTCCAAGTGCTTTTGAGAAAATTTGAATAAAAGAGAGAACAATGTGTCAGAGAGGTGTTTAGTGTGATAGAGTGGTGCTTTGTGTTTTGCTCCGCATTTCTTCATTATTGAAGTTATACCTGTGCGGTTCAATCATGTTGATCAAAGGTGTTATATCCAAATTTTTAGGGTTTGGATCATTGTGTGGAAGAATTTGTGTTCACCAATGTGTGAATTGTGCAGTAGTGTTGTCTGGGAGAAATATATTTGCTTCACATTTCTCCGTGTTTTGGTTTATGGTCTTACAGATTTGGGAGTATGCTCAAATTTTTTATATCTACTTTCCTTTAGATTTGTTTTAAATTTGGTGCTTCACAAGGTTGGATTCATAAGTTACAGTATGTGGAAGGTTAACTGGTTGAAAAAAATGATTATATTCTTTAGGTGTATGAAGTTACAAAAATTTTGTTGGATTTTAGGGTGTTGATGGAATATTCTAGAGTGTTGTTAAGTGTTGTGTGTGGTACGTGAGTCATCATTGGGTTTAAGGAAGTGTGTACTTAAACATTTAATGGTGTTAACACAAGTTTGGTCGACCTGGCATGTTAGCACTGATTACAAATGTGTTGAGTTGTGTGTAGAGGCTTTGGAAAGAGTGTCAGTGTAGATTTGGGTCTAAGCTAAGTACTGGTGTGGTTCGCCTTCATTCCTTTCCACCATAGGGATTTTTGGTGTCGACCTAATTTCAATTTGCACGTTTGACGTGCATAGCTGACCTTGGAGATTGTTTTGAAGGTTGCATACAATATATATGTGTTGTACCCAAAACAAAAAATTTGTTTCATTAATGCATTTTGATTAAAATGGTCTAAATCTTGTAAAATTGTCATCAAAAGTCAGTTTTAGGTCAAACAAAGCATGGGATTTTTGTGGGTTTACTATCCAGAGGATACTGGAAAATTTGAAAATTTTGAAAATTAGGGTTCTGGACCCCTATTTTTAGGAAAACCCTAAAGTTGGATCTTTCCATAATTGAATAAAAATAATTTTGATTGGCTTATTTCATGTCATGATCACATTGGTGAAGTCAAAATCAAGAAAAAGTCAGTTTATCTCTGGTGGGTCTATTTCACTTTTTTAGGAGAAAAGTTAGGACCTCTGAGGTCAACAATGGCAGATGGCCAAATACCAAGTGTCGAAAATCTAAGCCTCAAACACTCCAGCAAAGATTCTATCGAAAAAGATGTTCGAAACGATGCTTCACAACAGAGGGGTTTTATTGAAGTGGTGAAAATCATTGGAAATTTTCTAAAACTCTGGAAATAAAGGAGCACCTAGTAGCTAGGGACGCCTTAGGTTTCAAAGGCTCGGATTAAATTTTTGGGGTTTCTCACTTCCAACAAGTCTTCTCTTGAATTCTTCTAGTTTCAAGATGAACCTACTAGCCAGTCTAGGAGATCTGTCTAATGCCCAAATCTGGAGATCAAATGAAGAATGGAGGAAGATGAAGGGAAATGAAATTAGTCAAAATTTAACTAACACTAGTCGAGAAAAGTGTACCTGTTAGCCAGGGGCGCCCAAACTTTTGAGGCACCTAATGTGACTTTTTGAGAAAATGACATCTACGATGTTTGTCTCTGACTTGATTAGGCTTCACAACAAGTTTGTCAGTGGATTAATCTAAGTTTCCAAACTGCAAAAATTAGGAGTCAAATAGAAGGAGTTAGTCATGGTCAAAATGTCAGTTTAGAGCACAAAAGTGCTCCTGCTAGCCAGGGGTGCCTAGATTTTTGAGCCCTCAAATGTAGTTTCTAGGGTTTGCTCAAATGTTCATCCTGTTCAAAATTCTTCAAGCTTTCAATTGCATATCTTAGTTTGATTAGAGGACTTGTCAGTAGTTGATAACCACAGATTGAATGAAGAACATAACAAGTTACAAAAATGGCTAATTTTGGAAATAAAAGCACCCCTGCTGGCCAAGGGCACCCAAGATTTTGACTTGCCAGATGAGGTTTTTAGGGTTTGTGCCCTCTAGAATATCATTTCTAGAATTGATCTATCTTTGTAGTGAACCTGTCAACTAGCTCAAGAGATTTGTCAAGTGTCGAGAAATGCAAGTTGATGGGAGGTCAAAAGTCAAGTTTAAAATGGTGAAAATAATTGAAAATTTTCTGTCTGATGAGAAAAAGTGCCCTTGTTGGCTAGGGGCGCCCAAATTTTTGATGACCTAAAAGTAAAAATTAGGGTTTGCAACCTTAAGAAGTTCCTTTTTCAGCTTTGATCCTCCTCTTCAACGAGACTGTCAGCTAGTCTACTAGATTCATCAGTCATTCAAAATCAGTGATCAAATAGAGGCTTCAGTGACATTTGCAAAGGCTAAAAAATAGGAAATTTCTTTCTAAGTCTGAGAAATTTGGCACCTAAATTCAAACTTTGACTTAAAATATTTTTGAAACTAAAGTGCATGCTTTGGCTACCCTATAATGGAGGGATTTTTTAAATGAACTTAAAATAATAATAAAACTCCAGTTCCAGCTCCAAATCGAACTACAAAATACTCCATTTTTCTTGCATGTGGTGTATTTCCTCTTTGCATGTTTAGTGGTGCCTATTTGAAGGATCAGTCTTCATTTTTATTAACTAAATGAGGTCCAATGAGAATGTTGCATCCTAAATTTAGGGTTTTACTTGCATATGATGCCTTAATTCATGAAAATTCTTTAAATAAGAACTTGGGCGTCCATTTTCTTCATCACAGGTTAAAGCCAAACACATATTTTCTCATGCAATCAAGATTTGCAGGAGCTACATGAGGGATTTTTCAGTGTTCTTCGTAGTTCTAGGTCCAAATTGCTTAGAGGGATAATTTTCCAAACTCCATCTTTTCAGCACATGCTTGTCAAACTTCATCAAACTTCATTCAAGGCATAGGCGTCATTTTTGAGAGGTAGAATATAATTTCTATCTTATCCCCCTCACATTTCTTCTATCCTTTTCTTAGGTTTTCTCTTGTATGTCTAAGTAAACAACAATTTTTCATAGTTCTAGTCATCTGGGTTTGGTCAAGACAACATTGGCAATAAAACCATGTTCTAGAATTTTTCGGGAAAATTGCCCCACCACTTCTCACTTTTTGAAGTTCTACTTTTTTTTTAAATTATTTTGCATGCCGGTGAAAAAGTCAACATTTCAAAAAATGCAGAAACTGGGTTTGATCAGCACATTGGCAACTACAAAACCCATATGCCAATTTTTTGAGAAAAATAAACCTCGCAACCCTTATAGCCCCTACAACTTATGTTTTTGAAAAGTCAATGCATAATAAATCACAACACTTGCTGAAGGTTTTGCAAATGGGGTTGTAAGATAAGTGGGCTTAACCTTGGGGAAAACTCTGTGGTTAAGCACGCTTGAGCTAGAGAAATACTGGGATGCGTGACCTCCCAGGATAGCCTAGTGCTTCACCTTTGTGAGCATCACCTAGATGCAATGAGTGCTAAGTGGACCATTCATTATCATGAGAGATGGGTTCTTGTGAACCACTACTCATGAAACATGGGTCAATGAGTTTGACTCAAATACTACAGGGCTAAATCTTGATAGCAATATCATAAAGTCATTGCATGCCAAAGTAAAAGTCATTTTTTTGAATTTCTAATAATTTGGACTAGCTTAGAAAATCATTCTCTACAAAACCCACATTTTATAAAATTTCCTAAAAATTTCCCCTCAATAGGCTAGTTTTAGCCTCATCAAGAGCTATATTTATCCTTTTCATAAGTTTGTCTGAACATATCAACCTTTACAGTCAAAAGTCTAGTTTTTCAAAATGCAATTTAATCCAATTGAATACAAGAACAAATCGATCTTGATTCATGACTTCTTAAAAAAATTTGACACTGACTTGTGCCATGTTCATCCAATGATCAAATTGAGCATGTTGGAGGGCATTGACAGTACTACAATCAAGAATCTTGATCTTTGTGGGTTTTTGGTAGTAGCTTTTATTCCCATTACAATGTCAGATCTCAATTTTTTCATTGCATGCATCAAGCATTATGATTCTTCTACACAACAAATTCGATCAGTAGATGGGCAAGTTGTTTCCAACCTCAAGCAGAGAGATGTTGAAAAGTGATTCGTCATTCCACCTCATACAGATAATTGCATAATAATCATGGAGGAATGTGAAAAGATATGGCATGCAGAAAAGGAAAGATCTCATAAGAGGGTTGCTCAAAGGTGGCTAAAAGAGAAAAAAACCAATTTTCCGAAGAAGCTTGGGTGTGGAGAGTTCAAAGATGAGATTGCCATCCTAATTACCTTGCTCAACTGGGCCATAGGTCAAGAAGAAGCTAATGTATTTCAGCCCTTGATGTTTTATGACATCTCTTAGGTTATCAATAATAAAGAGCACTTTGACTGGGCTACGTTGATTAATGAAGTTCTTCACCGACAAATCACAAGATTTCTCAAACTCCATGAGTTTCATATGGTTTATGAGCATGGGTATGTGCAGGATCATGATGGGCCAAACAGGCCCTTAAGTGGCAATGAAAATTCAAAAAAATAAGAGTTAGGCAACTTGACATAAAAATCTGAATAAGTTATCTATATTATTTCAAAAACATGTAAGAATAGAATCTGTGGGAAATTGAATGTAGTTTCTAAACTACTAGGTTTTTTTTAAAAACAAAATCTATTTGGTGAAATTTGAAATTTCAATGCATTATTTTAAATTTCAGGAAAAAAAATAAGAAGTAGGTGTCTGTCTAGCAACTTAACCATAATAAAATGATAATATTTTTAAGGATATTTTTAGATATAAGTAGAGGACCCATGTCCGGATGTGATGCATATTTTTTTGTAATTTTTCCAAGTAAATAATTAATTATGAATTTTTATTACAACTTTTAAAAAATATAAAACCTATGTCTGACCACCTTAACTTGGTCAAAACTTCATGAAATTCATTTTTATTTAATTCTATAGTATGTGAAACATAGAATGTGATGCATGCTTTGATTCAAAAAATATGATACCGTTTGAAAGTTATAGATGTTTTACAATCAGCCTATCAATCGGACTTTAGTCATAATTCTAATAGAAAATGAATAATAATAATCTATTAAATTCAAAATAAAGCATAATTTATATTGGCAAAAAGCTGAGAATCTCCTCTACAAACCCTTTTCATTTTATCAATTTTGGATAAAAATAAAGTCGTCAGCCACATGGGCGAAGTCCGGAAAGACAAGGTAAGCTATTAAACACGCTTTTTGTGTTGACTTTTTAGGATTAGCATCTCCTAACCAAATACCAAAGCAAACCCGATCCTATTCCCTAGGTAATGAATTTTATGTTATACATATCAGATATCGGATTTAAATCGGATATCCGATTTGAATCAAATATCCGATATATATCCGATATCAGATTTGTTTACATAGCATTTTAAAAAATGTCAAGACTTTATAACATATGATTTAACATATGTAATATATATCGTTTGTAGTTTATAGTTTATTTTAATATATTTAGTTTAGAATATACGATTTGGTTTATATATGATTTTTAAATAGTTTATAGTTTATAGTTTATGTTAATATATCTAGTTTAGAATATACAATATTATTTATAATTCTAATATAATCTCAGATAAAAATATAATATATTATATTATTATATAATATATTTAAATATTAGTTTATATTTTAAGTTAATATATATATTACTTTAATATATAAGATATTTAAATATTTATCTCTCCCTCTCTCCTCTCTTCTTCTCCTTTGCTCTCTCCACTTTTTCTTCCTTGCCTTCTCCTCATTCGATCGATCCTGATCTGATTGATCCGTCGACAAGCGCAGATTTCGATTTGAGGCTGATCGATTTCGATCCGAGCTCTGAGATTTTGAACTGGATCTCTGGATCCTGGCTGACTTTGCTGATTGCAAACGGATCCGGTTTCGATCGCGCATCTGATTGATCCAACGATCCGATTTATCCGGATGATCTGGTCGACCTGATCCTGATCCTGATCGATAAACGCCTGATTGATCGCGGATCGACGCAACGATCGATAACGCGTCGATCCGGATTCTTGATCTGTCGATCGATCGATTTGATCCGGACGGTTGATTTTTTGTCTGATCTGATCCGGTTCGATCGGATCCATCCTGATTGATTGATCGATCCGGATCTGACCTGATCCGATCCTGATCCGATTGATCTGACCTGATTCAATCTTGTCGATCTGCACGCTGTCTGATCTCGAAATCCGATTTTGTCTGAAAAGATGGATTTGAAAAAAAAAAAAAAAACGAGGATCCGGATGTGGAAACGATGGATCCAGAGATTGATCCTGATTTTGCCTGATCCTGATAAACGGATTTTGTGATTGATCGATCCATAAACGGATCGCAAAAAACGATTTTGATCCTGGACGCAGCGAGATCGATTTTCGACGCCTGATGGATCGATCCTGATTGAAAATGCCGCGATGATTCTGCCGGATGCCTGATTTTGCGCTGGAATGCCACTCTCACTCTCTCTCTCTCTTGCCCAACCTCCACCTAATTATTGTAAAGTTATGCATGCACAAATCGGATATCTGATTTGAAACACTAAAATTGTGTCATTGGGGAGCATTGAAAAATTGCTTTATTTTCAGAGTTCTACATATCAGATATCGGATTTGTTCAAATATCCGATTTGTGGGCCATAGGAAAACCCCATATGGCCCCTTTTTTGCATTCCAACAGACCCTACATTCTTTTTGTAGGCTTTGCAGGCGACAAACGTGCAGTTTCAGAGAGGAAGGGACAAAGATCAACTTTTTGGAGCATCTTCCACTCAAATTTTTCATAAACTATGATTTTTCAGCATCTTTTATGAGGTATAATGGGGAGCATTAGTCGTCGGAAGAATAAACATAAGAGAAACCTTACAAAAGAACAAATTGAATCATATAGACAAAAAGATAAAGAAGGTCATAGGAAGAGAAGACAAGGTATGTTAAATATTGGTGAATCTGAGTCCTTTGGTCTTTCTAGTGAAGAGGAAATTGAATATGTAGAAGGTGAAAATGTTGAACATGATATTGAAATTGGGAATGGAAATGTTAAAATTGATACTCAAAATATTCAAGCTGAAAATGTTGGGATTGAAGATGTTGAACATGATATTCAAATTGGGAATGAAAATATTGAAATTGATAATGAAAATGTTCAAGGTAAAAATGTTGGATTCGAAGATGTTGAATATGGTTCTGAAATTGGGAATGAAATTATTCAAATTGAAAGTGAAAATTTTGGAAATGAAGATGTTGAACATAATATTGCATCTTTTCTATTGTATGTAGTTTAACTGCTAGCTTGATGGTTTGTATAGGTGCTTGTCAGTCCAGAATGTGAACATACTACTCTTGTGGAAGACTGTGCCCTGAATGCCTCCAATAGGAAAATTTTGTAAAATTTCAATTTTGAAATGTGAAACAATGTAAGAAGGCCATAACTGTGTATTGAGATAATTCTATAGTAACTTATTGTAATTAATCAAGCTACAACCGAAGGTTTTCTTCCTAGTTCTTTCCTACCGGTATGCTCGTTTGAACTAGGTTTTGTAATATCTCCTATTTATATATAATAAATTATAGTGGCTTGCCACTTTTTCCCAAAAAAATTAAAAAATGTCATGTGAAGGTCATTTCCAATGTAATTGAGTCTTTGATCTAGCAAAGTGGAAACAAGGTATTTGGGTGTGCATAATGTTCAAGCTGATTGAGTAAGAGTTTTATGATGCATGATCCAGGTGGCTTTAAAAAACACAATTACAATTAAAGATGATGTTCTTATAACCTGCACAAGCTTGATCCAACCTTTTAGCACTTACAATTACAATTACAATTACAACACAATCTTACTACCTTTTAGCACTTTCGACTTGTAAGGAAAATCATAGGTCCAATGTAGCTCAGAGTGATTCAGAGTATTTGGGTGCAAAAGAGGATCATCCCTAGTGTAAACGTACCCATATGGACGTGTTGGAACAGCCCGTTTGGTTGTACAAGTTGCGGAATGAAAGTTGCACCACTTTGCAACTTTCCACTGCTTGCATCTGACAACTTTTCCCTCCACTAAAAAGTCATCACCAGAGGAAAATGCCTCCGAGATAGCAAAAACCGAGAGAGGTTTTTGTAGATGGTCCCAACATGATCCCGTATCCTCTGACAAAGAGTCTGTATGCCCCACAGTCTCTGAGAAATAGCCCTTCAAATATTGTTGCCTTTTAGCACTTTGGACTCTTAAGGGAAATTGCTTGTCTAATGTAGCTCAGAGTGATTTGGTCTATTTGGGTGCAAAAGAGGACCATCCCTAGCGTAAAGGTACCCATACAGACGTGTTGGAACAGTTCGTTTGGTCATACGAGTTGCGGAATGAAAGTTGCACCACTTTGCAACTTTACACTGCTTGCATCTGACAACTTTTCCCTCCACTGAAAAGTCATCACTACAAGAAAACACATCTAAGAGAGGTTTTTGTAGATGGTCCCAACACAATCCCATAGCGTCCGATGGAAAGTCTATATGCCCCACGGTCTCTGAGAAAATAGCCCTTCAAAAATTGTTGTCTTTTAGCACTTTGGACTCTTAAGGGAAATTGTCAATCCAATGTAGCTCGGAGTGATTCGGCGTATTTGGGTACAAAAGAGGACCATCCCTAGCGTAAATGTACCCATATGGACGTGTTGGAACAGTCTGTTTGGTCGTACGAGTTGCGGAATGAAAGTTGCACCACTTTGCAACTTTACACTGCTTGCATCTGGCAACTTTTCCCTCCACTGAAAAGTAATCACCACAGGAAAACGCCTCCGAGATAGCAAAAACCAAGAGAGGTTTTTGTAGATGGTTCCAACATGATCCTGTAGCCTTTGATAGAGATTTTGTATACCCCACGGTCTCTAAGAAATAGCCCTTCAAATATTGCTGCCTTTTAGCACTTTCGACTCTTAAGAGAAATCGTCAGTCCAATGTAGCTCAGAGTGATTCAGCGTATTTGTGTGAAAAAGAGGACCATCCCTAGCGTAAAGGTACCCATACAGATGTGTTAGAACAGTCCATTTGGTTGTACGAGTTGTAGAATGAAAGTTGCACTACTTTGCAACTTTACATTGCTTGCATCTGACAACTTTTCCCTCCACTAAAAAGTCATCACCATAGGAAAATGCCTCCGAGATAGCAAAAATCGAGAGAGGTTTTTGTAGATGGTCCCAACACGATCTTGTAGCCTCTGATAGAGAGTCTATATGCCCCACGGTCTCTGAGAAATAGCCCTTCAAATATTGTTGCCTTTTAGCACTTTCGACTCTTGAGGGAAATTGCCAATCCAATGTAGCTCAGAGTAATTCAGTGTATTTGGGAGCAAAAGAGGACCATCCCTAGTCTAAACGTACCCATACAAACATTTTGGAACAGTCTGTTTGGTCGTACGAGTTGTGGAATGAAAGTTGCACCACTTTGCAACTTTACACTGCTTACATCTGGCAACTTTTCCCTCCACTGAAAAGTCATCACCACAGGAAAACGCCTCTGAGATAGAAAAAACTGAGAAAGGTTTTTGTAGATGGTCCCAACATGATCTTGTAGCCCCTGACAGAGAGTCTGTATGCCCCACGGTCTTTTAGAAATAGCCCTTCAAATATTGCTGCCTTTTAGCACTTTGGATTCTTAAGGGAAATTGCCGGTCCAATGTAGCTCGGAGTGATTCGGCGTATTTGGGTGCAAAAGAGGACCATCCCTAGCGTAAACATACCCATACAGACGTGTTGGAACAGTCTGTTTGGTCGTACGAGTTGCGAAATGAAAGTTGCACCACTTTGCAACTTTACATTGTTTGCATCTGGCAACTTTTCCCTCCACTGAAAAGTCATCACCACAGGAAAACGCCTCTGAGATAGCAAAAACTGAGAGAGGTTTTTGTAGATGGTCCCAACACAATCTTGTAGCCTCCAACAGAGAGTCTATATGCCCCACGGTCTCTGAGAAATAGCCCTTCAAATATT
>VDFB02049217.1:18772774-18825361 GCA_007258455.2 Sequoia sempervirens | reverse complement strand
ATATTCGTTTTTATTAACTAAATGAGGTTCAATGAGAATGTTGCATCCTAAATTTATGGTTTTTCTTGCATATGATGCCATAATTCATGAAAATTCTTTAAATGAGCATGTGGGCATCCGTTTTCTTCATCACAGGTTGAAGGAAAACACATATTTTCTCATGCAGCAAGCAAGATTTGGAGGTGCTATAGGAGGGATTTTTTAATGTTCTTCGTAGTTCAAGGTCCATATTGCTCAGAGGGATAATTTTCGAAACTCCATCTTTTCATCACATGCTTGTTAGACTTCATCAAACTTCATTCAAGGCATAGGTGTCATTTTTGAGAGGCAAAATATAATTTCTATCTTCTCCCCCTCACATTTCTTCTATCCTTGTCTTATCTTTTCTCTCGCATGTCCAAGTAAATGATAGTTTTTCACAGCTCTGGTCATCTGGATTTGGTTAGCACAATGTTGGCAATAAAACCCATGTTCCAGAAATTTTTAGGAAAATTGCCTTGGTACTTTTCACTTTTTGAAGTTCTACTTTTTTTCAAAAATTCTTTTGCATGCTGGTGAAAAATTCAATATTTAAAAAATAGAGAAACTGGGTTTGATCAGCACATTGGCACCTACAAAACCCATATGCTAGATTTTTTGGGAAAAATAGCCCTCGCAACCCTTACAACCCCTACAGCTTTTTTTTTTGAAAAGTAGTTGCATGCCTCATTAAAAGTCATTTTTTTGAATTTATGATAATCTAGGTTGGCTTAGAAAATCATTCTCTACAAAACCCACATTTCAGATATTTTCTTAAAAATTTCCCCTCAACAGGCTATTTTTAGCCTTTTCAAAAGTTCATCCAAACATATCCAAGTTTATAGTCAAAAGTCTAGTTTTTCAAAATGCAATTCAATCCAATTGAATTCAAGACCAAATTAGTCTTGATTCATGACTTCTTGAAAACTTTTGACATTGACTTATTCCATGTTCATCCAATGATCAAATTGAGCACGTTGGAGGGCGTTGACAGTACTACAATCAAGCATCTTGATCATTGTGGGTTGCTGGTAGTAGCTTCTATTCCCATCATAGTGTCAAATCTCAAGTTTTTCATTGCATGCATCAAGCATTACAATTCTTCTACACGAAAAATTCAATCAGTAGATGGGCGAGTTGTTTGTAGCCTCAAGTCAACAGATGTTGAAAAGTGCTTCGCCATTCCACCTCATACAGATAATTGCATAATAATCATGGAGGAATGTGAAAAGATATGACATGTAGAAAAGGAAAAATCTTAGAAGAAGGTTTCTCAAATGTGGTCGAAAGAACAGAGAACCAATTTTTTGAAGAAGCTTCGGCGTGGAGAGTTCAAAGATGAGATGGCCATCCTAATTACCTTGCTCAACCGGGTCACAGGTCAAGAAGAAGCTAATGTCTTTTGGCCCTGGATTTTTTATGTCATCTCTCAGGTTATCACTAATAAAGAGCATTTTGACTGGGCTATGTTGATTAGTGAAGTTCTTCACCAACAAATCAGAGGATTTCTCAAACTCCATGAGTTTCATATGGTTTCTCATCTTGTCTATCTAATTGCATTCCAAGGCAATTTTAGAACCTTGAAAATAATTGGAACTCTTGGAATTCAACATGTGCATTAATACTTCCCACCATTGGAGTCTTTACGAGCTGAACGTGATTTCAAGTAGGTGAGTGATAATTTCCTGATGAAGACAGTGAGAGATCTTGACAACGAGATGCACATAAGGATTTCAGAGAATGCCAAATCAACTATGGAGAATTGGGCAGATTGGTTTATCCAATTTCCCTCATTCACCTATATTAGAGTGTATGGTTTCTCGAGAGAACCTTTGATGCTACAAAGATACCTGTCTGAAAATTCTTGTTCATGGAGCTCTTGAGACAAGTTCATGAGGTTAATTCTTTTCTACACAATCGGCATAAGATAGTGTTCACTTTTCCATGTGGATTGGGTATATACAAATGCAGATCAGCAGTTGATTGCAAGTTTATGAGCAATGAATTGTAAAAACTTCATCTCAATTACCTCAACAAAAAGCACTCATATGATCCTTTGGGCCTCTTTGCAACTTGTTTGGAGTGGAATCATTCACACAAGCCAACACTTAAATATTTTTGGGTCAATTGTGAGGATGAATTTGAATTGCGTAGACACCATTATTGCAAAATCACTCTTCCTCAACTCTTTGATTTCTTATCAGAAGATGTTGAAGGTTTGTCAGATGATAATGGATAGGTTTTTCTGACTTCATTTGTTAAAGATCAAGTTGCTCGCCAGCCACTTCGACAACCGGATTAGTATGCCAAAGAGAGCAATTTAGTTCAGGATCTATCAAGCTGAGTTCTAAAGACCAGTATGCTTTTCTTGGACAGCTAGAGGAGCTGGAAGGTAGTTCCAGTTGTAGAGCTTCCAGTTGTATTTTCTTCGCTACTTCCATGTCAAGATCAAGACCCAAAGTCAAGGCCATAATGCATCCTCCTGAATGTTTCAGGGTTAGCAGAAAGACAAAGAGTTTGAAAGGAAGCACAAGTCAACAAGAACAAATAGAGAAGGTGCCAGAGATTCCAGTGGAGCTAGTGGTACAAGATGAAGCTAGGTCTTCATCCCCTAGTCTACCATTATCTCCTTAGCCTCCTCCCATTTAGATAGATTCAGAATCAGAATCACCAATTTGTGAAGTCTCAATGCCAATTAATTCTCCAGGAGTTGACATAGTTGCAGTCGTTTCTCCTAGAGAAGTAAACATTGATCATTCATCTTGGCTTGAGAATACTTTCGGTGGAAGGAGGCAAAATCCTTCCTATTATCTAGATCTTTCAGAGTTTGGCAGTGTCTATCATGATAGTTCAAGCAAGAAGATCAAGAAATAGGTACATATAGAGCAGAATCTTGATGTAGAGATTGTCATTGAGGTTGCTACGCCACCAAAGGACGAGACATTGGATGAGGTTGAGGAAAGTTATTTCACATTTTTCAAAGCCAACCTGGGTAGGAGCACTTGGAATGTGGATGTGAGCCTCTTTAAGGTAGTTGTAGGAGATCTTCAAGAGTGGGTGATGAAGGACAAAGAAGATAAAGCATCCCTCAAGGCTGAAAATACGCAGTTGCGATGATATATCTCAGATCTTCTTCATGGGACTTCAAGCATTGTGGCTATTCTTCCATAGCTTTTAGAATCACCTGCAGATCAACAAAAGTTGGGTCATTTAGTTAATCATGGAAAGCTTTTGGAAAACTGGATCCAATATTTTGTTATCACAGGTAGATACCTTCTTGCAGAGTTGTACCAATTGAGGTACAATGCTCATGATCTTCATCAAGGAACTCATCAGCTTGAGTTGAGCATCACAGAGGATAAACCAAGATATGAGATCCTCATTTCTCAGTTGGCGATCACATATGATGTCATTGTAGCAAATGAAGACAAAAGGAAGCTTTTTGCTTGGAGAGAAAAAAACCTCTTCAAAGTAGAAACTTATGAAAAAATTTCTACAAAGATGGTTGAAAGGAAAGAAGATGTTGGTTCTATCAAGATCGCAAGCGAATTCATCACACAGATCCCATGCCATTATCTTCATGAGGATGTTAACTACATCGATCTTGATGTCGTGCACGCATAATTCCAGAGTTTGGTTCATGATGATCTTAATGGTGATCCTGTGGCATCCAAGTTGAATCATTTTTTAGTGATGTCAACAAGTTTCGACAAGGTAGCTAAGGAGGTCAAAGAATTTTAGAGATTGATCTCAGATGGAGAGAAGGCGTTAAGAGGACAGTCTATTATTTTAGATAGCATCAAAGTTCCTGAAGAAGATGTAGTTAATGATTTCCTAGAGGAGATGATTGCTCATGAAGGCTTGGAGTAGATAGTCAGTTACATCCTGCAATTTTCCCAAGGATAGAGTCAAAAGTAGCAGTCAACTCAACATCTCTCTTGAGTTTAGATTGTTGATTCCGTGCATGTTTATCTCTTCCTTGCGTATATCTTTTGGTGGAGGTGGTACTTTCGGTTAGGTTTCAGTTAACCGATGTTGGTTATCAGTTGACTCTCATATCAATAAGGACTTGCATGTTGCAAGGTCCAATTAGTTTAGTTTAGAATCAGTTAACTGAGGTAGTTTTTCCAGTTAATTGTTAATTTGCATACATTTAGACTTAATAATAACTCTTGTATGTTGGCAAGACTGAATGTAAACTCAAGGAGATTTTAGGGTTCCCTACTCCTTTGAGATTCTATAAATAAGAGCACCCTTGCTCATTCTATTTTAACTTTTGCTTGTGATAAAAAAAGATTGTGCCACCTTGCCTGCAATATTGCTATTCAGTATTTGTTCACTTTGTTTAATATAAATTTGGTTTGATTGTCTATTGTGTGTGTGTTTCATTATTCAATTTCCTGTCCCATATTTACTATTGTTGCTTTAATAATCTTTCTTTCAATCTACACCTCGAATAGAGTATTTTTCCTCATTGCGAATTTAGAGATAAAGATTATCATTTGATGTCATTTCTATTAATCTTCTTTTCATCCTACACCTCGGATAGAGTATTTTACCTCCTTGGGAATTTAGAGATAAAGATTATCGTTTGATGTCATTTCTAGTAATCTTCTTTTTAGCCTACACCTCGGATAGAGTATTTTACCTCCTTGGGAATCCTGAGAACTAGCTTTTTCGTTTCATGTTTGTTTCCAGTAATCTTCTTTTTAGCATACACCTCGGATAGATTGTTCCACCTCCTTGGGAATCTTGAGAACTAGCTTGTCATTTCATGTTGGTTCCAATAACCTTTATTTCATCCTACACCTCAAATAGAGTGTTTCACCTCCCAGGGAATCTTGAGATAGAGTTTATTGTCAACCATTCCTAATTGCTCCTAATTCCTCTTGCTTCGTTTTTCTAGAGGAGATAGGATATTTTTAGCATTAGCCTAGTTGTAGTTAAGATCTACGGAAACAAGAGAAAACCTTAGCTACAATGTATTTGGTTTTATAACCGTTTGCCTCTACCAGTTGAGTAAAAAAGATAGGAACTTAGATTACTTTACTTTTTTACGCATATCAACAAAAGAGGGAGCTTCCCCTCCTAATTTGAAGAGCAGTTAATACAGTGCATAGCTTTTTGTTTCCAATATGCACTCTAGAGGTACGAATTGAAACGCCAATAGTTTGTTTGTGCCCACCATAGGGCACGAGGCATAAAACTTCAAGAAAAGCTAAAATTCTTTTATGTCATAGGAATGACCATTTGGCATCCTACTGCTCCAATCCAACAATCAGGTCTTACTCTGACTATCATACAACCAAATTTTGTACTTATTCAAGGGGAGCAATCGAACATCATCAATAGCTTGCTGAGTTTCATCTTTGACAACAATACATTATCTCCTCAGTGGAGAAATATAGCTACTACTCTAGACAAAGAAGAAAGGGTTGATCTTGCAATCAGAAGGCCAGTTTTACCACCTACTAAATGGAAATAATTCATCCTAGCTTACCAAGTATACACAAGGAGGAGAAAAAATCCTCTCTCTCAAGAAGAGCCAATCTTTTAAGAGGTTCTTGATCATTTCCAAGAAGAATCTCTAGTCCCAACTATAGCAATGGGCAACAACAATCACAATGACCAAAATGCAAGGAATCCAAGGAGTCCAACCCCATTTCCTTGGGGTGACAACATTGGGCCATTAGCCTTGCAAGGACACCATGAGATGCCTAAAGGATCACGAAAGCACTTCCCAAGATTTCAAGGTGACAGGGCTCATCACCTCGATGAGCATATCTTAACATTCACAACAGATTGCTCCATTTTACATGTTTCACATGAATATATCACCATTTGTCTCTTTGTCGAGACTCTTGAGGAGAATGTTGTAGACTAGTTCAATCATTTAGAACTAGGCATCATCACAAGCTGGGTAGTCATGAGCAAGAAGTTCTTGGAAAGATTCAAGCCCGTCGAAGACATTCATCAACTATTTGCATGACTCTCAACCTCAAAGATGGAAACAATTGAACCAATGAGAGAATTTGTGGCAAGGTTTAATTGCCTCATCAAACGCCTCTCCCATATGCTCAATCCATCTTATGAGATCTTAATGAGTAGCTTCATCAACATTCTCCTATTAGAGATAGCATTTTTCTTAAAATCAGGCCATGAAGTGGACTTACAACTTACACAAGAAAAAGCTATTGAGATTGAAGACAATATGATCACATCAAGGAAGATGAAGACTGACGCCATTAGACCGCTTGTTCAAGCAGTTGCGGTCCACTGCTACAGAAGGTAGTGAACGAGGTGACTATCCTCAAAATGCAGTCACCCCCCTCAAGGGCAACAAGCACTACCTGCACCACCACCATATCAGCCTCAACAACCATACCAGCTGAAGAGGAATAACTTTCAGCTGTTCAACAACTACAAGCCGAGGTTTCCAATAGCACAACCAAAGACAACTTGTTGATATTGAGAAGTCTACAACTTTTTTCTCTTTCAATGACATTGATGCACATATCGGATCCACATGTTTGAAGAATCTAAGAATGAACCAGATCATGGGATTTACTGAGGCTACTCCAAGTTCAAATTTCGTACCTTCACCAAGTGCAAAGATTGTCTCACCACAAACAAACAACTTTGATGGCGACTTTGCAGTGTGATACTTTGATAGAGAACCCATCAATGAAGAAGAAGAATACCATCAATACTCTCTTGTGGTAAATCATGAAAATATTTCATCGCTTGTGTTTACACGTGCCGAGCACTTCAAAGCACAAAAAGAAGAAGAGGAAAAATGGATATCAAATGAAAAGGGAAAAGAAGTGTCTTTTACTTCTAATCTCAAGTCTTCACATGAAAGCATCATGTCGGTTGCTCAAGATCCATCTTCAGCAAACTTTGACATTCTGTCTTCCATGATGAAGACGAAGGTACAAATTTCACAACTAGAATATCTTTAGGACCATCCAGAGCAATTGGTTTAGATTCTCAAGGTTGTAAAGAAGAAGCTACAATCTAGCCTACATTGCTCGAGTCATCTGTACCAGCGGAAGACAAGTCGAAGTCGTTCTATATATCTTTATATATAGGAGGTTTCAAACTTGTTACCCTCTTTTCTGGGCCCTTGAAAAAATTTAAACTTTTCCCTCCGAAGTCATGTCGGCTACTTTAAGCATGCATTACTAATTGTATCTTACGACAGTTAAAGTTTTCTCAGATCTTCTGCCAGTGAAATAGATCTTGATGTCACCAAAGGAAACTAGTATGATGTGAAAGTAAACAACAATGCGAAGAGACTTGTCGATGCATGAGCTTGTGAAGTTGAAGAATGTACCAAGATAGAGGTAGTCGTGTTGCTACATATATGAAAGGGACCGATGATTTGTTGAAAATTTCAGGATAATGATATCGATGAGAAGCTTGCATGGATTAAATCCTAGTTTATCCTATTCATGGTATTTGATCATAAATTGTGCTATCTAGCAATGAGATCTTTTAAGAGGTTGAAGTCTATAATACAGTCAACGTTACCAAGAAAATCATTGGTAAGAAAAATCACCCAGGCGCTGAAGGAAGAGCTTAGGCTAAATTCAGCAGTAGGTGTTCCTTGGAAGGTTGAAGATCTCTGTTTCAGCAAACACCTGTGACCATAAGGCGATTGCCAAATCAGACTTAGACGAGCAATTGGTGGACATTTATGGTAGTTTCAAGCCAAGTTTATGGACAGTCAATCGGTAATATCATCATCTTTGCATTAACCGATGTTGCAATGAAGCCCTGCCTGAATGACTTAGATATCTTTCTATCTCGAAGTCTCATTGAGCTATTCTTTCATTGCAAATACTTCATCTGGTTATAATTCATGACTTTTCAGAAGACTTCAAAGGGTGGCATATTAACATACCTCTTCAATAGAAAACAAGTGTGGAATAGCGTCAGTATATTTGGATGAAGCGGTTCAAAGTAATCAAAAGGATCTATTGTGCACAGGCCCACAAAGCATTTTTGAGTCTTCTTAGTTATTCGAGGATGAATGTGGAGAACCGTTAAAATCAAAAGATTGGGTTATATGTTAATGCTTTGATTCAATCAAAGAACATGGTCGAAGAAATTCCAGCTTGGTTGATGGTATGATGAAGCATCGAGTTGCAAGCCAAATCGAGATTGTGAGAATGAAAGTAAAGGAGGCGGGGTTTTTAAAGGTTTGCAAAACCTCATTAATCCCCACTAGCGGCATTTTGCTAAGTTGGAGAAACCATTAAAAAGGTCTCCGCCCTATTTAAAATTGAAAGCAAGGTCTGATGATTGAAATTCAAGCGGTATTTTGAATAGTTAGATGAACCATACAAAAGCCTGCCTGACCCCTAAAACATATGAAAGATACATTTATAAGCATCGGCGAGCTCAGCAACACACGCCACTGACAGGAGTGAATACTTGCACAAGAGTTTCAAATCAATTGGCATGAGATTAAGAATTTGGCCGATGAAGCATGGAAACGTAGGCGGGGCTTTCTCTTGTTTATTCATTGGTGAATTGTAATTGCCACGAGTTTTATCAGATATGAATAAACTTCAGCAATGAAATTAAAAAAGCTTCTTTACACGATGATTAGAAAGACCTTTTGAGGTGTTTGAAGAGATAATATATTCATGCAAGAATACACTAAGCGATGGCGTATGGTGCTCCTCACCAAGCTTTTATCCCTGCCGCAGGCTCATACTATTAACCGATGCTATATTTTCAAATCTCACAGTTGAGTAGTAATTATGAGCAGGTTCGTGCATGGATTGGTTCAGAAAACATTTCAAGAAATGGATCTTGGGAAATATCGACATAGTCCTTCATTTTGAAAACTTAATTGATGCAGCTACAGGATGCATATATGTTACAAGAGATTTGGAAACTTTCAAGCAAATGCAATTGGTAGGTGTGGAGTCAAATTTAATTGTTAAAGGTTGCAGTGAGATGAATGGAAAGAACATTGATATAATGGCTCGATTCAGGGCAGTTCAGTGATTTAAAAAAAAAAACCCGCTATGCAAAATGGAGTTGTTGAAAAGGTTTCATAAACTTTGGTTGATGTTGTGCCTTCTTCAAATCCCGCCTCTATCGCTACAGGTACCATTGTGCATGGTTTCAAAACTGTATGTAAATACAGTGGTGGAGCTGAGATATTTGGAACCAATGGATCATTGTTGATAATTCACCATTTGTGAAGAGTGTTGAAATAATTTGAGTAAGGCTTACCTGTGCATGTTCCATTGTAAAATCTCATGCTTTCTTTGATTCATGATGAAAATATAAAAAAGGAGCTCCGCCTGGATTTGGTAGTGAATATTTTACCAATGAACATTTATGCATATTATGGAAGATTTGTGGAGCTATTCTTCAACACGTATAGAAATGTGAGAGGAGTCATATTAATAGTTGTGATTCAAATAACAGTGAGCACTTACAATACTGGGAAGATGCAATCTGCAAATGAAGAGAGCAAAATGGTCCATAAAGCAAAGGCTCTAAAGTCTTTGAGAGATTAGATGGATTAAGATGTGAAAGAAATCCTTACCAAGACTAAAGTGGTCAAAATAAAGATTGAAACCTGGAGAGTTTCGTGAACGATGGCAGAATATGTATGGATGCATGACGACAAATGAATGAACTCTCTAAGCAGTATAGCAAAACACCTTAATGGGATTATTGAAAGAAGCATCATGAAAGCTCAAAAGATCAATGGGCCCTTTGCAACATGGGAATGTCATTTCAAGTTGGTTCCATACTTCTACACCATCAACAGTTTGAGAACAAGATGTGAATATTACGAAATGACATTCAAGTATACCCGCGGGCTCACGGTGTTAAGAGGCATGTCCAGATCTTTTATGATTACAAGGTGGATCCAAAAAGAGTTCGCAGGAAAAAGACACAATGTTATGTTTTGATTATAGCTCTCTTGAGGATGTGTTGCAGCCGATATCATTCTTGAATACTTAGTGGGAAAATGTTTATGTCCTAGTAAGAATAGATCGATGAAGATACTATTCAACTGTGAGTCTACAATAGACTAATATAGAAGCTCGATCATAGGAGATAATACACCTGTCGAAAAGGCATAAAATTTCCCTTTATCATTAGGTCATTCTACATCATGTGCATGGGATGTAAAAGAATTTTATTTTACTATTCCTAACTGATTCTTTAGAAAGAAAGCAGTTACGAAGCTAAAGAGGGAAAAATCAAACCCATGAAACCGTGGAATGTGAAAAGGCAAGCAAGAAGCCGGAAGGAGGAGTTTCGAGAGATCTCCAAATAAAGAAAAACCAAATTCAAGAATCAGTTACGGGAAGCTGAACGGAGGAGACTCATTGGGAAAATTTATAAAAAGGCTTTTCTGATGTAATAAGGGGATTTTTTGGCTATGATACGAGAGCCACTATGAGGTTTGGGGTAGAGATAGTTAGGAGATCTTTTTATTATTTGGCCCGGGGAAGATAGGAGCATTTTTTATTTCCTTCAAAACACATTTACTGTACAGAAAGTATGGAGTCTGTGAGTTGATATTTTGCATTACAGGAATAAAGAGACATTCTCAGATCTGTGTATTTGCCTATGTTTCTTTGATTGTTTATTTCCTTTGTGTCTTTGCAATCATCCGATAATGTAGTTTCTGTATTAAGTTGTGGATGCATTTGTTGTTGAATCTTTGAATTCCAGTTAAGTCATTTCGTGAGGTGAGAGGATCTACTGCTCATTCTTTCCTAGTTATCATTCATGGGTGTGAAGTAGGTGATCTTTGCGTTATCTAATTTACATTATATTCATCTTATGTTTGTTCATCGTATCTATATCACTTTTATGTGCAGATATTAGTTTCATTTACTGCTTTCTAGTTAAAAGCACACATTAGTTTTAATTCGTTGAACATCATAAGAGGGAGTTGTACCTCTAAAATTCAGAGGGAGATCGCTAATTCAACAGTGATCTCTGGAGCTCTTAGTAACTGATTTCTCTTCATTACTAGGCATGTTTGAGTCATTTTATCTGATTATTTGAAGAGGAAAAATTTGTTTACCAAAAAAACTCAGCAATTGTATCATAGACTCGGGAGCTTCGAATAACGTCATACCCTTACAAATCATGAATGTGTTGAGACTCTCGTGCACTTAGACTCGCGACAAGTGTTACTCACTTGAATCAAAGTCTATGTCGTTGGTCGGCCAACTAAAAGATGCTCAAGTAAGGCTAGCATCTTGTCCAGAAAAGAAGATAATGATGAGCATGTTGGTAGCTAATATTCTAACTAGTTACAAGATTCTACTGAGTAGAAGCTTCTGCAAGGATCTCGAAGGAGAGATTCAGTTGGATTGGTTGTTTGTGACAATCCTGTTGAAGAAAGGAAGTTTCAAGCTAGAACCTGAGGCAAAATCGAGATTCACAGTGGTAAAATCCCAGGACCCCCAAGCACAAGTGTTGTATGAAGACACGAATCCTAGAACATATGCTATGATGTCTGAGGTAACTGAAGAAAGTCAAAATTTTGCACTCTTCACAAGCACATCAAATGAAGATTTAAAATTATGGACGATGCAATTTGACAGAAGTTGTTCGACATCAGGCTCGGGATCAAGAGTTTTCATCACTTCTCCCGAAGGATGTCTATATCCTTTTGCAGACCGGTTGCAGTTTGAATGCACCAACAACATGATAGAATACGAGGTGCTTCTACTAGGTCTCAAAAATGCAAAGGATATGGGAATCAAATTACTCAGAGTCGAAGGAGATGTAGAGCTGATTGTCAAGTAGATCAGTGATCAATTCCAAGTCAGAAAAGATTACCTTCGATCCTACAGAAAAAGGGTGTGGAATGCCATCAATTGGTTCAAAGTATTCAAAATCAATTATATTCCATGCATAGACAATAACAGAGATGATGCCCTCACGGTATCAGCTACTTTATTCATGCCACATTATGACTTTCATTAGAATACCTTCACTATTGAGCTGATATATAGGCCAACTGTTCTTGATAATTCTGACAATTGGCAGGTCTTTGACGATGACGATGACATTAAAGAGTTTCTCGTCATGGGAGAAAATTACAAAGAATTATTCTTTGAAGGTAGTTCTACTCCTTTCCAAGAATCAATCACAAAATACTCTAAAGTTATAGACTCGGGGATCATTCAATTGAGAGGAAATCAAATTCCCAAGGGTCTTGTTTCTTTCTAAAATATTTTTGATAGACACAATAGGTATATTCAAGATAAAAAGAATTCAGGTGATAGTACTTCTGCTAAGCACTATCAAGTGAACATTGGCACTGAAGAAAAGCCTCAACTTGTTAACTTGGGAAAATGTTGTACTCTAGAAGAAAGCGAGAAGTTTATCTCCCTTTCCAAACAATACAAAGATGTTTTTTTCTGGTCTTATGAAGACTTGAAATTCTTCACACCCATTGAATTGTCTCACATAATTCCTCTAAAGTTTGAAGTCAACCCTTCAAGAAGAAGCAAATACATTACAATCTACGGATCCAAGACACTATCTATATAGAAATTTAGAAAATGGTGGACTCCAAGATTATTTTTCCAATACATCATTCCACCTAGGTTTCAAGCATAATTCTTGTATGCAAAAAGAACGAAGAAATCAAAAATTGCATAGATTTCAGGAACCTGAATCAATCATCCCTGAAGGAAAACTATCACTTAATGATCATGGAGCACACTTTACATATGGTCACCGGTTCAGAAATGCTATCATTGCTTGATGGTTTTTTAGATACAATCAGATTGCAATGGTTGAGAAGGATCAAAACAAAAAAAAATTCACTACCCCGTGGGGTATGTTTGCTTATGAGAGGATGCCTTTTGGGCTCATCAACATCGGTGCAACTTTTCAAAGAGCCATGGTGATAGGCTGTCATTAGGTCCTAACACTTTAGTTGATAAACACATTAATATATCGACCGGGTAGTGTCCAAAGGCTATATGCAATAGAAGACATCTCGACTATCTCTCTTAGGTTTCCTAAATACTGAACAACTAAATAAAACTCTAAACTAAAAAGCCTCTAAACTTAGAAAGTAGGAAATCATCTATCTAGAAAGCTTGAAATAACTAAACTAGAAAGCAGAAAGCTATGAATTTGAAAAGCATAATCACTAAGCTAGAAAGTATGGAAATGATTAAACTAAGGAATGTATAGATTATTGAAGAAGTAAAACTTGTAAAGAAACTAGGAAACATTGATCTAATTCAAAAGATAACAGTCTAAATAGCTAGCAAAAAACAATCTAACAATCTGAAACAACTGAAGGAAGGTGCTCTGGAACTTCATAAGCTAAATTCAAAGACTATGGACTTAGCTACAACTTGCAGGATTGATCTTGATAGAATTACACACATGAAAATAAATTCCACTTTCAATTATTATCTACTAAAAGAATGTACATGGTCGGAAGTAAAATACTTATCTATCTAATCTATAACCCTCGAGTGGCCAACTCTCGGGTGCTTCTACACCTATCTTAGATCACATGCACTGGTAACTCCAAATTACTTCACTCAAAGAACTTCATTCACATTATTCAGTAATTCCAATAGTGGCAAGAAAAATTCATTTTATTCATATGAAATTAGAACTTAGAAAACATAGTGGCAGCATAACGATATTCTTTTGTATTCATCATTTTCAACAGTTACATATTTATATGAAAGCGGCTAATAAAATCCTACTTTTCAGTTAATAAAGTCTTCAACTAATTGTCAACAACTAATAAAGTTTAAAGCCCATGACATGAAATATTAAATAGGCTCAACACGAGCCATAAAGCCTTTAGAACTGAAAATAATAGAAACTATGAAAACTAGGTCCATAATGTATGCTCCTAAAATTTCGGTGCCCATTCACTTGTCTTCAACGATGTTGAAACTTGTGTTAAACTCTCTTTAACTGGAATGGTAACCGATGGTGGAAGTTGACCTATGGAATAATAAAAACTAAACCATTAAGTCAGCACAAATTAGCTTATTTCGACTAATTCCAAGAAATAAAGATTGTACGCTTATTCACAAAAAGAAAGCAATTACTCATCCTAAGGATAATTAATTGGCAAGGTAAGGTTGGCTGAAAGGTGTAAGGTTAAGTATTGAGTCCATTATATTGATGAGGTTGTTTTTAACTCATCACATGGATTTAGCTTTTGGGGATCTTAAAAATAAACTGATAGTCATCTACCTTGATGAACTTACCATTTTTTCAAACAAGTGGCAAGATCACTTTTCACATCTCGTGAAAGTTTTTGAAAGATGCAGGTACCACAAAATTTCATTGAATCCTAAAAAGTCTATCTTTGTGGTGACGTAGGGCAAGTTGCTTGGCCACATCATCTCCAATGATGGAACTAGGATTGACCCAAATCAGGTGGATTTAATCAAGAACATGTCTCTTCCAACAAATAAAACATGAGTGCATTCATTCTTTGGTAAAGTCAATTTCATAAGAAGGTTTGTACCTGATTTCTCAAAGCTGGCTAAGGAGATATCAACTATGATGAAAAAGACGTCCCTTTTCAAGTGGATAGAAGAAGACAATCAAGCCTTCATCAAAATAAAAGAATCCATTGCTAGAGCTCTAGTGCTAGTCCGTCCTAACTTTGAAAAGGATTTCATCCTTTATTGTTATGCATCAGAACACACTCTATTTGCCATACTAACACAAAAGCTAAATGAAGAAGGAGAATCTTCGATAGCTTTCATGAGTAGTAGCTTTAAAGATAGTGAATCATGCTATTCTCAAATTGAGAAGAATGCATATGTTGTCATTAGGGGTGTCAAAAATTTTAGATTCTATATCTTGAACTCCCACCCAATGATGTTTGTCACGATCCAGGGGTAAAAAGTGGGCTAACTCAATAGGAGATGGGCACAAAGAGAGGAAACTAGATTGATAAGGTTCAATATTATGATTTGGAGATCAAGTTGACAAGCTCATTCATGCGAAAGGTTTTTGTCAATTGTTAGTAGAAGATGGAGATCAGAAGTATCAAGGCAATGGCGAACCTAAACCTAAGATTGAGGAGGACATTTCCATGGTTCTATTAGTTGAATTTTTTGAGGAATGGCACATTGAGATATGTTACTATTTAACTTATGGAGAATTTCCCAGTCACATGGACAAACAACAGAAGAGAACTTTGAAGTTGAAAGCACAAAACTTTGTGCTTATGAATTACGTTTTGTACAAGCATGGCCTTGACAAAACCTTTCTTTTATGTGTCGGTAGGGACCAACAACAAATATTGTTGGAGGCATTTCATAGTGAAGCATGTGGTGGTCACTTCTCATCAAGGTCCATGACATTCAAGATCCTGCAAACACAATTCTATTGGACGACTATGTTTCGCAACACATATAAATGGGTGTACAGATGTCAAATGTGTTAGCAATTTGCTGGAAAACTCAAATTAGCACCCATTCTACTCAGGGCAGTAGTCATTGATGCTCCATTTCAACAATGGGGTATGGATTTTGTAGGTCCCATCAACCCACGTTCTAGCAAGGGGAATATCTATGTCCTTACAGCAACAGACTATTTCACAAAATGGGTTGAGGCCATTCCTACCAAGTAGGCTACCTTAGACATTGTTTGCAATTTTTTGAAAGAGAATATCATCTCACGCTTTGGGGCACCTCACAATATTGTGATTGATAACACAACTTGTTTCTCATGCAAGGAACTACTCGAATTTTGTTTTGATCACAACATGACATTGTCACATGTGTCGTATTATTACCCTCAAGGTAATGGACAAGCCAAATCCTCAAACAAAAATATAGTCACAATAATGTGCAAGTTAGTTTACTCAAATCAATGAGCTTGGCACAAGAAATTATATGATGCTCTTTGGGCTGATAGAATCACTCCCAAGAGATCCATTGGAACTTCGCCTTTTATTCTTTTGTATGGTACAGAAGCAATGCTACCCATCGCACTAGAGTTGTCTGCTTTGCAGTTGGCATCCATAGTGGAAGATGGGGAATTCAAAGATCCGATCGAGAAGCGAGTTTTGTACTTAATGAAGTTACAAGAAGAAAGGGTGGAGGTAGTCAAAAAAATCACTCAGCACCAAAAGCGAGTGAAGAAGATCTTTGATAAGAAAGCTCATTAGTGAGACTTCGAAGTTGGAGATCGGATCCTTTTATGGGACAAAAGACATGAGCCCAATGGAATGCACAATAAGTTTGATTCCTTATGGCTAGGGACATTTTAGATCCATGAGTTTGCAAGAGAGAACACTTACATTCTCTCATATTTAGATGGAGGGCTCCTCCTACTCCCATACAGAGGGCAGTATCTCAAGCACTTCATCCCTTTGAGGGTGGAGTGAATTTCTGTAAATATTTTTCTTTTTGGTTTTCGTTATGTCGTTATGTTTTTCCCCGTTCCGTAAAGTTTCATGATGTTTTTAGGTGATTTTAGGTAATCATGCTTTAGGTTATTTTAGGAAAGTTTCCAACTTCTTAGGTATTAGGAAAGCCTTGACTCTAATGCCAAACTAATATTGAACACTGGTCTACATAATTTCCAAAAGATTCTCGGTTCTCCTATGTCGTAAGTATCCAACATGGTCACTAGACAGAGCCTAATGTTGTACCCAAAACAAAAAATTTGCTTCATTAATACATTTTGATTAAAATGGTCTAAATCTTGTAAAATTGTCGTCAAAAGTTAGTTTTAGGTCAAATGAAGCATGGGCTTATTGTGGGTTTACTGTCTAGAGGATACTAGAAAATTTTGAAAATTTTGAAATTAGGGTTTTCGGGCCCCTATTTTTAGGAAAATACCTAAAAATTGGATCTTTCTAGAATTGACTGAAAATAATTTTGATTGGCTTATTTCATGTTATGATCATACTAGTGAAGTAAGAATCAAGAAAAAGTCAGTTTAGCTCTGGTAGGTCTATTTCACTTTTTCAGGAGAAAGTTAGGACCTCTAAGATCAACAATGGCAAATGGCTAGATACCAAGTGTCGAAAATCTAAGCCTCAAGCACTCCAGTGAAGATTCTATGGAAAAAGATGTTTGAAATGATGCTTCACAACAGAGGGGTTTTTTTGAAGTGGTGAAAATCATCAAAAAAAAATTAACTATGGAAATAAAGGAGCACTTGCTAGCCAAGGGCGCCCTAGATTTCAAAGGATTAGATCAACTTTTTGGGGTTTGTCACTTCTACGAAGCCTTCTCTGGAATTCTTCTAGCTTCGCGATGAATCTACCAGCCAGTCTAGGAGATATGTCTAATGCCTGAATCTGGAGATCAAATGGAGAACAAAGGAAGATAAAGGGAAATGAAATTAGTCAAAATTTGACTAACACTGGCGGAGAAAAGTGCACCTATTAACAAGGGGTGTCCAAAATTTTGAGGCACCTAATGTAACTTTTTGAGAAAATGACATCTAAGATGTTTGTCTTAGACTTGATCAGGCTTCAAAATGAGTTTTTCAATGGATTAATATGAGTTTCCAAACTATCGGAATTAGGAGTCAAATAGAAGGAGTTAGTCATGGTCAAAATGTCAGTCCAGAGCACAAAAGCTCCCTTGTTGGTCAGGGGTGCCTATGGCTTTGAGCCCTCAAATGAAGATACTAGGGTTTGCTCAAATGTTCATCCTGACCAAAATTCTTCAAGCTTTCCATTGCATATCTCAGTCTGATCAAAGGATTTTTCAGTAGCCGACAACCACAAATTGAATGAAGAATACAGAAAGTTGCAAAAATGGTTTTCTGGAAATAAAAGTGCCCCTACTGGCCAAGGGAGCCCAAGATTTTGACTTGCTAGATGAGGTTTTTAGGGTTTGTGCCCTCTAGAAGATCATGTCCAAAATTGATCCAACCCTGTAGTGAACCTGTCAGGCAGCTTGGGAGATTTTTCAAGTGTTGGGAAATGTAGGTTGAAGGGAGGTAAAAAATCAAGTTTGAAATGGTGCAAATCATTGAAAATTTTCCAAGTCTAATGAGAAAAAGTGCCCCTACTGGCCAAGGGTGCCATAGTTTTGATGACCTAAAATTCAAAATTAGGGTTTACAACCTCAAGAAGTTCCTTTTCAGTTTTGATCATGCTCTTCAATGAGACTGTCAACCAGTCTACTGGATCCATCAGTCATTCAGAATCAATGATCAAACAGAGGCTTCAGTGATGTTTTCAAAGGCTAAAAAATAGGAAATTTCAAAAAAGTTTCTAAGTTTGAGAAAGTTGGCGCCTAAAGTCAAAATTTGACTTAAAAGATATTTGAAACTAAAGTGCATACTTTTTCCACCCTATAATGGAGGGATTTTTGAAATGCACTTAAAACAATAATAAAACTTTAGTTCCACCTCCAAATCAAAATGCAAAATACTCCATTTTTCTTGCATCTAGCGTATTTCCTCTTTGCATGTTGAGTGGCACCTATTTGAAGGGTTAGTCTTCATTTTTATTAACTAAATGAGGTCCAATGAGAATGTTGTGTCCTAAAGTTAGGGTTTTACTTGCATATGATGCTTTAATTCATGAAAATTCTTTAAATAAGCACTTGGGTGTCCATTTTCTTCATCACAGGTTGAAGGAAAACACATATTTTCTCATGCAAGCAAGATTTGGAAGCACTATATGAGGTATTTTTCAATGTTCTTCGTAGTTCCAGGTCCAGAATGCTTAGGGGGATAATTCTCCAGACTCCATATTTTTAGCACATGCTTGTCAAACTTCATCAAACTTCATTCAAGGCATATACTTCATTTTTGAGAGGTAGAATATAATTTCTATCTTCTCCCCCTCAAATTTATTTTATCCTTGTCTTAGGTTTTCTCTTGCATGTCCAAGTAAACAACAGCTTTTCACAGTTCTGGTCATCTAGATTTGGTCAAAAAAGCATTGGCAATAAAACCATGTTCCATAATTTTTTGGGAAAATTGCCCTTGTACTTCTCACTTTTTGAAGTTTTACTTTTTTAAAAAAAAAATTCTTTTGCATGTTGGTGAAAAGTCAACATTTCAAAAAATGGAGAAACTAGGTTTGATTAGCACATTGGCGCCTACAAAACCCATATGCCATATTTTTTCGAGAAAAATAACCCTCGCAACCCCTACAACTTATGTTTTTGAAAATTCATTGCATGCCTAAGTAAAAGTCATTTTTTCAAATTTCTAATAATCTAGGTTGGCTTAGAAAATCATTCTCTACAAAACCCACATTTTAGAAAATTTCCTAAAAATTTATCCTCAACAGGCTATTTTTAGCCTCATCAAGAGCTATATATACCCTTTTCAGAAGTTCGTTCGAACATATCCAAGTTTACAGTCAAAATTCTAGTTTTTCAAAATGAAATTCAATCCAATTGAATACAAGACCAAATCGTTCTTGATTCATGACTTCTTGAAAACTTTTGACACTTACTTAGGCCATGTTCATCCAATGATCAAATTGAGCACGTTGGAGGGAATTGATAGTACTACAATCAAGCATCTTGATCACTATGGGTTGCTAGTAGTAGCTTCTATTCCCATCATAGTGTTAGATCTCGAGTTTTTCATTGCATGCATCAAGCTTTATGATTCTTCTACACAAAAAATTTGATTAATAGATGGGCGAATTATTTGCAACCTCAAGCTGAGAGATGTTGAAAAGTGCTTCGCCATTCCACCTCATATAGATAATTGCATAATAATCATGGAGGAATGTGAAAAGATATGGCATGCAGAAAAGGAAAGATCTCAGAAGAATGTTTCTCAAAGGTGGCTTAAAGAGCAAAAAACCAATTTGTTGAAGAAGCTTGGGTGTGGAGAGTTCAAATATTAGATTTCCATCCTAATTACCTTGCTCAACTAGGTCACGAGTTAAGAAGAAGCTAATGCTTTTCAACCCTAGATGTTTTATGTCATCTCTCAGGTTATCAATAATAAAGAGAATTTTGATTGGGTTATGTTGATCAGTGAAGTTCTTCACCAACAAATCATGGGATTTCTCAAACTCCATGAGTTTCATATGGTTTCTCATCTTGTCTATCTAATTACATTCCAAGGAAATTTTAGAACCTTGAAAACCATTGGAACTCTGGGCGTTCAACATGTGCATTAATATTTCCCATAGTTGGAGTCTTTGCAAGCTGAATAGGATTTCAAGAAGTTGAATGATCATTTTCTAATGAAGACAATAAGAGATCTTGAAAATGAGATGCACATAAGGATTTCAACGAATTCCAAATCAGCGATGGAGAATTGGGTGGATTGGTTTATCCAATTTCCCTCAGTCACCTATATTAGAGTGTATGGTTTCTCAGGAGAACCTTTCATGCTACCAAGATACCCATCTGACAAAGTCCTTTTCATGGAGCTCTTGAGACAAGTGTGTGAGGTTCATTCTTTTCTACGCAATTGGCATAAGACAATGTTCACTTTTCAATGTGGATTGGGTATATACAAATGTAGATCAACTACTAATTGCAAGTTGATGAGCAATGAATTGTCAAAACTTCATCTTAAGTACCTCAATGAAAAGTGATCGTATGATCCTTTGGGCCTCTTTGCCTTTTTTTTGGAGCGAAATCATTCACACAAGACAACACTTAAAGATTTTTGGGTCACTTGTGAGGATGAATTCGAAGTGCGCAGATGCCATTATTGTAGACTCACTCTTCCTCGACTTGTTGATTTCTTATCAGAAGATGTTGAAGGTTTGTCGGATGATGATGGAGAGGTCTTGTTGACTTGATTCGTCAAAGATCAAATTGCTCACTAGCTGCTCCAACAACTAGATTGGAATACCAAAGAGAGCACTTTAGTTGAGGATTTATCAAGCCGAGTTGTCAAGAATAGTATGCTTTTCTTGGATAGCAAGAGGAGGAAGAAGGTAGTTCCATTTGTAGAGCCACTAGTTGTATTTTCTTCACTACCTTCCACATCAAGATCAAGACCAAGAGTCAAGGCCATAATGCATCCTCCTAAAGGTGTCAGGGTTAGCGGAAGGATGAAGAGTTTGAAAGGAAGCACAAGTCAACAAGAACAGATAGAGAAGGTGCTAGAGATTCAAATGGAGCCAGTGGTACAAGCTTAAGTTGGGTCTTCATCTCTTGGTCCACCATTATCTCCTTAGCCTCCTCCCATTTAGATAAATTCAAAATCAGAATCTCCAGTTCGTAAAGTATCAGTGCCAATTAATTCTCTAGGAGTTGACATTGTTGCAACCATTTCTCCCAGAGAAGTCAACATTGATCATTCATCTTGTTTTGAGAATACTTTGGGTAAAAGGAGGAAAAATCCTTCCTATCAGCTAGATCTTTCATATTTTGGCAGTGTCTATCAAGATAGGTCAAACAAGAAGATCAAGAAATAGGTACATATAGAGCAGAATCCCGATGCAAAGATTGTCATTGAGGTTGCTACGACACCGAAGGACAAGACACTGGATGAGGTTGAGGCAAGTTATTTCACATTTTTCAAAGCCAACCTTGGTAGGAGCGCTTGGAATGTGGATGTGAGCCTCTTTAAGGTAGTCGTAGGAAATCTTCAGGAGTGGATGTTGAAGGACGAAGAAGATAAAGCAGCCCTCAAGGCTAAAAATAAGCAGTTGCGACAATATATCTCATATCTTCTTCATGGGACTTCAAGCATTGTGGCTATTCTTCCACATCTTCTAGAATCACTTGCAGATCAACAAAATTTGGGTCATTTAGTTAATCATGGAAAGCTTTTGGAAAACTGGATCGAATATTTTGTTATCGCAAGTAGATACCTTCTTGCAGAGTTGTTCCAATTGAGGTACAATGCTCATGATCTTCATCAAGGAATTCAACAGCTTGAGTTGAGCATCACAGAGGATAAACCAAGATATGAGATCCTCATTTCTCAGTTGGCGATCACATATGATGTCGTTGTATCAGATGAAGACAAAAGGAAGCTTTTTGCTTGGAGAGAAAAAAGCCTCTTCAAAGTAGAAACTTATGAAAAAATTTCTACAAAGATGGCTAAAATCAAGGAAGATGTTTCTGATGCTATCAAGCTCATAAGTGGATTCATCACACAAATCCCATTCCATTATCTTCATGAGGATGGTACCTACATTGATCTCAATGTCATGCAAGTAGAATTCCAGAGTTTGGTTCATGATGGTGTTAATGGTAATCTTGTGGCATATAATTTCAATCATTTTTCAGTGATGTCAACAATTTTTGACAAGGTAGTTGAGGAGGTCAAAGAATGTCAGTGATTGATCTCAAATGGAGAGAAGGAATTGAGCATACAATCTATTATTTGGACAGCAACAAAGTGCCTGAAGAAGATGTAGTTAATGATTTCCTGGAGGATATGATTGCTCATGACAGCTTGGAGTAGACAGTCAGTTACATCCTGCAATTTTCCCAATGATAGAGTCAAAAGAAACAATCAACTCAACATCACTGTTGATTTCATATTGTTGATTTCATGCATGTTTATCTCTTCCTTGGGGATATCTTTTGGTGGAGGTAGGAATTTATTTTAGGTTTCAATTAACTAATGTTGGTTATCAGTTGACTCTCATATCAATAAGGACTTGCATGTTGCAAGGTCCAATTAGTTTAGTTTAGAATCAGTTAATTGAGGTAGTTTTTCTAGTTAACTGCTAAGTTGTTGGTGATCAACCTAATATTTTGTATTGATAACCTACTTTTAGTAAATATATATATATATATATAAATAATTATTAAACTATTAAAATAAATATATTTTTGAAAACTACACTTACGGATCTACAAAAGGGTATTTTTATATTTTTAATAAAATGTTGTTTACATTAGTAGGAGTTATTGAAACTTCGAGTTTTTCAAATAATTTTATTTTTTTGGTGAATTGGACTCAAAGTGGTGCTCCATATATTTTTAGCCAACAATTTTAATTGAAAAATTTGTGGAAGTATCTAGCTTAGCTAGAATGAATCTTACTAGATCATATGTTTGACCAAAATTAATTTTTAGTTAGAAATACTTAAATTCAGTTGTGTTGATAAGTTGGTTGAAAGTGTGACACAACTTTATGCTTTTACCCATATCATATATAGATCTCAAGGGTTGATAACCAACATAATATCATAATAGCTTAGCTAGAATGAATCTTACTAGATCATATGTTTGACCAAAATTAATTTTTAGTTAGAAATACTTAAATTCAGTTGTGTTGATAAGTTGGTTGAAAGTGTGACACAACTTTATGCTTTTACCCATATCATATATAGATCTCAAGGGTTGATAACCAACATAATATCATAATGGTTTTGGCATAAATTTATATAAATGCACTATGTATAATGGTAAAATAAATAAAAAGGTTCTAAAATGTTTTCTTGATTTTCAATGAGTGAATTATCAACTTTCAAGATTGACTAATGTCTAATCCTACAACAAAGTGAAATGCAAGTGAAGCCCTAAAAAAAGAAAACACTAACTCTTAGATGAGTTTTATATGATTGACTCTATCTTATAGATCTTAAACCCTCAAATCCTCCTCTTTTCTAGAAACATACCTCTACTTAATAATCGGAAACTAGTTTAAGAGCTCCACATTCTAACTCATAAATATTTTTTCCTTGGTATACCATTGCATAAAAAAATGGTTTTACAACACTTCTTGAATGCAAACTAACATAGATTAACATAGAGAACAAGTATGAACTCAGGGTTTCCTTGAATTGCCTAAAACTCTCAACTAACAAAGGAGATAAAATACATTAAAGAGAAAGATATAATATATTATATTAATGTTTTGAGAAACATTTACATTTCCATTTAAAAATATTAAATAAATTTGAAAATTTTAGTTACATTCATATACATAGGTTTATGATACAATTTAAAGCTTGACTTGGATGATATTTTTTTACATAAATTCCAAAAATTTCAACCCTTTACAATGAATATAAAATTCCCTTACATAGATCTAGAACTAGGGCACAAAAGTCTCAATGAAAAGAATATTTAGGAAGAAACCATGCTATTGTGTTTATCAAATACATCTTCCAACGTTAAAAACACCATCACAATGTTGAAGGACACACCAATAGTCACAAAAATTTAATATCAAAGATCTATAATTAAATAACTCATTGATTGTTGCAAAGACAGTTGTCGTTGCACCAAAATATTGACCTGTCAATGCCTGATACAACCCCCAAACTTATGTTGAATGAACAAGACAATTGAGAGGGGGGTGAATCAATTGTATCTTAAAATATCAAAACCCTCATTAATATTCAGATCCACGTGCATTCATTAAACCCTTAATATTTTATGATGATTTAGTAGAAAAGAAAATAACAAAAATTGAAAAAAAATAACACCATGCACAAGACAAAACAACAGTGAGGATTAGTTCACAATATAATTAACTACAAAAGCAATTACAAAGGCTCAAACCAGAAGGGTAATGTTTCCCAGAAAAGGATCACAACCAAGGCTCATTTTCAAAACAAAAAAAGAAGATAGAGAAGAAATGTTACATAGAGAACATGATCTCAATGTAACAAAAAATCCACCACAATAGCTCCAACACCTTCGTAGTTTGTTTGAATGATTGTAAAAACCTTCTACTCACTATATCTAGTAATCCAGCACTTGAAAGCTCACACTGCACTTATCAATTTCACACCTCATAACTCTACAATTCGCATCACTCGCGTCATACTTATCTATCTCATCATCCCTCAACAACTCAACTTATATTTATATTGTCTTCAACCTTGAAACCTTTCTCCAAGGTCAGCTATGTACCTCAAGCGTGTAAATTCAAATTTGGTTGGTGCCAAAACACTTTCATGGTCGATAGAAGTGAGTGTGGACCACATCAATACTTAATTGGGACCCAAAACAACAACAACACTCAACCACATGCTTCCTAAAACAATATTTATCCTTCACATGTAGTGTAAACACCAAGTCGGCTATTACCCATGCAAACACCATTAAACTTCTAGGTACATGATTCCTCAAACCTAAGGATGACTTGTGAATGACACAACACACTTGAAAGTGTTCTAGAATACTCCATGAACACCCTAAAATCTAATAAATTCCTTTGTAACAACTTTCACTTGAAGAATGTAAATATGTGTACACTCAAACAACTCTACTATATATTGTGACTTGGAAAACTATATTTTGAAGCACAAAACCATGAACCATCTTGAAAAAAGCAAGATACCAACACCATAAAAAATCCTTTAGATCTACAAGACCTAAAATATAATTGCAGAGAAACGTGGAACAAAGACATTTCTCCCAAACACCTATTCAATGCACAATTCACAATTGGTGAACACAACTTATTATGTACAATGATCCAACATGCCAACTCTTGACTATAACACCTTTGAACAACATATCCAAACCACACAAGAAGATATTTAACATAGAAGAAATGTGGAGCACAACCATAACACACCTCTTCAACTCAGAACAACACCACAACACATTGTTTCCACTTTTCATTAATTTTCTCAAAAGCACTAAGAAACCAAGCACCAAAAACAAATCCTCATCATCTTCAATACTACTGCATCCATATATAGAATCTTATCAAAGAAATGCAAGAGGTTGAAACCATAGCTTAACTAATGACAACATAATGCAATTAATCAAAGCATAGACAACACCAACTATTCATCTTCAACAATAATCTCTCTCAACTCATTATACAGTTGACACCAATGACAACACAAGCTTGTTGTCATCAATGAAAACACTATATACTCATACTTGCAACAATCTCCCCCTTTTCCATTAATGACAACACATGATGTGAAAAATCACCAAAGACACAATAGCACTGAACATAATTATTTTATTCTCTTTTCACCCCCTTTGTAGCTTATCTTTTTCACATTGCTCTCTCTCTCTCTCCCTTACATTAATCTCTCTCCTTGATAACTTGTTTATTTTTCACATGTCTCTCTCTCCCCCTTTGACATCAATGGAAAAGGTTAAAGTGTTTTTTATTGTTCTCTCCCTTTGACATTAAACAAACTACTCACCACTATTCTACAACCTTCTTCCTTGTATTGCTTTGTATACTCCCCCTTAGGATCACACACTAACCTGTGCCAAATCAGCAACCACTGCATAATGCAAATACCCACTCTAATAAAAAATGCCACTACCTACTCCCTCTAAGAGGTAGCCACCAACACTAGTCCAAAATAAAGAATGAATCTTTGAATCCACTGGACTGATGCATTTCCTTATGCATCTAGTTCAAGGAAGGAGGGGCAATAATCCCCAAATTTTCTTAGAGATACTTAAAATTATCCTTAGGAAGAGCCTTAGTGAACATGTCAACAATCAGATCCTTTGTAGGCACATATTCAAGTTTTGCTTCATTCTCCATAACCTTCTCTCTCTAAAAGTGACACCTAATTGAAATATGCTTTGTCCTTGAATGCATCACTGGATTATTTAAATATTTATTGCACTTGTATTATCACAAAATATAGAAATAGGATCATTATACACCACTTTGGCATGCTTCAATGTTTGCCTCATCCATAACACTTGTGTGCAGCAAGATGTTGTTGTAATGTACTCAACTTCAACAATAGATAAAGAAACTAAATCTTGTTTTTTGCTTAGCCATGATACTATTTTACATCCAAGAAAGAATGTACCACCACTTGTACTTTTCCTTTTATCAACACAACCAACCCAATCTACATTTGTGTAAGAACTTAAGGTGAAATCAGTATCCTTTGGATACCATAAGCCATAATCCAGAGTTCCCTTTAGATATCTAAATATCCTCTTCATGACTGAAACATGTGACTCTCTAGGATCTTCTTGAAATCTAGCCACAAGACAAAGTGCATGCATATATCCAGTCTAGTAGTAGTTAGATATTGTAGTCTACCAATCATAGATCTATACTTCTTCTGATTAGCCTTAGGGGATTCATCATCCCTGCTCAATTTGCAACCAGTAACCATAAGAGTACATACTAGTTTATATATTCTTCCATTCCAAACTTCTTTAACATCTCTTTGACATACTTTGATTATGAAATGAAAATACCTTTATTTGTTTGATTGATTTGTAGCCCAAGGAATAAATTTATCTCCCCAAGCATAGAAATCTCAAACTCTTTCTACATCTCTTTTGCAATTTTTTTACACATAGCCTCATTGCCTTCAAAAATTATATCATCAACATACACAACCATAATCAAGATTTGATCTTTTTCAACCTTAAAGTATATATTACTATCTGCGGTACCTTTATTGAATCCTTGTTGTATCAAATACCTATCCAACCTTACATATCTAGCTATGGGATCTTGCTTCAATCCATATAATGCCTTCTTCAACCTGCAAACCATATGTAGTTTATTTCATAACTGAAATCCTTCTGATTGTTCCATGTAGACTTCTTCTTCCAATTCTCCATTCAAGAAAGAAGATTTCACATCCATCTGGTAAAATTTAAAGTCTTTATATGTTGCAAATGCAAAGAACATCCTAATTGCTTCCATTCTAGCCACCAAGGAAAATATCTCCTCAAATTCTATTCCTTCAACTTGTGAGTAACCCTTACACACAAGCCTTGCCTTGTTTCTTACCACTTCTCCATTCTCATTTATTTTGTTTCTAAACACCCATTTAGTTCCAATTATGTTCTTGTTTGAAAGTCTTAGGACAAGTTCCCAAGTATGATCCTTCTCAATCTGCATAAGTTATTCTTTCATAGCCTTTATCCAATGTTCATCTTTGAATGCCTTAGTAACATTTTTAGGTTCAACTTTAGAAAGTAAACACAGATTTATCTCTTCTTCAACAACTTTCATTCTTGTCAATACACCTTCACTTTTGTCTCCAATGATCTATTCTTTAGAACGATTCCTCTGCACATACTTAGGGTTCTAGGGATCTTTTTCGAAGCTTCTTTCTCTTCATTCTAGACTTCATATTCCTTAGCTTTTCCTTCTTCTTCTCTACAATCAGTTTCATCTGATTCACATCCATCTATCACCACTTAATTCTATGAATCCTCATCAACTTTGACACTTGCACTCTCAAAAATCCTTCTTATCCTTTTTGTTGTAACATTTATAATATTTTCTTTTAGTAGAATATCCAAGGAAGATACCTTCATCAAGCCTTGCATCAAACTTTCCTAAGTTTTCATCATCTCTTTTGATATAAAATTTGCTTCCAAACACTCTAAAGTAATTGATAGTAGGGATCCTTCCATACCACAACTCATAGGGAGTTTTAGTTTTGTTTCCTATTGCTTGAACCTTGTTAATTATATAGATAGTAGTATGTATTTCTTCTCTCCAGCAGAATTCTAGTGGGTTAGCTTCTTTCATCATAGTTCTCACAACTTCTTGAATAGTCCCATTTTTCCTTTCAACCACTCCAGTTTGCTAAGGAGTCCTAAGGCAGATAAGTGCCTCTTTATGCCATGATTCTCAAAACAAATATTAAACTCGTTGGAGGTGAACTCTCCACCTCTATTAGACCTCAAAATTTTGATCTTCATATCCATCTCATTATCAACCATAACTTTAAATGTTTTGAATATATCTAGGGTTTCAAAATTTTCTCTAAGAAAAGTAACCCATGTCATTCTAGAATAATCATCAATCAAAAGCATGAACTACCTATCACCTTGAAAACTTATCACTCTTGTAGGACCACAAAAATTGGTATGCACCAACTCCAACAATCCAGTAGAATATTGTTCTTTACCTCTGAAACTTCTCCTTGTTTTCTTTTCAAACTGACAATCTCTACATACAACATTGATAAGCTTTGTAATCTTGGGAAAATCTCTCACTGTTTGAACTGAACTTATTCTTACCAAATTATCAAAATTGATGTGACACATTCTCCTGTGCCATAACCAGCTTTCATTAATATGAGTTATAAAACAATGAAAATCAAAACCCTTGAGCTAATAAACATTTCTATCTACCCTTTTTCCAACAACAATTATAGTTCATGACCCTTTTCTGATCTCACATCCATTATCTTGAAACATAAGATTATATCATTTTCTACACATTTTTCCAACACACAAAATATTTTTCCTTAAACCCTTAACATAGTAAAGATCATTAGTATTATTCTTTTCATCAAAATTGATTGACCCTATTCCATATATTTTAGCACTTAAATCCTCACCAAATCTAACAAGTCCTCCATCATACTTTTCAAGTTTAAAAAACTTACACTTGTCTCTAGTCATATGATTAGAGTAGCCACTATCAATGATCCAATAATTCATATCTTGTCTAGCATGAAAATCAGATACCAAGGTACCTTCAGTCTCATCCTTTCTCTTCATAGCACTTTCCGTCACACATATTTCAGAGTTAGCAGAAATGGATTAATCTTTTAAAGCCATGAAAAAGTATTCATTATCACCATCTCCATAATCAGAATCATCATCAGAAATACATGCATCTTCTCTAACATAATAGCTTTTCTTGATCATCTTACCTCTACTCTCCTTATTTTTGTCATTCACAACTCTGTTTGGACATCTTGAAGCATAGTGACCTATCTTTCCACAACTGAAACATTTGAAATTTAATTTACCTTTGTACATACCGGTGCCCTTTTTCATCCTTCTCATGAAGTTAGCTTCCACATCATCAAGATCATCTTGTTTTGAATCTTCTATCTTCTTTGATTTTTTAGCCTTAAAGAAGTCTGAACCTTTGCACCATTATTTGAACCAAATTCTCTAATTTCAAATACAGTTAATGAACCATAAAACTAATCTCTTGTATAAGTATTATAATCTACAACTTCCTCAAGAGCATAAACTTTTTGACCATAAGATTTAGGAAGAGTTCTAAAAAAATTCTTTACCACCTTTGATTCTTTGACTTTTCCACCAAGACCTCTAATGGAGCTGACCACTTCATCTACCCTCTGCATGTAGCTTGTAATTTTTTCATCTTTAGACATTCACAAGTGCTCAAATATAGTCTTCAAATTCTGCATCTTAGCTTGTTCAACCTTTTTGTATCCTTCATAAATACTTTCTAGCTTTTCCCAAATATGTTTAGCAGATTTTAGATCCATAACTTTCACTAATTCAAAATTTTCAAGACCACTCAAAAGAACAAACCTTGCTTTACCATTGGTTTCATAGGCCTTGATCTCATCACTTGTGCTCAGTCCATAGGTGATCTCAGTATATCCATCCTTCACTGACTTCCAAACATCATATCCAAGGTAAACCAGATAGTCTTCCATCTTTGTCTTCCAGAATGCATAGTCTGTATCATCAAACATAGGTATCTCCTTATTTTTTTCCATCTTGGATATACCTCAAGTGGTTAAACTTTTCTCCAAGTAACCTTTCTCTGATACCAATTATTGAATGAACAAGACAATTGAGAGGGGGTGAATCAATTGTATCTTAAAATATAAAAATCCTCAATAATATTTAGATCCACATGCATTCATTAAACCCTTAATTTGTTATGATGATTTAGTATGAAAAGAAAATAACAAAAACTAAAAGAACTTAATGCCATGCACAAGACAACACCAAATTTGCATGGAAGACCCAAGAAGGGAAAAACCACGGTGAGGATTAGCTCACAATATTTAAGTAACTACAAAACCAATTATAAAGGTTCACTATTAGAAGGGGCACACTGCCTAGAAAGGCTCACTACCAAGGCTCACTACCGAAACAAAAAAAAAAGATAGAGAAGAAATGTTACATAGAGAACATGATCTCAATGCAACAGACAATCCACCACAATAGCTCCAACACCTTCATGGTTCGTTTGAATGATTATAGACATCTTTTTCCCACTACATCCAGTAATCCAACACTTGAAAGCTTGCATTGCACTTCTCAATTTCTCACCTCACAACTCTAAAATTCACATCACTCACATCATAATTGTCTATCTCATCATCCCTCAACAACTCAACTCATCTTTATACTATCTTCAACCTTGAAACCTTTCTCCAGGGTCGGCTATGCACCTCAAGCATGCAAATTAAAATTAGGTCAGTGCCAAAACACTTCTGTTGCAGATAGAAGTGAATGCAAACCACATCAAAACTTAATTGGAACCCAAAAAAACAACACCACTCAACCACATGCTTCCTAAAACAATATTTATCCTTTACATGTAGTGTAAACACCAGGTCGACTGTTACCCATGTAAAAACCATTAAAAATTTAAGTACACACTTCCTCAAACCAAAGGATGACTTGTGAACCATACACCGTGCTTGAACATGATCTAGAATACTCCACAAACACCCTAAAATCCAACAAACTCATTCACAACAACTTTCACCTGAAGAATGTACATGTGTGTACACTCAAACAACTCTGTTATATACTATAAATCAAAAACCATCTTTTGAAGCACCAAACCATGAACCATCTTGATAGAAGAAAGATACCAACACCATAAAAATTCTTTAGATCCATAAGACCTGAAACACAACTATAGAGAAACATGGAGCAAAGACATTTCTCCTAGACACCTCTTCAATGCATAGTTCACAACTAGTGAACAACAATCCAACACACCAATTCTCAAATATAACACCTCTGAACAACATGTCCAAACCACACAATCAGATCTTCAACCTAGAGGAAATTTGAAGCAAAACCAGAACACACCTCTACAACTCATAACAAGATTGCAACACATTGTTTCCACTTTTTTATCAATTTTCTCAAAAGCACTTGGAAATCAAGCACCAAAAACATGTCCTCATCATCTTTAGTACTACTACATCCATAGATAGAAGCTTATCAAAGCAACACAAAATGTTGACACTGGTAGCTTAATTAATGACAACATAATGCAACTAATCAAAGCATAGACAACACCAACTATTCATCTTGAACAATAATCTCTCTCAACTCATTATACAATTGACACCAATGACAACATAGGCTTGTTGTCATCAACGACAACACTAACTTTGCATACTTGCAAAAAGTTAATGAATCCATAGGAGGTGGTTAATCCATGTCATGAACCCAAGCGTTGCACTGTAGAACACAAGTTGACCAAGGGCACACACCTTGCAACAATCCCCCCAGTGCAAGCATGGGGTTCAAACCCATGACCCAGGATCTGATAGTAATTGTTGCAAAGACGATTACGATTGCACCAAAAGATCAACCTGTTAATGCCTAATATAACCGCTAGATTTAATGAATCCACAAGAGGTGATTAAGCCATGCCACAAACCCAAGTGTTGCACTGCAAAACACAACGAGACCAAGGGCGCACACCTTGCAACATTGATTGGCATATAATTTTGTGTATAGAAAGGTAGAAAAATGTGAAACATGATACAAAAATCATCTAAAAAGATGTGAGAAATTGGTCCCTACAAGAAAATATCGCTTGTAATCATGCCATCTTCCCTTGTTAAATTCATGACTTTTTATGCATAAAAAATATTTTTGGGTGTTTTTTGGTAGGTATAGGGTCAAATTAGGCCATAAATGTAAACCTAATCACTTACAACTTTCTATCAATGAAGACTGCTCAAATTGTACACAAATCCATGCTCAAATCATCCTAGGTAGTAAAAAATATGGCTTTGATGGTTGCTAGTACCTTCTTTTGAATGGCAGGTCCTTTTTAATGATGACATGGTTGCTTGAGCCATTTCAGTGAGTTGTAAAAAAGAAACCAAAAATGGATATGAATTTCAAACTTTAGAGTTCAGAGAGAACTCATGCTATAAACTTGTAGTTGGAGCATTAGATTTCAAAAATGACTTTGAATTAATGTCAAAAAGGGAGGTGGAATGGAGTATTTATTTAAAAGGGGAAGCTTGAAAAAAGATAAATCATTGAGATGTTAGGATTGGGATGACCTTATGATTGTGGTGTTTGGTCTCACAACACACTCCATTTTGGAAAAGCAAAATGGGGACCCCTTCTTTTTTCTTCTACTTTCGCTTTGGTGGTAATGGAAAAATATTAGGATTTAGGTAGATTGGAGCAATAAAGATTAACAATTATGTGCAGATTAAATAACCCATAAATAACAATGAAGAATAACACAAAAGAGATTAACAAAAAAAATTAACGTGGTTCACCCAATATGGGCTACATACACAGAAACTCAGCCACCCAATGATTTTATTATCTAGTGCAAAATATGTTACAATATCACAAATTCCATACCACAACATACATCCTAGCCGCTTATAACAAGCATTTTGGAAGCTTCTAGAATTAGGGTTTTACAAATTCATTTGTTCACTTGACGTGTTAGCGGGAAAACCCTGGCCAGGATACACTACGAGTGTATAGTATTTGCATGATCAATCACCACATATCAACAAAAAATCCATGCATTTTGGTGGAATTTTTGAATTTGACGATCCTAAATGTGTTATTCTTGTTGAAAAGTTGAAAATCAACTCAAAATAACATTAGTTCTTTTTGGAACAACTTGAAATCAGTTGAAATAAATAAGTTATATTTTGTAGGAAATTTGGATCTTACTCAACATGGCATTATCAAGATGATGTTCCATATTCGATAGGTTTGTTTGGAAAAATCCTATACCATTGATTTTCCTCACAAAACACCAAGGGATTTTTTTCTAACCTGATGTGGTCTTTTATTATGCTGAAGGCATTCCCTCTTTGAACAATTCCTAACTTCTTTCCAAGATTGATAGTTCATAGTGGCTTAAAGGCATGCAAGATGATCAAAATCTTGTATGCCATTGGATTTTTCTATCACCGCTTTTCCTTTTCAAGTTTTCATTCACTCTTTTCATGCTCACATTTTTTTGAGAGTGGGCCAATTTTTTTTGGCAAACAGTTTTTTTCAACATAGTTGTTGCTTACATTTTGTCCCACTCCTACATTTTTGCATAAAATTTCAAATTTGTGACCCCTTGGGTGGATTTGAGGTGGTTAGTATGTCCCTGGTGTTATCTTTTTCAAGATATCTATAATGCAGGATCCTTTCCCACTTCATTTGTGGTTATTTATACATTCTCCATACCAGCTTAGCACCAATGTATTTATTCTACAAATATAAGCATTTGATCCCAAGACCCTTGTCCACCTTAGCTCTACAAATTTTGTCCCACAATATCAATGCTATCTTCTTCTTATCATCTATCCCTTTCCCAAAAAACTTCATAGTCTTCTTCATCAAGTCATTTCTTACATAGTCGGGACTGCCATAACTGATAAAAGGTAAATAGGAAGGGTTGATAATACTGATTTCACCTTTGTTATTCTTCCCACCCACAATAACCACCTACCTTTCCATGAAGTTAGTTTCACACCAAGATTGAGATTTAGTGGATCCCAAAGTCCCTTGGATCTAAGGCTCTTTCCCAAAGGTATGCCCAAATATGTACATGGTAGTTGTCCCTTAAATTAAAGTTCAAAATTCTTCATATTTCTTGCTCCTTGCAGGTATTAGTGTTGAAGAAGAATGCCTCCAATTTTTCTTTATTCACTATCTATCCCAATGCCATTGGATATAAGTTCAAGATTACATTCAATTAAAAGACTTCTTTTCTCTTTGAAGAACCCATCAACATCGTGTCATCTGCAAATTGTTGGTGAGTAATTCCCTGTAAAGCACTTGTGACCTCTACCCATCAATCCCTCTTGAATTCAACTCCTCTATTATTTCCTTTCCTAAATCTTCAATCATTGAGATAAAAAGAAAAGGAGATAGGGGATCTCCCTGACACAACCCTCTCAAAACTTCAAAAAAACCTTTTGGAGACCCATTCAAAAGCACTGAAAATCTTGGGGTAGAACTGCAACTATACACCCAATTCAATCACCACTTATTGAAGCCAAAGGCCTCCATCACTTTTAATAAAAACCTCTAGTTAACCATATCATATGCCTTTTTGATATCCAATTTAATTATCATGATGGATTTATTTGAGCTTTGAATATAATGAATGGTTTCCTAGGCTATAATTATTTCATCTAAAATTGGTCTTCTAGGTACAAAACTAGTTTTCTCTTCAAAAATTATTTCAAGCAATATTGTTTTCAATCTATTAGACTTAGCCTTTTCAATACTTTGTATACCATGTTGCAAAGAGATATTGGTAGCCCATCCAGACCCAAAGATTTTTTCGGATGGAGTTGGAAGAGAGAAATCTTTATCTCCTCCTTTGCTTGAACCATTAATTTAACATCTTATTTTGAGATTATGTCACTACAACTGGGATGTTTCAAAGCATAGATTGTTGTTTCCTTAAATTAGATACTTCCAGGTTGTTAAGCAAGTTGCTAAAGAATTTTATCGTTTCCTTCGTTATCCTTTTTGGATCCTCCAACAAAGTTTCATCTTTGAGCTTTAGACTTGTGATTTTGTTAACTAACCTTCTCTATTTAGTGTTGTGAAAATATTTCATATTTTTATCCTCTTCCTTGAGCCAAACCTCCCTAGATTTTTGTCTCCAAAATACTTCCTCTTTTGCCAATATGTCTTCGTAAGCCACCATCAATTCTTTTTCTTTTAAATAATTTTTTTGATCCATGTCCACCCTAATTACCTCCTCTTCTAGCTTTTGAAGGTCTTCTTCTATTGTTCTTTTTGTTTCAAAAATGTTTTTGAAATGTGTCTAATTCCACTCTTTGATCTTTTGTTTTAAATTTTTTAGCATTGTTATCAAACAAAACATTTTGGATCCTTCCAGTTGTATATCCTTCCACCATCCTTCCACTAGAGAAGGGAAGCTTGCATCTTTCAACCACATATTTTTAAAAATTGAAAGGGAACCTTGCAGGGCCGTGATCTCCCAAAATATCTAACTGGACTAGATAGTGATCTAATCATGTGCAAGGAATGATGACAACTTCCAAAATAAAGGGAAAAACTTATAAACTCCCACCAAAGAAAAATCTATCTAAATTTTTTGTAATATGATTGAAACCCAACCTTCTATTTTTCCAATTGTATGTTCCATTCTTGAAATCGATGTCCAACAATTGGTTCCTCTCAACCCATTCTTTGAAATCTTTTTGACATTGATTTTTCCTTTGTATTCCACCCTGCTTATCATTACTATTTAGTATTGCATTGAAGTCTCCTACTATGATAAAATTTACATTTTGATGTAGCTTTAGGAAATTTTCTATTTCCAACTACAACCCTCTCTTTCTAATGTAGGAATTCGGCCCATATACATTTATCAATCCAAACTATAGATTTGAGTAAATACTCCTGACTTTTCATCCTAGCTAACTTATCTATCTACACCTATTGTGGTTTCCAAAATAGGGAAATACCTCTTGATGCCCCTGTGGATTGAATCTAATTATGTGTCATCCTTTTGTTTTCTTCTTGAATATCTCTATATCTATGTTGGTCAACTTTGTTTCTTGGACTAAAAAGATATCCACTTTGGATAATTCCATCCTTCGCTTGAACAAACGTTTCTTGTTAGGGGAATTCGAGCCCATAACATTCCAAGATAGGAGCCTCATGGCACCTCAAGAAGGGAGCATCCCTTCTCTGATCTCAGTAACATTGATGTCTTGACCTATCCTCCAGCATCCCTATCTAAGGCCCTTAGCTCTTTGTAATATTTCCTCTCTCTGGACTTCTTTTTCCCATAGTTAGGTTTGGATTTCTTAGATGACTGTTGACTTATTCCCAATTTTATAAACCTTTTTGGCTCCTCCTTCTCCTCCTTTCACTCAACAGTTGCCTTCAATAACATCAAATGTTCTTCATTCAACATTTCTCCATCTTCCAATCCTATCAACCCCTCTTTTACTATAGCCTGAGGGGAGTTCTTAGTTATGATGTTGCTTTCCAACCAAGATTCAATAGCCTCCATTGCTAATTCCATTAATTGATCATTGATTTTTGCCATGTTGATGGTGGCTTCTACATCTTTCTTAGATTTCTCCATCCCTTTTGTAGTTAATATTTGCTCCTCTGTAGGTGATATTTCCTTTAAAATGTTTTTACCACCCAAGAGTAACACTTGTTCCTCAATTCCTTCCCTAGTGGGATCTATTCCTTGTTTTGTATGGAAGGAAATATTCCTCTTTTTTGATGACTCCTAAATAATTATCTCTTTGATGGGTTCTTTGCCTTTATTGTTTATATTCTTCTCTTATTACACCATTTTCATGATCTTTGCTTCCTTGTTTGGATTTTCCTAGGACTCTACCATGTCTGAGTGACATATTGGAGTTTCCATGCTTTTTGGTCCTTCCATTGAACCCCCAACCACCATCTTCTTTCTTAGCAAGAAATTTCCCCCTATTTGCTCTTTTTCAATCTCAACTTTCTGAATCCATTGTCTATTCTCTGAGTGGAGTTCCAATTCTTCCCATATCCCCTCTTCTAGATTTACATTGATCACCATTTTAACTTTTCGAACCCGATTTCCCATTCAAAAATTTCTAATCTATTCCGAGAAAGGTCCCCATGGCATCCCTAATTGTAGTTAGGGCATCGATGTTCCAATATTCTAACGAAAGACCATTTTAGCTAATCCACATAGGTGAAGACTTTCTGCAGTATTTTGCAGGATCAAAGTTTGATGTCCAATCAGTACAACAAAAATTGGATTTTTAAAAAGAAGAGGGTCTCCATGCAAAATTTCTTACTTTAATTTTGAGTCTATGCATTCTACCGAAAAATAATCATGGGTTAAAGGTCAAATTCTTACTTTATCTTTGAATTTTTTCAGCCACCATTGAGTGATTTGCTCTCTCGAACCCTCTTTTCCACACCACTTCATGAACAATGTGTGATCCTTTAATCTCCCCATTGTCGCAGCTATAGCTTTGGATGGAATCACCACTGCTTTGCTTCAAGGTATTTTAGTTTTTCTTTCCGTCTGTTCTAATCTCTATTTTCTTCTTCCAAAACCCACCATTCCCTTCTAAAAATGTTTTATCTTCATTCCATGGCTGCTCTTTATTCATAATTTTTATTTTTACTGTCATCATTGCCACACCCTACACCCAACCAAATTGTATTTGCTCCTGTTGTGATGCCTGGGTTTTTAGGCAGAAAGTTCCCCTTTCTATTAAAATTTTTAGATCTTCTCTACTATTGATTTCAAGGATTCCACCCTTCCCTTTGTTGTTGTCTATTGAAACCCTTGAATCTGCCCTGCCATCACCTATCGGATCTCCTGAATTTGCTCTGTTGTTGCCAATCACAATTTTGCACCATTATAACTTTTTTTTATTGGATTATTATTATATTATTGTTATAATTATATTAAATTTATTATAATTTTATTATTTAATTATTATTATATTATTATAATTTCATTATTTTTATATTATTGCTATTAGTATTATTTTATTATCAATATGTTATTATTAATATAGATATAATATTTATTTATTTTGATAAAAGTGGCAAGGTCACTATAAAGATTTTTTATTGATGTATCAAAATTTTGATTACATATATGGCATAACCAAAAAGATGCCATCACCAAAAGGCTAGAGATGATGAAGTGTGAACATATACAACCAGCCATAGGCAAACATTTACAAAGATAGCCATTGCAAAAAAACAAAGATATAGGACCATATGCCTTCATGCATTGTCGGTATGCAACTAGTCATAGAACCACCAATACCATTTTTACAAAGATAGCCATTGCAAAAAAACCAAAGATATAGGACCATATGCCTTCATGCATTGTCGGTATGAACCAAAAACACCATGACTAGTGACAAGCAGCCGCAATGGAAAGGACTAAACCAGTCAAAAACCAAAAGGACAGAGCACCATTATATACCAATTTACGTAGAGAGCAAAAGCCACAAGAAAGATAGCATGACGTAACTCTGCATCGAGCACCAATTGATCCCCATCGATCAAACTCCACCGTTGAAACTATTATCGCTATGTCGAAGAGACTTAAAACACTATCTCTTTGAAATCTCATTGTCACTTCGATGAATCTTGCAGATTCAATCATCGTCCGATCAACGACATTCAATCTCCATCGTTGATTAAGCTTCAACTCTGTGAACCGCAAATACATAGACAATGTGAAAAAATATAAAAACATGTTGGTCACCATGACTGTAAAACACCATAAGCCACAATAAGCCAAGACCAAGGAGTTGCCACAATAAGCCAAGAGAATTAGTCCAAAAATAAATTAAGCTCATCAGGAGAAAACACGGTGAAAGAAACGGAATTATCAATTGCCAAGTTTGCTAGTTTGTCTGCTGAAGAATTTACTTCTCTATAGCAATGCTAAGACTGGTAAGACGTGAAGTTCTGTAAAATAGATAAAGCATGTTGCAACAAATAGTTCAAGTGACAGGAATGAGAAGTTTTGCTTGATAGAGCCCCAATAACAATCTGTGAATCATCTTCAATGATCAGCTTAGAAGCCTATTTGTGCGAGCCAGTTCAAGACCTAGAATTAAGGCATCAAACTTAGCCACATTGTTAGTGCCACTATTTAACAACTTGCACACAGCTTTAACCACCTTGCCTTCATCATTTCTCAAGATCATGCCTGCCCCACAAGCTCCAGGATTACCTCGAGAAGCCTCATCAAAATTCAATTTGAGCCACCCAGGAGGAGGGGGTGACCAACACGCACTTCTACTAACACTTGTATTAGCAATTTTAATCGAACCCCTAGCCATTGGGGGATCCAACCCAGGCTAGGACTTAAGCATTAATGCATCCCAAGAAGAAAAAGGGACCCCAACTTGTGAATTCTTAAGAACAAAAGACCTCACATTTTCTGAAATAGATATAATATTAATTATATTATTGTTATAATTATTATATTATATTATTATATTATTTATTTATTTATTTTGAGTCTAGTTTTAAAAAATATGGCTATTATATATAAAAAATATTTTTTCTTCATAATTTTAATAGATTTATTTTAAAGATTTGAGTGATGAACTTGTATATTGACATTATTTTTCTTTTATATTTATGGCTAACTTATATTAGAAATAATTTCATGCAATAATAGGTGTATAAATGGTGTGTTTTCAACAAAGAGTGGACAGATAATTTGGACCTTCTATATAGAAAAACATGTAATCCTTGATTGTTTATAGATATGTCAAGTATATTAAAATGGATCAAGTGAGATTAATCAATATATCTTGCAACATATCATGAAACAAGATCATGGTTCAAAGTCCTTGGTGAGTATGGTTGATTGACTTGGAGTCAAATTCAACTAAAAAACTCCTCCCTAATTCATAGATATCCTCCTTGATTCCCCCTAACTTCATAGCCAAGTTCTAGAGTCCTTCCTCTTTCCTAGGAATCGATATTGATCCTCACTTTTATCCCTTTCATATCCTAGATTGGATTTGTAGTTATAGAAGTGATCTCAATCACTTCCAACTCACTAAAATGTCCCCTTTACTTTTAAGATTCAAATTCAAATTTTGGGTTTTCTTGACCTATCATTATAATTGTCATGTGTCAATTCAAGGAATGAAAACATTTTCTTAATGACTCTTGGTGTTGTATATAAAGATGTACCCTATTTCATTTTAGATCATCAAGAAATATCTAGATACCTTGCATCTTGGAGCTATCATTTACTATTTGTATCTATTACCAAGAGCACCTTATCATAATATATGCATTGCACAAGCGTCTAGGTCATTTTTGCATGTTTTAGTGCTTTTTCCTTTATCTTATATCTTGTTATTTAGTCAATATCCTTACATGGTTTGACACAAGCCAAACATTATTCATGTCATGCACAAATTGAGAAGTATGGGAATTATATCAAGTTTATTTAAGAATGAATTGAAAACATCAACATGAATTAAACTTACATTATAAAAATTAGTGCATACCATTTTTTATGTAGAAAAAAACCAAGAACATCAACGTGAACTAAAATTGACATTCTAAATATTAGTAGAGATCAAGTTTGCAGGTCAAATTAAATCCACGATCATGAAAGTAATCTAAAGTGATAGATAAATAATTCACCAAATCTAAGACATTCATTTGAGAATCAATGGTATATAAATCCTAATGCCATAGATGCAAGCTTCATGCAAACAAATGTTATAAAGGATGACTTATTGCAATAAAACATGTAAACCACAACTTCATTTGTGACAATAAAGAAAGAGGGAGATAGAAATAGAGAGGAAGATATAGATAGAGATAGAGATGTAGAAGGAAAGGGATATGATTCGAAGGAGAGGATGAGGTAAAGAGAGAGGAGAAAGGGATATATATAAATTGAAGAGATAAATATACAGAGAGGGAGAGAGAGATATAAATATAAAGATAGAGATAGAAAGTGATACACATAGAGAGGTAGAGAGAGGGAGAGATATAGGGGTAGAGAGAGGTGGAAAGGGTGCACTCTTTACTACAACTAAGGAAAGGACAACCAAATCCTAATGTATAATGGCCAACCATTTCTCCATCTCACATAAATGAATACTCCATTGAAGGACTATTTGTAATGATTTCCCCAACTTTGGTTCTAAATGATACAATCACATTCTAACAACATACGAAAGAAATTAAGCTACACAAATATGCTCTCCCTCTTCTAAGGTATTGTGATAATAGGTTTAGCCAAAACTCATGATAAATTTAGGTAATTCCTACTTAATATACTTATGCATCACCTAAGCCAAGCAACAACATATGTATTTGTCCATAGACAACTAGATGATTATCTATCAAAAAAAAATTCTAACCTTTTCCAAAGATTAAAGCACCTTCTTGGTAACAATCTTGTTGTATAGCTCATATATTTGTGGTACACACTCATTTTGGAACCAATGTGGAGAGGAACTTTTAGATATGGTCATTCAAATTGGTTTCCCAACACTATTCATCACCCTTAATGCATAAGATACAAATTAACCAAACTTGCATATTGTTACACTGTCGATCACACCTACAAATCCTTGCAAGGATTTTGGGTAGAGGTTACAAAATATAGTTTAGAATCCATACCTTATCTCACTCTACATGCATTATAAATTTATTACATTTATTGAAGAGGTCTTGGGGAAAATTCTTGGTGCAACTGATTACTAGTACAAGTATAAAAATTTTGACCTCCTAATTGTGCATTAACCTCTTACTTTTATTACTTAGTACCAATACCTTTTGCTAGGTACAAGTGGAAACATAAAGGCTCTAAACATATCAATGGTTTCCTCTGGCTCAAAGAAGCACCTAATATTAAAAAATTGCAATGGCATAACCTTTAGTAAATAGAAAATACACTTAATTAATATATTGATTACATTTATTGAAGAGGTGCTTGGGGAAAATTCTTGGTGCAACTGATTACTAGTACAAGTATAAAAATTTTGACCTCCTAATTGTGCATTAACCTCTTACTTTTATTACTTAGTACCAATACCTTTTGCTAGGTACAAGTGGAAACATAAAGGCTCTAAACATATCAATGGTTTCCTCTGGCTCAAAGAAGCACCTAATATTAAAAAATTGCAATGGCATAACCTTTAGTAAATAGAAAATACACTTAATTAATATATTGATTAATACATGTCTCTGCATGAAACCCAAGAACCCTTGAATTGGGAAACCAAATATTTCATCATTTTTTCTTGATGATCCTTGCTTGAGGGAAGAAATAATGATTATAATAATTGTCAACTATAATATAAACACCACTTAGTAATATATATTTCTCTCTCTCTCTCTCTCTCTCTCTCTCTCTCTCTCTCTCTCCATCTTTTCCTCTCTCCATATTTGTTTGTCCATCTCTAATTCTCTCTTTTTGTATGTCTATCTATTTGTCTCTCTATCTCTCTCCCTCTCTCCCCCTCCCCCCCTCTCTCTATATTTCCTTATACCTCTCTATAACTCTATCTCTATGTCTATATCTCTTTCCCTCTCCCTCTTCCTCTATATCTCTCTATGTCTTCCTCTCTCTCTCTATCTCCCTATCTCTCTCTATCTGTATCTCCCTCTATCTCTATCTCTCTATCTATTTCCCTCCCTCTTCTTCTCTCCCTTCATATCTACCTCTATCTTTCTCTCCTCCCTCTATCTCTAAACGTGTTTTCCTCTTTCTAACCATCTATCTCTCTCCCTTTCTCTCTACCTATGTCTCCCTCTACCCAGACCTCTATACCACTATCTCTTTGCCTCTCTATCTATATCTCCCCATATTTCTTCTTCCATCTCTTCATCTATCTCTATCTCATTATCTCTCCATCTCTCTTTAGCCATATATACTCTCTCTACCTCTCTCTATGTATCACTTCATATCTCTATCTTTATATTTCTATCTCTCCCTCTCTCTCTCCCTCTATATATTATCCCTTTCCTTCTCCATCTCCATCTCTATCTATATATTCCTCTCTATCTATATCCCTTATATATCTATCTCCTTGCCTCTCTCTCTCTAACAAGAAAGAATGATAAAGGATTCCTTATTCCTTCAGAAGAGATTCTCGCTAAACATATTGAAGAAGATTGTATCTTGGATAATAATGGTGCACTTGAAATTGCTCTTGAAGATCTTCATAGAATAGAAGAAGAAAACAAAGATTCATTCAAAGAAATGAGAAGTCAAGTAGCAAGTGAAATGGTTACTTGGGTCAAGGAGAAAGGCTTGCTAGAAATTGGAGATAGATGTAAGCCTATATAGAGCAATGCACTTGAGAAACTAAAATAAATTAAATTTTGTGCAATGACTTGCTAATATCTTTCTTGTCTTCAATCCTCTTAGTATTTTAACTTTCTCCATTCTCATGTCCTAGACCACTCTTGTCCTTAAATATTTTTTAACCAACAATCAATTCATCAAGAATTGTAGAACTTGTCTTGAATTTGTCCTCATGAGTTCTTGCTTTCTCCAAATCTAATCTTAGAGTTACCGTGACTTCTTATTCAAGCTTTACACATTCATCCAATTTCTATTTACTCTTGCAATCAGGAATTCCTCAATCCTTTTCTTTTCTTCCACTTGCTCTTTTAGTTTGGTGATGTATTCATTTGCTTTCTTCAACTGATCACAGATTTCTCTATGTCTTTCTTTGAATTTCTTGATTTGTTCTCTTAGTTTCTTGATGCACTCATTTGCTTCCTAGAGGCTTTCCTTCAAATCTTTGTTTTCTTCTTTTGTTCTATCAAGATATTCAAGAGAAATTTCAAGGTCACTATTATTATCAAAGATACAATCTTCTTCAATATGTTCAGTAGGAATCTCTTCTGAAGGAATAGGGACGCCTTTATCCGTCATATGTTCAAATTCCAAGATCTTCCTCAAGTTGTTAGACTTATTAAGAGGAACCAAGCTCTGATACTAATTGTTGAACACCCAGAATACTGAGAAGGGGGTGAATTAGTATTTCATTAAACCATTTACATAATATCCATCCAAGCAATAACACAAATCTAACTATAATGACAAGTGAAAGCATTGAATCAACACAAGATCGCAAAATGGGAAAAATCATGGTGAGGGTTAACTCACAATATAATATATCCAGATATAGAATATTACAATGGCTCACTACCAGGACTCACTATCCTTGAAGGCTCACAGCCTAAAGTAAATTGCAAAACAGAGTATGGCTCACTGCTAGGATGATAACTAAGATAGAATGCACCTTCCTATATTGGAGTTCAATTTCAATGAAGCACATAATACAAAAAACTTCTCTGTAAAGTGTACTTAACAATTATTTCTACTCATTCATATAATTTTGCGCATTCACATCATACATCATTCCATACACGATCTATCCTTTCTCTCTATGTCACGTCTTCATTATCCATCATGTCACAAATTCTCAAAAATGTCTTTCATATATATACCGTATACATTCACATAACACTAATTAGGTCGGCCTAATTAGAGTAGCCCCATTTCAAATCAAAATTAACTTTGTCAACTTTATCCTAAAAATATATTCATCCCCGTTCCCATTTAGCATCCATAACACATATTTAATCTTCTTAACACAAATTCAAAATTAGGTCGGCCAGAGCTAGACCTAAAACATCAAGGACTTCAAACGTACATATACAATTTGCAAAATGTGTAACACCAAAACTTGTTAACACATCAAATAACTTATCTTCAACTCCACAAGGAAAAATAATTAATCATGAGAAAACATGAAATCTCCCACATCAATGCGCTATACAGAAACTTATTGTAATCCTCATAACAAAACATTGTTATTCATATCTTTCATATGCATTTGCATATCATAAAAATTCGAGGTAAGATGAATCTCACATACATAAATCTATGTATAAAATCCTGTAGTGATATCTTTCTTTGTGGTAGAATTCGGACCAAAAAATTGATGCATTGAACTAGTATATGAACATAACATCATTTACCAAACTACTAGTAATTGTATCTTTCCAACTGTATAACCAAGCCGACTGAAATCTTGTCAGTAGATGCACATGATGTCAAGATAGAACATATTATCATCTTTTGAATGAATCTTACAGAATTAGATAATCCAAACCAAAATACTGGATCAACAAACTTTCAATACCGAATTAGCATGGCTCAAACCTTTATTACCGGAGCAACTAATGATCTATACAAGTAGTGTGAGTAAGGTATGTTGATGATAATGTTGACATCAAAGACAATCTTCCAATTTCCAACATGTATACATTTAATATATTAGATAAGGAAAATAGCATCATAACTGCTACTCCAGGGACTGCAAATTAATTTGGTTTTTGGGTAGGAATTATAAGTACAATGGAAGTAAAAATTCTAGGGCTTACAACTTGTATGATGCATAACCTATAGACTATAAGAAAATTTCTCTGTGTAATCAGATATGATGATGCTTCTCTCAAGCTAGTCATAGGAGATCAGAGTCTATGCACCATATGCCCACCACAATAGCTTCCAATCTCATTATCCTTCCATAACAATCTCCAAATTCAATGGTATCTCAGTTATCAAAATAGTAACAAATGTGGAAAATCCAAGAAATATCTACACGAGGATTTCTCAACCCAGAGGAGTAATTGTTCATGTTGTTCCAAATGTTCGTGTATTCAGTTAATGTGGTCAAAATGTCTCTAACACTTTAAGGGTATTGTTCAAACTAGAGGATATGTACTTGGATCACTATCTAGGGTGAATGGGAATCCTATCATGATACAGTCAAGATACAAAAAGAAAATACATAAAGCATGTAAGATGTGAATACATATCCACATGGTGTAAGGAATATTTTACTACTTTATTTTTTGTATAAGTTTAACAAATTATGTAAATATTTTGTCTATACAAGTGGTCTTATGTAGGCACTACAGTTGCATTGAGTACAAATTTTATTTATAGACACATAGAATCAAGGTCTACATTGAATATAAAAACAAGCATGCTACAATCTATTTGAGTTTATGTTAAGACAAGACCCCTTCCTTCGTTAAGTTGCATGTTTCTGTGTGTAGAAATTTTCATCTCTATTTCAAGCTAGGTGTACTTTTTCTCATCCCATTCACCCTCCTTGTCATGAACATTAAACACTAACACTTGCACCAAAATGAGTGCAAGGGTCACATTGATAGAAAAATAGATATAAGTTAATATGTTAGAAATTACAACTTTGTATTTAAAGATAATTTAAAGAATGATTCATTAGATTGTTATGTTTGTGTATAGAATATTATTTTTGGGAATTTTATGAGAATTGGATGAAGAGGTAGAATTTGATGAAAAGAAGGCATGGGTCATGTCTTTCCCATGTAAAGTTTCCCTTTTACTATTGCAAGAGGAATTGAGGTCAAATTCCATTCTCTAAAGTGCACAAATCATGTTTGGAAAAGGATGGTCAATTGTTTGTGTCTCGTGGCTTAACTACTCTGCCAGTCTTTGTTGGAAGTCCTTAAATCTCTTCATCCCTATTCACCTTTCATCTGCTAGAGTACCTTTGTATACCATGTCGAGGCTCCTCTCCCTTATAAAGTTCAACTCAGATAAATTATGTGTTGATATTCAACAATACTCTTCAAAAGGGAAATTTAAAACAAATAATCTTAAAATTCTAAAAAAGTATATTCAACGTATCTACCATATGCAAATGGGTTAAAGATAATATAAGAGAAAGTTGCAAAGAAATCAAGGATGGGGAAGTTGCAATATTGAATTTTACTCAGCTTTGAAATGGCTTGTGATAGATAATTGTTGTCAGTGGACACTAAGTCCATTGTTGTGTTGAAGCATATTGCTCCAGACTGTAGCTAAGAAGGTTGATAATCAAAGGGCATGTTATTTGATACCAAAAAATTCCATAGCCCTGTGAGTTGTAGTTTCATATTTGTTGTAACAGCTTTGAAAAACTTCTCTATTCCTTGTACACATCAGCAAGACATAACCCTCAGTTACATATTTTACAAAATTACATTTGGATCATACTTGGAAAACATGAGAAGTTTGGTGATGTTTATTCTTAACACTACAGTAGCATTTGTAGACACATAATCATTTTATTTAGAGTGAGAAGTACTATTCAATGCTTTAGATTATGAGAATCATATTTTTGAGATCTTGAAATTCCCAACTTGGATGTTCAGGTTTGGAACTCCAAATGAGTCAAATACCCACTGTATGCTATTGTAAAGTTTATGTCTTCATATGCTACTGTATAGAGAAAACTTTCATATCTCTTCGCAATGCTGCTATGTGTAGGATTTTGATAACAATTATAGTAATAGTAGACCTATCCTTCATTTTTAGCTTGATAACAATTGTTTTCTCCTAACCCAAATCCCCTATGTACTTGATAACTTGGTAAGGTTACATCCAAACAAATTGCACGCAACAAACACAATTAACGTTAATGATTTACATGCTATATAATGTAAAGGATTTTGCATTAAATTATAATTAAATTTTTACTAAATATATGAAAAAGGCCCGAATGTCATCACCTTGGGCTATATTTTGTAGAATTAGATAGGCATTTTAAGATCAACTTTACTGCTGCAAGTGAATAAGAAAAGACACAAATGAAGCGTAGCTGGTAGCACAATTAAGCTTTTCCTTCTTCATGCCATTCCACATTTATACGTATCTGCACACAAGAAATAGTCAATAGCATCTAGAAAGGGGGAAAATAGATAGTGCATATCACCCGCAGGCCTGTTCTAAATTATCATTTTCATGTTTTTCTCTCTCCACTGTCACCTGCAGTGCAAACTAGAGAAGAAAATTAAAGGAAGGGCGATTGTGGCTTTCTAATGAGTCAACCAAGCCACACACTAATTTGGAGTATGAAAACCAGTAGTTGCAAAAACATAGCTTATGAAGTAGATACACATTCGAGTAGACAAGTCATTTAAACAAATAAAGAAGGGAGATTACTTTTCAAAACACCAAAATGTCCAAAATGTATGCGTATTTTATTACACCTCTTTTTTCAAGCCAAACAATTTATTCTTTGTAATGTGCCTTAGAGGCTTCTAATGGATTTATTATGGATTATTAAAGTATTTTTACCCAACTTAGCCTTTAAGGAAAAATCATAACCCAAAAATATGTTATTATATTTTGTTTATTATAATTTTTTTATCACTTTTTAGTTTCTGAATATAATGTATTTTTTTACACATTTAATGTAGGTTGTTCAGTTGTAATGAGAGGATTATAAGAAGGGTAAATAGTAATCTTTATTAATTTAACTCTTGTCTTATTTGAGGTAGTTTAGTGAATGGATCATAATAAAGGTAGATCAAATTCTTCATAACTCCTATTTTTAGGTTAGTAGGAGTTACTTTTCTCATTTGTTAGTCTTGCCTCTGTTTTTCCTATATGTATCCACTCTTCTAACTCTCATAAAATCATTGAAATTCATTCATGAAACATCTGAGGCAATTTATTTTTTTACTCCAACAAACCACATGGTCTTATTTTTTGTACCATATATGTCTAATATTTAAAGTTTTCAACGTATAAATTTCTTTTATAATGTTCTAAAAAGATTAAAAAAATTGGTTTAGTGACCCCACAACTTCTTTGGAACATGGTCATGGCCCAAACCAATTGCTACAACCCCAAAATGGAATCGTAGGGCTTAGCCTTATGGCGTCAACTAACACAAACCTCAATTGCCTCAAAACTACACCCAATGTGTCGCTTGACCCTACTTCTATTGTCGTGCTACTCAAGTGCATCGACCTATCACCATTGTGGCATCTTCATCCCCAATTTTCCACCCAGGCACAACCAATTCCCCACCTAGCTGTCATCCAAGCTTTGTCCAACTACCATTGGTAGGAGTGATACTACCCATTCATTTTTTGGGTGTTGTCCTCCTACCACTAAGGCTCTTGCCCCCTCTCCATAAATAGTTTGTCTAATAGTGCGACTTTGTGAGACTTATTCTAGGCCTATAGGCATAATTTTGTAGTCTCTATAGTGATGTGATTTGTTTTTCGATTTGACACTCTCATTTCTAAAAATCGAGTTTTTTAATAGGTTTTGTTGTGTACTTCTCATATTGGGCTTCCATATGCCAAAGAGATATCATTTGTTGTTTTTTGTATTTATGATTTTCTAAATGCTTCCCAAATCTCTTTAGGCATAATATTTATGTTTGCTCCTTGGTCCAATAAACTTTATTCCATTGATTTGGAATTTGTTTAAATTTTTGTAATAAATTTTTCTCTTCTATTAGATTGACCATCTCTTTTAGATTCTGAGTCTCTTTCTCTAAGAAATACCTTCCTATCTTCTTATTTTCTCAAATTTTCTATTATGTTTTTGGGTTTTTTTACTATTATGCCATGATAATTTTTATTAGAGTATCCATTATCTTCCTCAATCTCACATTTGCTTCTTTTTACTTTTATCTATCCCTCTGTGGGTTATAACTACATCTTTGTTCTCTTTTTTAAATTTTCCAAGAGCTTCTTTCCCTAGTTTTTCTTTCCTTTGTTTATATTATTTTACTATTTTTTCTTCTATCATGGAAGGCTTTCCCATCTCATATTTAGGTTCTTTGTCCATTTTTTTGTCATCTCTTAACATTTTATTTTTTTTTTGGTATTTTTAGTAATACCTTGGCACCTAGTAGTGCATTAACACCAATAGTTCTTCAATTCTAGTTCCTTGTACCAGTCCATTCTTATAAAATTATGTTACTTTTGGATAATTGAATACATAATGTGAATTTCCAATCCAAAATCCACAACTTGTTTTTTTCTTCTTTCTTCCTACTTTTGCATGCATTAGCATAATGACCTATCTTACGACAGTAATTGTCAGTTAGTCTCTAACTTCTTCCTTTACTTCAACCTCCTCTAAAGTTGTTGTGGTAGCTTCCTCAACCATAACTCTAAGAATAATCATTGTTATAAGTAGTAGAAAGCTCCTTGTTTTGTATTTGGGGTGCCACATGGTTTGCATTGTTCATCTGTTGTAGGTTCCTCCTCCATGTTGGTTCTTGGTAGCCATGTGTTAGATAGTCATGTAAGGCACTTGTGGCCAATCCTTGTTCCTTTTCCCTACCTCTATTAATATAAGATCCTTCTCTATTCATCCTTCTAATCAGTAGCTCATCATCTTCATCAAATATTATGGGTCAACCACCTTTTACATGTTTATCCCATCGTTTGCATGTACTACAATAGAAACTAACAATGGGCTTTTGGGAATTCTTCCTTTATTGCAGCAAATCACTTTGAACCTTCTATAATTGGACATTCTGATGCAGGAGCATCCACGGTCATAAACAATCTTGCATCAACCAAAAATATTTCCTTGCTTTCTTTTGTATTTTGAGTAAGGGCTAATGTTTGGGGAATTAATTATTTTAATTTCCAAATATTGTAATTTCCCCTATGGTAATTTGTAATTGTAATTTTAGAGGTGGATTTACTTTGGTAAATGTTTCTAGAGCAACCTAGAGGAATATTCCACCCTAAGTGTATATTTTAAGGTGGGGACCACTCATCAATGCATGCTCTTGCATGTTCGGGCACCCAAGTTTGCATGTTGGTGCATGTTCTTTAATGGAGTCATCATAGTCTTTAGAGAATAATGAAGCACACCGGATTGACCAAAGTTGATTGGCCATGGTTTAGGTGCCCATGTGAAGGCCATGTGAGAATTGAGTAATTTTTATTACTTTATGGTTTATTCTCCAAAAGTGGTGTGGGTTTTACAAGGAGGTATATGTAATGTCCCCTTCTTGCACTTGATCAGTTGGAGAGTTCCATTAGCCTATTCCAAGGTTCTCGTAGGCTAAGTGGAGTTGGTTAGGAGACTCAGAGCATGTATGGGCTTTGTGGTGGTTTTTGGTGCTCTACTAGTAGAGGTTACTATTTTTAGTAGTGGCCATTTTTCAGTATTTACTATTTATAGTAAGTATCAACATATCTCTATTTTGTGCTAGTTTGATGTTTGAGATCACTTACTATTTTTAGCAGTGGCCATTTTTGGTGTTTACTATTTATAGTAAGTCTCAACGTATCTCTATTTTGTGCTAATTTGATGTTTGGGAGCACTTACTATTTTTAGCAGTTGCTATTTATAGTAAGTGTATTTTTTGCGACTAGTTCAAGCCTATGTTACTCCAATAGTGTTATATTTATTGTTTGGGCAGTCTAAGTTTGATTAAATTAATATTTGTATTTTCCCATCACTTATGATTATGTTATAAAGTCACTTTATAACTTAAGTGAGGGTCTTTGGGTCATCAAAAAGTACCTTGTCTGACGCCTAGTTAATTAAGTTGTTTTTAAAAGGCCAAATACTAAGCCTCAAAAGGTGGACACCACATTAGGGAGACAAGGATTTTAAAATAAAATAAAAAGGTTCATGAAGGGGGGCATGGGAGTCTGAAAAGAATTCAAATGTGGTTGCCCTAATTTCCCTCACTTATATTTAGGAACACTTTGTGTCTCATTTGTGGATCTATCTTTTGGCAACATAACAGGATGTTGTTGGAATGCATCCAGAGTTTTGTTTCTACAAGTTTAGGATGAAAACCCTCACTATTTGTAGCTAGTTTTGGTGGTGAAAGATCCACCCTAGCTGGGAGAAGGTGATTCTACTTCAGGGATCCTATTGGATGTTCACAAAGTTATGATTTTAGACATTTTTAGAGGTGGAACGATGAAGATATTTTTGTTTTTCTGATGTGGGTTTGATGGATTATGCGTGCTTGGTTTTTTGCTTCATTTTGGAGGTGTTTAGGGGCATTTTCTAAGGTTTGATTTGCATTTCCAGAATTTTGTAAACTCATATTTTGATAGTGGCTTAAGATGAAAATTGTTTATAACCCTGTGTGTGCTTGGAAAATCATTTTGGGAATTGGTTTGTTGGAATCCTCTTGGGCACCACATTTCAAGTACTTATTTGTATTTATTGTTGAAGCTTTGATTTTTGAGGGAAAATCGCCCCACCTAGGGAGTCATGCCTCTTGGGAATTTAGGGATGAGTAAGTCTGTTGTTGTATAGATCTATATTATGCCTTCCTTTGGCTTCCATGTTGTTCTTTAGTGTGGGATTCATGTGTTCATTGGCCACTTTCATATTTTCCATGTGATGCAAGTTTGCAAGGTGTTGTTGTTGTTATATGACCATTAT
>VDFB02049217.1:18100222-18160866 GCA_007258455.2 Sequoia sempervirens | reverse complement strand
ATTATTCATTACTATTTCTAATGTTTCAAGTATTTTGAGATGAGTGTTACAAAAAAATCACGAAAAAAAGACTTTGCATGTGAAAGTAGTGAGCATTTGATGTTTCAAAAATGAAATATGAAGTTCAAATGATTATAATTGTTTTATTGTGTACAATATAGAAATACCACCTATTCCATTGTGTATAGATCTCAATCACCTTTCCAACGTCTGTAAAAAGTCAAAATTTCAATAAGAAACGCAAAAGTTATGCCCATTTTACTAAAGAGGGTTTTTTAGGTATTCAAAACGGATATTCATTTTGTTTTTCAAAAAATTGGGTTCCCACTTTCCAAAATGGATATCCGTTCGGGGTTTGGTTTGGTATTTCCTGACCTAGAAAGTCAACCCAAAAAACGTGTTTTTGAAAATTTGTTTAGTTTTCCAAAGTTCGCCCTTATGGCTGGCGACTTTTTTTTACCCGAATTTCATCAAACGAAAAGGGTTTATAGAAAAAATTGTTAGCTTTCCAGCAATATAACTTTTTCCTTATTTTTAATTAAATAAATAATAATTATTGATTTTCTACCTACATTACATCTAAAGTCTTGATTGATAGGCTAATTGAAAAACTTCTATAACTTTCAAACTACTTGAACATTTTTTGAATCTACAAGATGCACCACATTCTATGCTTCACATACTATAGGATAAAAAAAAATGAATTTCATAATATTTTTGACCAAGTTATGGTGGTCAGACATAGACGTTTTAATAATTCTAAAAATTTCTAGTAAAAAAATCATAACTAATTATTTACGTGGAAAAAAATTACAAAAAAAAATCCAGCACATCCAGACATGTGTCCTCTACTTATATTTAAAAATTTAGAAAAAATAATTGTTTTTCTTGTACTTAGGGTGGTCAGACACACACCTGCTTCTTATCTTTTTCCTGAAAAATTTAGTACCACTACATTGAAATTTCAAATTTTCTCAAAACAATTTTACTTTTTTCCAAAAAATAACTAGTAGCCTAGAAACTATATTCAATTTGCTACAACTTGTGTTCTTACATATTTTTCAAATTATGTTAATAACCTATTCAAATTTTTATGTCAAGTTGCCTAACTCTGATTTTCTGAATTTTCATCACCACTTAGAGGCCTAGTTTGGACCCCATGATCATGCACATACTCAGTTGATGAATTCAAAATAATTCAATTGGATGATAAATTTTAACAACATTGTCTCTTGATGCATTCCTTTCTATTAAATATTTCTTGGTCTAGTTTAAGTCTCTACTTTTTTGACTTAAGGATTGTGGTAAAACAAGAACAAATAAAGATTGTCTTCTTTGTTTAGTCAAAGCTAAAAGGTCCTTGTCAAATTTATGCTTCTTCCTTCTACTCTAAAATGGATGCTCTTGGAACAACATTTGTAATGCCTTCTTTTGAACAATTTTGTGCTAGACTCACATGAGAACAATCTAAATTAATATTTATGGATGCTATAAGCTCTTCAAAAACTAAAGCATTATTTTTTAATCATTTAAGGTAAAAGGTAAGAAGTCTTTAAACAAACCTAAGGAAGAATCAACTTAGGAAATGAATTGCCATGTCTAAGTTGAAGCATAAAACCCACACAAAAGCCACATCCTCTTTACAATAAAAAAACAAGAGGACAATATATTTTTTGTAGATTACATAATCATGATATAAAATTTTGTTTTATGGGATTACAACATTGGAAGAGGCCATGAAGAAACACAACATTGATACTCCCAAACCTAGCAAGGGACATGCACATACAACTAGAGGTTTGGATACATCCACAAACAATTGGATAGTTGAATCAAGAGCCTCACATCACATGAATTACTCACATCATCTTCTTGAGTCTCTTATTAATAGCACTACTTCTTAGATTTCAGTGGGAAATTCTTCATAGATTCCATTTTTGGGGTCAGGTAGTGTTTAGTTGATAGAGGGATGAATTGAGGATGTTCTCTATGTTTCTAAGATTTCAACTAATCACCTATTAGTTTTCCAAATTTTTCATCCTAGTGATGGGAAGGCATTTTATTTTTCACCACATGATGTAGTTATTCAAGAACTACATCATTCTGAGAGGCTTTTTCTTCAAGAAGAGAAAATCATGGGTCTCAATTGTACATGTTTCATGGATTTGATTTATCTTTTAGTGCATCACATATTGCTCATTTAGATGATTTAATCAAACTTTGGTGCAAGAAATTTGGACACCTTAATTATAGGTATCTTTAGCAATTGACTACTAAGAATATGATACTTGGACTTCCTAAGGTTTTTTGCACAAATAACATTTTTTGAGGTTGTGTACTTGGAAAAAATCATCAAGAACCATTTCCAAAGGGTAATTCCCATCATGTTACTACCTTGAATTGGTTCATAGTGACCTCGTGTCATTTCAAAATAATTCAATTTTAGAAGCCAAGTATGCAATCACCTTTACTAATGATTTCTCTTATTGCACATGGGTGTACTTTCTTAAGTACAAGAGTGATGTCTTCACCGCCTTCAATAAATTTGAGGTGTCCATGGAGAAGTATCCAGGTTCTTCTATTCGATGGATATGCATAAATAATGGGGGGAATATATGAACCAATTTTTTATAAACTATTACATTGAGCACGAAATTCAACATAAATATTTGGTTCCCTACACTCCTCAATAGAATGGTGTTTTTGAAAGAAATAATAGATCATTAAATGAGATGGAAACTTATATGCTTTAGTCTAGGTTTATGACCCCATCAGTTTGGGCTGAAGCAATCAATTGTGCCAACTATTTTCAAAACTACACTCCCCACAAGGTAGTTTAGAATCTTATTCCAAAGGAGTCTTGGTCCAATATCAAGCCCAATGTTTCCTTCTTCAAGGTAGTTGGTAGTGAGGCTTGGGCATTCATACTAGATGGCTTGCATAAGGTAATGGAGAAGAAGAATCAACAATACATTATTATTGGTTATTGTGAGGATGTAAAATCTTATGGGTTATTTGATCCTATAACTAGAGATGTCCACTTTTGTAGAGATGTCTAGTTTGATAAGTATTTCACATATAGACAGATCCTCCATATACTTCTTCTTTCTCAAGCTACCTACTTCACCTTCTTCATCTCTTTAGGATACCTTTGTACTTGAGGAATCTTCAAATGATGGTCTTGATCCACCACCTCTGCCACCTCCACAACCATTTCCACCTACTAATTCCCAAGTGCACTCCTAGTGTTATTTAGGAGGTTGCTTCTTTATTTGGTGATCTTATGAACTCTCAACAAAATTTCTCACAAACATTCAACACTAGTCTTTTGGGTCATGCTAATTCTCCAAATTTGTAATTTTTTTGAAATGCTTTTGGTATTCTAGAGTGGGACAATGCTATTACTTTTTATCATGAAATTGATCGCATGAATGTAAAGACAACATTGTTGCATCATGAACTTAAGAAGAAATATGTTATAAGATGAAAGGTAAGAAGGACCCAGTGTGTATGGTAAAAGAAAACATATGACTTACAGTAATCACCAAGGATGCAGTTCAAGGGTGATCCCACAAAGCCGGTTTACAATTTCTGGGAGATTATGATTTTTGCTGAAATCACATATTTTTAGAAAATATAATGATTTAAGCCTTAAAGGTTCTATTTAAAGCATTCCAATTGCAGAGGGTTTGATCAAACTACCTTAGATCAAACCCCCTTGGATAGAACCCCACTAGTATTAAACCATACCTATAACATAGTCTCCTTTACACCTATCAAAATGCTGATAAAAAACCACTTTTGATTTACCTTTTGGGGGATCAAATGAATTCATTTAAAATTTATTTTTTGTAAGTATGTAGTCCTTATTATAAGCTTTCCAAAAATTATAATTAAATAAATTTAATTTTATTGTTATATTTGTGTGTGCGTGAAATGTGTAAAGTTAGTATCAATACAAACCTTAATGAAACAAATTATATTAAAGATTCAAAACAAAGAAGCTACTCTAAATTGCAATTCAACGAATCTTTCAAGAACATCGCATTGTCCTCTATTCTTAATGATTCTTTTAACCTTTTGGCCCTCATACTTCTATGTGCACAAAGGCTATTAGAATGACACTTAAGAAATGAGATTAGTATTTAACATGCAAGCTAATTAAATTCCTACATGAAACTAAATGGTAGAAATGATGATGGATGTTATGATGAATGTTGGATGATTACAATAAATGGTGGGTGACTATGATGAATGGAAAAAATGTGGTGGATACTATGGTAGTGATCTATATGATTCTACATATTCTCAAATGAAAATTCTAAGTATGTTAATCTAAAATGCAACTATGATGCAAAGGATGATATAAAATGCAACTATGAAGCAAAGTGTTATTCTAAGATTTAAGTATGATGAAAAACATGATATAAAATGTAACTATAAGACTCCATAATGCTCCCAAGCTCAAACAATAAACCTACATGATAACTCTATTCAAAAGTGGATGCAAAATACAATGCCAAAGGGTTGTATTTATAGCCTTTTTCCAAGCATCTTGTGAGGTGGAATTGATCGACGGTCCAGATTCAAAAAAGAAGGATGAATGGTGGAGATGAAGAGAATCAAGAAGTTGTCCCCTTGACCAAAGACACCATGACAAATGGATGGAGGAATATCTTGACCAAAGGCAGCATGCCAAATGGATGGAAGACTCAAGTGTGGGAAGAAAAGACCATGTGTTTGAAACTTGGTGGAAGATAAAAATTAGAATTATTTAATTTCATGTGACCTTGGTGAGGTGGCATGAAAAGTTGTAGATAATTCTAATTAAAAATTAGAATTATTAGAATTTCCCCTTGACCAAGGGCAACATGCCAAATGGATGGGAGAATCAAGTGTGTGAGGAATAAGCCATGTGTTTGAATGCCAAATGTGCGGGAGAATCAAGTGTGAGGAATAAGCCATGTGTTTGAATTCCAAATGTGTAGGAGAATTAAGTGTGTGAGGAATAAGCCATGTGTTTGAAAATAATTCTAATTTAAAAATTAGAATTATTTAATTTAATATGATCTTGGTGAGGTGGCATAAAAAAGTTGTAGACATGCTCTTGAATTCCTAATCTAATATTAGTGAAACTTAATTAAATAAAACAAACTTTAGAAATTCGTTTATTTAATTAAATTAGAAGAATATGATTTTTAAGATTTGAAGAATTAAATGATATGAAAAATATAAATAAATTATAAATTTATTTATACGTAGTTGAATATTAATTAAATAACTAGTATTTAATTAATTAAATGTTGTGATTGCTTTCAGGTGTATACATTTTTCCCCTCTTTGAAGTAATGTGTTTACATGTTGCTTCAAAGAAAAATTTGATACTGATGCCAAGAAAATAAAAATTTCAATGCCCTAGACGTTGATTTTCAGGTAATGAGTGAAGTTTTCAATTTTTAGGATTTTTGAGAATTTTGATGATTTTTCGATGATTTGATGATGATCTCAAAATTTTATGCGTCATAAACGATTTATCTCCCAAAAAATGATGTATAAGCCACCAGGTGATGAAATTGATTAATTAGGGCCCCTTTGAAAAATAAAACATCCCCATAAAATGCCACTTAATTAACCTTAAAAGGTTAAAAAGTGTGATTAGAAAGTTCATTTGAGCCTTTGGAAATTTGAAAACTTGTGAGTGAGTGATTTGATGAATTGATGCCTTATGTTGTCTCCTATTGTTTGATGTTTGATGATGTTGATGTGATAATTGATTATTGACCTCATGATAGGTGAGGATCAATTATAGGATGATGAAGATTGACCTCATGATAGGTGAGGGTCAATGATAGGATGATGATGATTGTCCTCATGATAGGTGAGGATCAATGATAGATTGATGATTGACCTCATGATAGGCGAGGATCAATGATAGGATGATGATGATTGACCTCATGATAGGCGAGGATCAATGATAGATTGATGATTGACCTCATGATAGGCGATGATCAATGATAGATTGATGATTGACCTCATGATAGGTGAGGATCAATGATAGATTGATGATGATGATGATTGTCCTCATGATAAGAGAGGATCAATGATAAATGCTCATGATATTTGATCGAAACTGCATTAGAGATGATTAGATTTCATTGATTGATTGATGTTGATTGATTGATAAGATTGCTAATTTGTGATATGTTATGATCATAGGAGGATTTATGCATCTGGTGCAGGCAAATTTAGATTCGATTGGGCGATGTGGTTTGACTTCTCTGATTGATTGATATTCCCTAGTATAGGATTGATTAATGTACTAAGAATTGATGATGTACCGAGACCTGATGTATACACTTATTCAATTGAGACATTATGATTTTTTTCATTTTTGATATTGATGTATCTCTTTATACCTTTGGATATCTTTGTACACTTGACATTATAATTTTGAGGTTATATGATATGCAGCAATAATGATGATTGATCTATGTCTATGTGCCTATATGTGTTTATGATGTTCATATGATGATGATGATGATGGATGCATTTTATTTCTACTTTATGATGCTATGTGATGTTCTATATGATGATAATATGATATGTTATGGATGCATTTTCTATTTTATGATGATGATTATGATGCTTATGATGTTGATGAGGGTGTATTTTATGTGTTATGATTCTATGATTCTATGATGTTTTATGAATGATGCCTATATGATGTATGTGGTGGATCCTATTATGAAAATGATATGTGATGCATTTTATGTTTTTATACTTTTCTAATGAAAATAAATGATGTATGAAATGAACACATGATAATGCATATTTCTATTGATGTTTATGTGATGTTTATATGTGATGATGATCATGATGATTATGATGCTTTGTAATGATGAGGTGATGTAATGTATGCAATGATGATATGATAATGCATGATTATGTTGATGGAAAGTGAGTCCTTTGTCAGTATTGGATTTGAGTATTAACAAATTCATCTTCACTACTAGTTTTAGATGTTCATAACAAGGGCATTATATCCTTGTTAATCAATCATGTTTTTCAACAACTTTTTGTTCTTGGAAATCTTACTCTATTGGAAATGTCTTTCAATCTTCTTATGTGAATCCAAGATCCATTTTATTAAAGGAATAAATGATTTTAGTGCATCAAGTTCAATTATAGATGCATCAAGTTCAATTATGCCCCTATTAAAATAAAGATTCTTTTATTCTTGGAAATCTTCCTCTGCTAGATATGTCTTTCCATCTTCTTAATGGACTAATTTCTTAATCCATTAATAATTGATGAAATGATTTTGATTATGCAAGTGAGATGCAATGCACTTATTTTTGTGTTTTCTGATGTGGATATTATGATGTGATGCATAGATGGATGAATGATGTGATAATGCATATGTGATGTATGTAAATGATGATGGAATTAATGTGCAACTATATGAAAATTATGTGTTTTTGGTAATTTCGAGTGTACTCAATCCATTAATGTGAGAGATAGCATCATTGTGAAATCATTTCAGCCTTGGAAAACCTCTAAATATAGATGCAAACCTATCATGGATGCAATCTAATCTAACCATGCAGATCTAGTATGCAAATGTTGTCATTGTAACAGCCGATTTGTTGTGCTTTTTATCATCATTGAGCCTTTAAAATGGGTATGTGCAGGATCATGATGGGCCAAAAAGTGGAAATATGATGGGTATTTGTAGGGTATGTGGCTGACGACTTTTTTTTACCCAAAATTATTGAAACAAAAAATGGTTTTTAAAGGAGATTCTCAGCTTTCTACCAATATAAATTATGTTTTACTTTGAATTTAATAAATAATTATTGTTCATTTTTTATTTGAATTATGACTAAATTTCTAATTGATAGGCCGATTGAAAAACATCTATAGCTTTCAAATGGTAGCACATTTTTTGAATCTGAAACATGTGTCACATTCTATGCTTCAGATACTATAGGTTAAAAATAAAAAGAATTTCATGAAGCTCTTTGGACCAAGTTAAAGTGGTTAGATCGCGACGAAGCTTTACATTTTTAAAAGTCAATAAAAATCATAATTAATTATTTCATTTCAAAAGAAATTACAAAAACATGCATCACATTGGGACATGATTCCTCTACTCTATATCTAAAAAATCCATAATTTTTATCATTTTATTGTATCGTGGTGGTTAGATGCATTAACGACTTCTTCTTTCCTTGAAATTTAAGTACTACTACATTGAAATTTCCAAATTTTCACCAAATAGATTTTGTTTAAAAATAAACCTAGTAGTTTGAAACTACATTCAATTTTCTACAAATTTTATTCTTACATATTTTTGAAATAATATAGATAACTTATTCAAATTTTTACGTCAAGTTGCCTAACTTTGATTTTTTTTTAATTTTTTGCCACTTAAGGGCCTGTTTTTCCATGATGATCCTACACATACCCAAATGTTGAAAGTGAGTACAAGCATCAATGGTATATTTAGACCATGATGACCTGAGTACTACTTCCACAATGTTTGATAGTGCAAGTTAACACAAGCATCTAAGTATAATTAAACTGAGATTACTTGAGTATTGCTTGTGTAAACAAACAAAAGTTAATCGTTTTCCTATGCAAATTCAGAATGTCATTAGTGATACTTTGTAGAGCACGTCCCACGACAATTTGCACAGTAATAGTGGTTAACTCACAGACAACAGACAAAGAAAAATCATACTCCTTCTTGGCTCTTCTAGTTCGATACATCATCGAGGGGCTCCAAAGATATGATAACAAAAATCAAAGTATAACAATCGAACATTTGTGTTTGACGTGATAAACTCTTGATTCAAAAGGAACATCATCCTGTGAAGTTTGTTTTTGGTTTACCTAATTTGGCTTTTTGGTTGATGTGTTCATGTATTTCTGATGGTGTTTGATGTTCAATGTTGAGTTGCACAATGATCATATTTTGGGTTGTGTTGTACTACTATTGTTTGTCTGTTGGTTCAAGCTCAATGTTTATTGCAGCTAGTGAGTTCATGATTTTTCCCCTAGTCTAGGGTGAGATACAACCGCAATGCCAGGATATGTACAGGGTGCTTTCTGAGGATAGGTAGATGGATGGCGAAAGTGAATGGTTGGCATGCTCAAATAGATGGAAAAGCTAGCCTATCACAAATAGCACATGTTGCCAGGTTTTCACTACTTGTTTTTATTGTACTTTTTCAGATTTTATAATTTTTTTGATCTTTTTTTTATTTTTCACTTTTTTTTTTAGTATTTTTCTCTTTTTCTAATTTTTTGTATTTTTTATCTTTTTTTTTCTCTTTTTTTGTTGTTTCCAAGACACCTATTTTCCAGGTTTTCATCAAGGAAACCATTTTTTTAGGACATTTTCTTATGTTTTTTAAATTTTTTCAAGACTTTTCCGATGCATTGGATGATTCAAGTGTAGAACTTCTTGAGATGCAGGCTATTGGGGGGTTCATAAAATAACTCCCCTTCTAGTGTGGACAACTGATATGCTCTTGATCCAAAGACTGAGACAATGAAAAAGGGACCTAGCTAGTTTGGTTCAAATTTCCCCTTCTTCTCTCGATCTTGTTGATTACGGGGATTCTCTTTCAAGACTAAGTCACCATCCTGAAATGTTCTAGACTTGAATAAGTGGTTGTAGCTTCTAGATATCCTCTACTGATATGCTTTTAGGTGATCCACTGCATGTTGACGATGCTCATCCAAGAGTTCCAATTCCTGTAACCTAGACATTGTAATCCTCATCTGAAATGATCCCTTTTAGTGACACTTAGAGTGATGGTAGTTCAACCTCAATAGGTAGAATGGATTTTGATCTGTAGACTAGAGCATAGGGTGTAGCTCCTGCCGAGGTACAGATACTGGTTCTATAAGACCATAGGGCAGGGTTCAATTGAATGTGTCAGTCTCTTCCAGCATCATTGACAGTTTTCTTTAGGATCTTCAGGATAGTCTTGTTTGATGCCTTTGCTTATTTGTTTCCTTGAGGATAATAGGGTGTAGAAAACCAATGTTGAATGTGGAACCTCTCACAGAGTTCTTGGACATCCTAATTCTTGAAGGGTCTACCATTATCTGTGATAATGGATTGTGGAATATCGTACCAACATATGATATAGTTTAGGATGAAGGATGAGATTTGCTTTCTTGTGATGGTGGTTAGGGGCACCCCTTCAATCCACTTCGTAAATTACTTCATGGTTGTGATGATAAACTTGTGTCCGTTGGACGAAGATGGGTGTATTTTTCCTATGAGATCCAATCCCCACTGACAAAAAGGCCATGTCGATGCAAAAGGTTGCAACTCTTGTGTTGGTGCATGTATTAGGTTCCCATGGATTTGAAATTTTTGGCACCTTTTGACATATTGAAATGGCTCCTTCTCCATAGTTGGCCAGTAATACCCTAAATGTAGGATGAATTGGGACTCAAGGTTGTTATAGGTGGGGTCAAATACTTTTTCCACCATAAACTCATAATGGGCTCACTTTTCCAATATTTGCAAGAGAGAAGCAATAGTAGCCATGGAATTTGCAACTTTTTTGTTGCCCCTAGGAATCTATTCAAAATTTATCTCCACAAATTACTTTTTGAGATCATCAACCATTCTTTTATAGGGCATCAGTTTGTCATCTTTTGTTTGGTAATCATCATTCACCTGGTTAATGACTAGTTGTGAATCACCATAGACATACAATTTTGTGATCCTCCATTCAATTGGTACTTTGATTCCAATGATTAATGCTTCATATTTGGCTTTGTTGTTGGTGCAAGGAAACATCAGTCTATAGGACTTGGGAATGGTATGTCATTGTGGTGAGATGAACAAGATTCTCGTGCCTGATCTATGTTGGATATAAGAGCCATCAAAGTACAAGACCCATTGTTGTGTGGATACTATTAGGACATCAACATCTGGAAACTCAATGTTCATTGGATGATTGTCTGGTAATGGTGTCTCGGCTAGTTGATCTACTATAGCTTGACCCTTGATTGATTTTCTACCTATGTATTGGATGTCAAACTCACTTAATATCATGACCCACTTGGCTAATCTTCCTGTTAGGGCAACTTTGTTGAGTAGGTACTTCAATGGATCAATTTTAGCAATAAGTTTGATGGTGTGATTCAGCATGTAATGTCTGAGTTGTTGGGTAGAAAATACTACCACCAAACAAGATTTCTCAATGAAGTTATAATTGATCTCATAACCATTCAAGGTCATGCTGATATAATAGATTCCCCTTTCCTTTCCTGTATAATCTTCTTGTGCCAATAAAGCTCCCAAAAATATCTCAGTTGTTGCAATGTAAAGTAACAATGGTTTCCCCTCGATTGGTGGTATTAGTATTGGTGGTGACATCAGATATTGTTTGAGGTGATTGAAGGTTGCTTCACATTTCTCACCCCATTTGAAAGTGATATTCTTGTGGAGCAAATGATTAAAGGGATGAGTCTTGTCTGCCAATTGCGTAATAAATCTCCTGATAGACTGGAATCTTCCTTGTAGTGATTTGAGTTGGCTGATGTTTTTAGGAGGGGGTATTTCCATGATGGCTTTTACTTATGTAGGATCCACCTCAATTCCTTTGGTTGACGCAATGTATCCCAAGAGTTTGGCTGATGTTACATCGAACACATATTTCTTGGGATTTAGTCTCATGTTGAATTTCTCCAATCTAGTGAAGATTTTGTCTAGAATTTCTAGGTGTCCTTCTTTGGTATATGATTTTTCCAATAGGTTGAATCTACATAGTCCTCCATGAAGGTGTGCATCATGTCATGGAAAATGGTGGGCATTGATCTCTGATATGTGGCTCCATCATTTTTCAATCCAAAAGGCATTACATTCTAGCAAAAGGTGCCCCACGGAGATGTGAAGGTTGTCTTGTCTTGATCCTCAAGTGCTATCTTTATCTGATTGTAACCAGAAAATCCATCCATAAGAGATAACATCTCATACCCAACAGTCAATTCTACGATGATGTCAATGTTAGGTAGAGGGAAATCGTCTTTCGGGCAAGCCTTGTTGAGATTCCTAAAATTTGTGCATATTCTGATGCTCTTGTATGGTTTTGAATTAGGAATGATGTTTGATATCCACTCTATATAGTCAATAGGCCTGATGAATCCCACATCTAGTAGCTTCTTCAGTTCAACTTTTACCAAGAGGGTGACATGAGGATGCATTTTTCTTAACTTTTTCTTTATTGGTTTGATTCCAAGTGCTAGTGATAAATGATGCATTACTAGCTCTGGAACGATACCTGGCATGTTAGCATAAGACCAAGCGAAGTTGACCTACTTTTCCTCAAAGAATTTGGTGAAACTAGGTTTTTCCTCTTCCGTCATGGATGAGGCAGGGTGCAGGGTCTACACTATTTCATCTATGCCAACATTGATAGATTGTGTTGGTTCAATCAACACTGAAGACCTCTCTTGATAGTATTCAGGGAGGGTGTCAAATCTTCCATCTCTCGGCACCTCAGAGTGGTTTTCACCTTGAGATACACACTTTATTTTTACTTTTTCTGGATCTAATAGTGCCATCAAGTGGTTTTCACTATTAGATCTACTTTTGGTATTCATTTTGCACTTGGAAGACTTGGAACTCCCCTCGTCAGAAGCTTTGTTATGAGTTTGGATGATGGAACATGTTTAAGGGTTATTGGAACAAAGGAAGTTTACAATGATGTCGTCATTTGAAAAGACAGGTATGTCAAGCAGCTCATTTTGGTTCCAATCAATTAGCTCGGGTTGTACTAATGGTAAGGGATCATCAAATTGGCTAAGGTCAATAGGGGTAAGCATAATGATAGCGATGTCGTCAAAACTTTTGATGGAAATATCGAGGTCTAAGATGTTACTCTCTTCTGAAGTATCCATCTTGCTCGAAAAATGATCATCTTCACTTGAGTCATCGATATTCAGTGATCAAATTTCAAGTGGTCGGGAACCCGAGCTTTATCCCTCCATATGCATTGGTGTATACTTTTGAATTACGTCAATTTCCTTATCCTAACAAGACTCTTCAGAGAGGGAATCCCATTCATATTCATTAGATTCTATTTCAAAACTATCTCTCAATTGAAGAATTTTCTCAACAGCATGTTGTCTGGTTTATTCTTTGGATTATTCTCTATACCCTAGTCATGTTTTATCCTTGGCTTGCATTGTAACAAGTTGTACGGGTTCAATGCTGCCTTTCTTTCTTTTACTAACAGAACCTTTTCCCTCATATCCTATTTTTTCCAAGATTGTCTTGCCTTTGCCATACTGTTATGTTCGTATATGGGAGGTTGATGCTTGTGAATATCCTTCATCTTTGTATAACCAGTTTAAAACCTCCTTATCATCTGATTCGTCCACTAAGGTGCCTACTCTTACAAAGGTGTCATCAAAGATTGTGGTTGGTTGTGATGATTGTTGTCTTGATGTGAATGGTTGTCCATATGACTTAGGAGAAGATGAAAGTTGTTATAAACATAAGGATTTCTCAAATGAGTATTCCTCCATGCCTTTGTCTTTTAATTGGATCTTTTCAACTTGTTTTGATAAGGCATTGAGCTAACTTTCATGATTTGATGGAGTAGACTCACTGACAACTTTGTCTTTTGACTAGTCCTTCTTCTCAACCCACTTTGACATAGAATTTGGTTGTTTTTCACTATTGGATGAGCTAGGCGTTGAAGATTCCCTGTTGTGCAACACAAAAGTGCCTTGTGTTGTTTTGAGGGTGTTGCAATACTAGGGGTTGTTGGAAATAGATGAGATAGTGATTTCTCGCCCATTAAAAGGAAACTTTAGACACTGATGGTATGTTGATGGTACCACCTACATCTCATGTATCCAAGCACGTCCCAGGAGTATGTTGTATGTCAACTCTTTATCTAACACTTGGCAAATTATTTCTTTCACAACTGGTCCCACTTGAATGGGTAGTACAATTAGTCCTTGGGAGGATCTCTCCTCGTCATCATAGGCTTTGATTGTGATTTTTCTCCTAGCATCTATAGCATTTTTAGAATATATCCTAGTGCACAAAAAAGTTTTTGAGTACAAATATTCAGGCCAGCTCCTCCATCTATTAAAACATGTGTTGATGTGATGTTTATGAGTTAGGAATTCAATGTGGAGAGCAACATTATGTGGATGGTTAATCGATACATCATCATGTTCAAAAAATGATAAGCAATGTGGTGTGGTCAAGTGTCCCACCATAGTTTGGAATTGGAAAACTTCCAAGTTGTTTGGTACCGTGGTGGCGACTAGAGCTTGTTCCAAGATTTCCTTGTGAGCAGGAGAAATCTTGAGAATCTCTAATATGGATATTTGAGTAGGTATCTTCTGAAACTGATCAACAATGTTATATTGGGTTGTAGGGACATCAATAGTTAATTTGGACATGGAAGGGGTAGCTCCTTTCAATGTTACCTTGGCTTGTCCTCATGTGATCGCATTGGCATGTGTGTTGTCTTGTTGCTCTCTGATTTTGATAACATTGATTTGATGTGAGGTAGTGTCGACATCATGGTGACCACTTTTATTTGCAATGATGTTTTGTTCATGTTCAATGGTGTTATCATTGGTTAAATTATCATTTGCAATAAGATTCGATTTATCATGGGTTGGATCATCAAATAAGGTTTCAATATGTAGAATGGTGGTGTCATAGACATATTTTATGTTTTTTCCCTTGGTATTTGATGACGAAGACTCTCCTTTCTCATAGTTTGGTAGAGGGTTCTTGAATGCCCCATGATCATTGTTTTTTTGGGGTCCTTCTACAAATATCGTTTTGTTGTCAATTAGATCTTGTATCAAGTGCTTCAACTACATGTAGTTGTTGGTTTTATGTCCCTTGTTGCGATAAAAGTCACATAAATGAGCATCATTCCACCATGGAGGTTTGACTTGTGGTTCCCAATTTTTTGGCTCTTGTAGTGTTATGACCTTAACTGCGAGAAGTTCTTTCAATGTGGATTCCAATGATTGTCCTGAAGGAGTGAACCTTCTTTGATTTGAGGACGTTTGATATGATGGTGTTATAGATCCAACATTACCTTGATTGTTGCCTTGGTTGACATTTTGGTTGTTGTTTTGGGTTTTGGGTGGATCATTGTTCTAATTAGTTTTGGTGGCAGCTACTGTTAGATTGAACACAGGTTTTGTATTTTGGTTTTCGACTGCACCGTCATTGTTACTTACATTCTTGTTTCATTGCCAAAATTTTGGTTTGTCATTATTGTTGTAATTGTTAGAGGAGTTTGATGAGTTGTTGTCATTGTAAATCTTGATGACTCCTCTCTTAACTAAAGCCTCTTCGATTTTAACCCCATTTTCAATCAATTTTTCAAAGGTTGGGGGACATTGCAATTCCAATCTATATAACTCATCTCATCATTGAGGTTGTCAATAAAGATTTCTATCTTTTCCTTTTTAGGTACGAGATGAGAATATCGTGCAAATAGCCTTCTTCATTTTTGCAAGAATACAAGGAACGATTCACCCTTCTTTTGTTTCAACTTACAAAGATCTTTCATGGTGATGTCATGTTGGATGTTGTAAGAATATTGGGTGATGAACTTGTTGACTAATTCCTCAAAGGTGTTAATTGGTGGAGTGAGTTTGGAAAACCATTCAAGGCATTGTCCCCCTAAGCTACGTGGAAATAATCGCATCAAGTAAGTTTCCTCATAGGAAAATTTGAGACTCATGGTTCTAAATTCCCTTACATGATCAATGGGATTAGTTTTTCTATTGTATTTGTCATACTTAGGAAATTCACAATGTTTTGGAAAAGGAAACATGTGAATAATTTGATCAAACAGATATGGACAAATGTCTTGGATCAAGTATCATTTTGAAGTTCCCTTTTGCATGTCAAGCATTTGTTGTTGGAGGCTCTTTACTAGATGAGTTAAGAAACTACTTGTTCGGGATCATTTTCGGGTTTTTTGGGAGGTTCTTTTAGTTGGTTTACATCAAAGTCTTTTGGAAATTTAGCACCTTGTTTAGCTAACATAAGGAGGTATTTTTCCTGATTTCTTTCAAAAATATTTTCTAAACATTTGTGGAAATTGGGGTCTTGTTTAGCATGTTGAATATCTTCTTCAATTACTTCTTACCCTTCAGTGTTGTTGAGTCCACATAAAGGATTCTCTTTAGCCTCAGCCATGGTGTTTTGAATTTCACTATTTTGAGTTTTGATAGTTGGAGTTTTGATGGTTTGCGTTTCGATGTTTGAAGTTTCGATGTTTGGAGTTTCAATGTTTGGAGTTTCAATGTTTGTGTTTCAAGTTATTTTTCCTTCAGCTTCTATTTTTGTAAACTTGTTTGAACGGGCATACAAGTGTTTTACTTTGACTAAACTTTGATCTATGTTTGGGAGAGTGCCAAGGATTACAACTAAGTCAAATAGAATGACAAATTCTATGAATGAGACTAAGTTGGATTTGATTATATAGCTTTGTTTTGTGATGAAAGGATGAAAAATCCTGATGATGAAACTAGGCTTAATAATCAAAGGTGTGATAAATTTGATGATTTTGACACTTTGAGATACTAGATCTTGGTTTAGGTTGGAGAATTCCACTTCTAGAGGTCAATTCTAACAAGTTTAGACTCTAAGATACCTAAGGAATGATTTTGAACTTGAGAAGGTTCTGAAATTTTGGTTCCAACTATGAAACATGGGACTAGTTAAATTCTTCCTATACGAGATGCTCAAATATTTGGAAAAGTCTTGGATTTTGACAATAGTAAAACGAATATAAGTTGGGATTGTTCTTTGAAGCTCTTTTGTAGAAATTGAAGACCAATCTCTCCCTAAATTTGTAGTGTTGAGAGATGTTTTTGATGAGCTTTTGGACTAATAAGTATGGACTTTGGTTTCCGGATTTTAATCTTTCATGAAATGATTTGATAAAGCGCATGTTTAGACTTTGTTGTGTACTGCTAAGGATTCTCGGGATGAGACTAACTGTTAGACAGGAGATGAATTTAGGTCACTAGTTTTTTATCTACAAAATGTGCCAGAACAAGTGCAAAATACACCAAAATAGGTGCAAAATGCGCCAGAAAAGGTGCAATATGCGCTAGACTAGGTGCAAGATGCGCTGAACTAGGTACAAGATGTGCTGAAACAGGTGCAAGATGCATTGCAGGACTTTCAAGATGTGCCAAAAAGTTTTACAAGGATCTGTAAGCAGGTTTTGACTCTGGTAACTTGGATAGTATGTATGAATACAGGTGCAAGATGCGCCAGAAATCAACCAATATGCGCTAGAAGGTTTACAAGATGCACCAGACTGGGAGAACAACACTGTTTCTTGAAAGTTTGTTTGATTCTTCAGATTTTCCAATTAGAGCTTTGGTCGTTTCAATGAATGTTATTCTGAATCAAGGTTTTCACTTTCGACATTTGATGTTTTGTTTTGAAAACACTTTGATAAAGACACATGAAGCGATGTACAATCCTAAGGCTGTGAAAGACTGTATTCTTTTAGATTCCACATAGGTTTTACCCCAACCTCACTTATTCTTAGCGGATGAATTAAGAATCTTGGCCACACGGGCTCCCCCTTACAGTGCTCTCACTTCTCAGGTCAACCAAGCTTCCAACCCCCATAAAACTCCCATGGCAGGTTGATCATCTCTACTAAAAACTGTGAGAATGTGGATGCCTTTGCAATAACCGTTGTTGCACCAAAGAATAGATAAAGGTTTTTGGCCAAACTATAACAAGGGTTCTAGTATGGAAATTTCATTCGTGGGGGATAATCCATGTGGTGAGAGACCATTGCTTCCCTTCTCGTTAGAACTATCCTTGTGATACTGGCCTTTGTTTCAGTAGCCACATTTAAATACTGGTTGGAAGTTGCTTGGCTTTAGCGTGTTACCGGTTGGGTCGTTCCCTTGGGTGATTATTTTTCCCCACAAGGTAGGCCCTCTAAGATAAAAAAAATCAAGCAAGTATACTCATAGTTCTATCACTCTTTATTCCGCATGAATAAGGAGAGAACACACACTATATACTCCACTCACACTTGCAGATAAACGCGAATGGGTCTGGCTTTTTGGTCACCCAGTTAAGGGGAGAGCATATGCCTACCATCCATTAAGCATGAAATACATGGTGTTCAATAATACTTTAATTAAGCTATGTTCCTAACTTAACCAAAAGGAAACAATTAAATCACTTCCAGCCCTTGCAATATGTCAGTAGTTTATGTTTGAGTCTTTGACAATGAATCTGAGAAACTTGCAAGACAAAAACATAGAATATTAGCTCTCGGATTTAGTGAAAAGCAATGAAACTGCAAAATGCGCCAGAACAGAGACAATGTGCGCCAATCTGAAAGCAATATGCGCTAGAGAAAGTGTTGTTTGTGCCAAAAGTCTCATGTCCGAACCTGCGAACATAAATTTTCTAGAATGTAAAAAAGAATGGGGCAAGGCCCCACAGTGGGTGCCATTTTGTGTGTGTGTGAAATGTATAAAGTTAGTATCAACACAAACCTTAATTAAATGAATTATATTAAAGATTCAAAACAAAGAAGCTACTCTAAATTGCAATTTAACAAATCTTTCAAGAACATCTCATTGTCCTCTATTCTTAATGATTCCTTTAACCTTATGGCCCTCAAACTTATATGTGCACAAAGGCTATTAGAATGACACTTAAGAAACAAGATTAGTATTTAACATGCAAGCTAATTAAATTCCTACATGAAACTAAATGGTAGAAATGATGATGGATGTTATGATGAATGTTAGATGATTATAATAAATGGTGGGTGACTATGATGAATGGAAAAATTGTGGTGGATACTATGGTAGTGATCTATATGATTCTCCATATGCTCAAATGCAAATTCTAAATATGCTAATCTAAAATACAACTATGATGCAAAAGATGATATAAAATGCAACTATGAAGCAAAGTGTTATTCTAAGATTTAACTATGATGCAAAACATGATATAAAATGTAAGTATAAGACTCCATAATGCTCCCAAGCTCAAATGATAAACCTACATGATAACTTTATTCAAAAGTGGATGCAAAATACAATGCCAAAGGGTTGTATTTATAGCTTTTTCCAAGCATCTTGTGAGGTGGAAATGATCGACGGTCCAAATTCAAACAAGAAGAATGAATGGAAGAGATGAAGAGAATCAAGTTGTCCCCTTGACAAAAGACACCATGCCAAATGGATGGAGGAATCTCTTGACCAAAGGCAACATGCCAAATGGATGGAAGACTCAAGTGTGGGAATAAAATACCATGTGTTTGAAAATTGGTGGAAGATAAAAATTAGAATTATTTAATTTCATGTGACCTTGGTGAGGTGGCATGAAAAGTTGTAAATAATTCTAACTAAAAATTAGAATTATTATAATGTCCCCTTGACCAAGGGCAACGTACCAAATGGATGGGAGAATCAAGTGTGTGAGGAATAAGCCATGTGTTTGAAAATAATTCTAATTTAAAATTTAGAATTATTTAATTTCATGTGACCTTGGTGAGATGGCATAAAAAGTTGTAGACATGTGCTTAAATTCCTAATCTAAGATTAGTGAAACTTAATTAAATAAAACAAACTTTAAAAATTCGTTTATTTAATTAAATTAGAAGAATATGATTTTTTAGATTTGAAGAATTAAAGGATATGAAAAATATAAATAAATTATGAATTTATTTATATGTAGTCAAATATTAATTAAATAACTAGTATTTAATTAATTAAATGTTGTGACAGATTTTAGGTGTACAATATTTATTTTTTATTTCTTGTGAATGTGGGTTTTTCACCAAAAATTAGGCCTTTTGTTCTGCACATGTGGAAAAATAGAAGATTATAAAAAAGAAATGAGAAATATGAGTGCACCAGATATTGAAGTCCTTGATCCAACAAAAAAAATAATTGAATTTTGATACATACAAAAAATGTTGTGTTATACAGTCCGCCTATGTCTAAATTGTAATTGGTTTGACTTCAAAACTTGATTAAGGAAAAGATATTCAATAAAACACTATGAAACCAATTGGAAGCACTAGATATCGTAGTTACAAATCTAAATTCGAAAAAATTAGAATTTTATCCTTCATAGAAAAAAAGTTGTGTTATACGGTGAACGTCACTCCTTAAAAATGGTGTTTACTAAAAGAACTAGTTTTCGAAGGAGATGGAAAAAAAAGTGCAAAAAGATCTGATTCCAAAAATTTCAAAAAAAAATAAAAATTTAGAATCTACAAACAAAATGTCACAAATCACTAGTTTGCATCATCTTCAAATTCCATGCGGTTTAGCCGAGCTATAGGTGCCTGAAAGTGAAGATTTAGTTAGGAAAAAATCAGTTTAGTGTGCAATTTGGCCAAAAATTGTAAACCAGTATTGTGGGATCACCCAGAATCAAAAATTTGAAAAGTATGTTTTAGGACTCAAGCTCAACCATTTTTTTATCCATATGTAAATTTAAAATAGGAAAAATATTTTTTAAAACATTATTTTGTATGTGATAACAAGATATTAATTTAAATTAACAATAAAAAAAATAAGTTTAATTGAGCTACTTTTTATTTGTTTGACATGAAAGATATTGGTGTTGCAAAATGTATTTTGCACATAGAATTTTAAAGGGATTAAATGTAAATAGGAAACTATGGTTAATTCAAAGGAAGTATGTTGAGATAATTTGTAAAGATTTAGGATGCATGATAGTAAACTAGTGAGAACTCGATTTTCTATCATTAAAAAATTAGAAATTGAATTTAGTATTTTAAAGTAGAAGAGGAATGTGAGAAAAAGTTTTAGGATCATTAGGCTAATGTTGTTGGTATCCTCATACATGCAATTGTTCAAGTACTAAACTCCAGGACATTGTAAATGTAGTGGGAGATGTGGGTAGACATATGTCCAAACTAGGTAAAGAACATTAGATTAACATAGAAAGAACTTTTAGGTATTTATATGGTACCTTATATTATGAAATTTACTATCAAGGAGGAGTTAGTGATAATAAAACTTTGAATCTACAAGGATTTGTGGCTTTTGATTAGATTGGAGATCTCTATATTTGATGATCTAATGAGCTAAATGAGTAAGAGGTGGGTAATGGTTGTTGAATCTAAAAAAGAGGCAAAGTAGTTTACAGTGAATTATAGTGAATTATTTGTATACGCAAAGCATGTGATCAATAGATAGTATATTAAAAAAGGTAGTGAGGATTGATTATGATAATCAAAGTGCATTATGTTTGTCTAAGGATCTTTCTTATCATACTCAATCAATGCAAAATCATGTATAATATCATTTTGAGAGAGAAATAGTTGAAAGCAAGCAAAAATTATAGAAAAAAAGTTGTAACTAAAAAGAATGCTAATAATTCAATGATAAAAGATGTGAATGTTAAATTTTACGAAATAGTGAAACAATACCATATTAATTTTTTTTACCTTTAAAGATTTCCTCAAATAAAAATATTATATATTATCTTTACTCTATATTTACTCTATATACTCTTGTTTTATTATACAATAAAATAAAAAAAATCATTACTATAATTATTGAGTACATATTTACGATAAATATACAAGTTGAAAAATCCACATTCTATCTGTATATCTACACTCCAAACACGGCAGGGACTTCTAAGCAATGCAACATAGAATGTCTTTAATGAGATAAGGGAAAGTTTAGAAAGCCCTCAACATCTTGCATTACCTAATCGTTAATACCCCCAAGGGTGCAAAGAAGCCAGCTTAAACTTAAAACGAACGGTCCAAGTCAAACATTCAACGTTCAATAGAGTTGATCTATTAGTCAATTATGACCCAGTCGTTAGCGTACCATGGCTTGCATGCCCTTGAACGGACCGTTTCCACTGCGGTGCGTTTACTTTTAATTTCTGGTTTGACGAAACTGTTCGCCCAACTCAATTTTCGTTGGTATATATAGAGAGAGCGCTACGAATACTTCAGTATGAGATTTCCGCACTGCTCGAAACAAACAATTTCAATTAGGAATTTGCATTTGGGTATAGAAAGAATGAAGGGAATGGATATTGAGGTGACAGTGCCGAGCTATCTGAGATGCCCCATCTCGCTGGAGCTGATGAAGGATCCTGTCACTCTCTGCACCGGCCTTACTTACGATCGCCACAGCATTGAGACCTGGTTAGATGCCGGCAACAATGTCTGCCCCGTCACAAATCAGATTCTGCATACTCAAGACACAATCCCAAATCACACTCTCCGTCGAATTATTCAGGATTGGTGTGTGGCCAACAGTGCCCGAGGATTCGAACGCATTCCTACGCCCAAGGCACCTCTCGATCCGGCCCACCTCAATGCGATTCTGGAAGAGATTTCGTCCGGCGAGAAGGAATCCATACGGAAGCTGAGGCGATTGGGCAGGGAAAGTGATAGGAATAAAAAATGCATCGCCTCCTCAAATGCATCCTCTGTTCTCGCCTCCGTTTTTGCCAGGCACAGCACTCAGGCTTTGAATCGGTCGCAACAGTCAGTAGAAATTTGCGAAGAGGCTCTGGGGACTCTGACTATGACTTTGCCCTTGACTTCCCATGCCCTGGATTCGCTTGCCTCGTCCGATGCCATTGCATGTCTTGTAGGCAATCTCAGAGAGGGCAATCCCGAGGCAAAGAACAGCGCTGTTACAATTCTTCGGGAAATGGTTTCCAAGGATAAATACAGAGACATGATTGGAAAAAGAGAAGGATTGGCAGAGGGTTTGGTGCAAATTCTGAGAGAACCCATATGCCCAGCCGCGACAAAATCAAGCCTGGCCATCATATACAACATTGCCCTGAGGCAAAGAGTCAGGAGCAAGGTCGTCCAAGTGGGGGCTATTCCATTGCTGGTGGAAATGCTTGTAGACGGAGATCGGAGAATTTGTGAAAGGGCATTCTTGGTGTTGGATATCCTTTGCTGTTGCACGGAGGGCCGAGCAGCTGCTTGTGCGCATGCTTTAACTCTACCGGTGCTTGTAAAGAAGATGTTGAAAGTATCTGATTCAGCCACCGAATTAGCAGTCTCTGTTTTGTGGAATATTTGCCAGAATTCCTCCGACGGGGCAGCCGTGCGGGAGGCGTTGCATTCGGGTGCCTTTGATAAGTTGCTGTTGTTAGTACAGATGGGATGCTCTGAGCAAACGAGGGATAAATCAATCAAGTTACTCAAGCTTTCCAAAGCCTACACAGATGATCGGGAATGTGCAGAGACACTGTATTTGCTTCATGTCAAGCGTTCCTTCTAGATTAAGTAATCTGGTGACCTCCTCATCGAGCAATGGAGAAACAGAGTATTGTAAATATATACAAATTTTTGGGGTTTTTTTTTAAAACTATCGAATTGATCTAATTCTAAAATTTCCATACTTACTAGTGAGATTACTTATGTATTACAATCGATTAAAAACAGTAGCTTTGGGAACCTGTGAGAAAACTAAGGCCAAAAGTATGGATAAAAAATCTCCAAAATTTAAACCTAATTTAAAACCAACGACTCGAGCGGGACCGAGTCCACCCAACAAAATAAATATTTTAAAGTTATGCACGTCACAAGCCAATTATTTTTAATTATACATACGGTTTTATTATTTGTTTAATGTGACATAATCAATATAGAAAATATTTGATTAAGTTTAGTGATTTCATGATTTATTGATATTGAATCCAATTTTTAAATATTTTAGGTTGTAGTTATGTAGTTGTATCAAACATCACATACAATTACTTACATATATATTTTTATTATAATTATTTAAAAATAATTATTTATAACTGCATTCATTAAAATATATAAATATTGGAAACATTTTGTTAAATCTGGTGAATCTCATGACATGTTAGTGCTAAATGGGATTACATTCTTTCCTAGGTCCAATTACCTTACTTGTCATCCTTTTGTTAGTTGAACTAGTCTAATAAACTGTCTTGACCAACAAATACTAGTGGCAATTATTCAATTTTGTCTCTAAGTGGATTCTCTTCCACTTCATGCAAATCATGTATCTATGTCATTCAATTACTTAGCTCTACTCTTAGAAATAAAAAATATTTCATATTATAATCACTATTGATTCATCCATATTTTACTTTCGTCATGAATTTGACATTACTTTTGACGAAAACCTAAAAGATACTTTCAATCATACAAATTTAGCCAAAATCTAAGTGAAAGAATATAATCTCTCTAAAATAATTAGGGTGATACCTTTCAACCCTTTCCTAATTCCATTTGCATAATCATTCCTCTAGTTTCCTACTTAAATATTTTATATATAATGTTTCATTTCATACTATGTGTAGCTCAACTAATGTGTATGAATCACATTATTCATGAAACATTAGTAGAAGATGATATATTTAAACAAAAAAGAAAGGGAAAAAATGATAGCATTAGTTTAATGTTAAATTGTTTTAACATTTTTTCTATTAAGGAAACCTTCACATGCCATATCTAACATAGGTACTTGAAAATTATGCATTTTTCTTTATATGACATTCTAAAGCAAACTCCAATTTCAATAGAAAATGGTTTGAGTGTTTCTTAGTAGATGATATGATGTTACAATTTATATAAAAACATGTATTTGTTCAATATGGTGGCTTCTTATGGTAACCTACTTGCATGAAAATCTCAAATCAACCCCCTAATATTTAAACCAAGAAATAAATTAGATCTAAATAATTACATAACCATCATGGTTAAGTATAACTTGAACATTTATTTTTTCTTCATTTTTAGATTTGTTTCTTTACATTTCCCATTTCTAAGAAACATTATAGAGACGGATAGACATAATTTAAATGAGAAATTCATGGAATAATATATCATATATTGATACCTAGATTTGTTATTGTATAGGCAAGGTATCATTAACATAATGCTTAGTGTTTTTTTCTTTATGTTTAAAGACATTGAACATTGTACCTAAACATATTTTTATCCAATGGATTCATGCTTACAATTTTTAGATAGTTTAATTATATTGATTATGTTGACACTTTATGAGAGGGAGACCCAAGTTTGAGATTCTGCTAGTTAAATTACAAGTGATGTTGACAGTATTGTTGATGTTCAATATAGTTCAATCTCTATGTAAATGAACTAACAAAAATTATTACAAATGAATTAAAAATATTTTTTTATTTATTATATATGACATATGTATTGTTATTTTATTAATTTAGTTTTATAGCTACTTTTTTTGTCTTTATATACCGCTAAAATTTAATTTAATTTAATTTACAAATAATTTTTTTTTTAGAATTATTTCTTGTGTTTGATAATAATTGTAGGTTAGATGGTGATTATATATTTTGGATATCTTTTGCATCTATTACATCATCATTGATAATTTTTTGGTTTTTAGTCCAAAGATGGGGTTCATCTTTAGATTGAGAGTCATTGTCCTTATTTTCCTTATAGATTTTTGCAAGACCCAAGTAACAATGAGATATTTTTTAATGGTTAATCCCTTTTCTATGATCTCATCAAATTTATTAGCAAATTAAACTTGTAGGTGAAATACCATTTCTTGATTTAAATTTTTGGTGAATATGTGGATGAATTATTTTTCAAGGATAGGCCATGGAAATTTGATTGTCATATTTCTCCATAATTGTAAGAAGGCAACAAAGGATTGTTCATTTCTTTGTTTTTTATTACATAGAACAATCATAGCTATTTCATGCTCCATATTAAATTTTGTGTTGACTCATGAAAAGACTTGATCCCATGTTGTAGGTGGGAGAGCCATTCAATGGATTGACCTCCTAGACTTCAAGGAAAGAGGCACATTAAATAAGTATTATTGTAAGCAACCTTAAAGTAAGACAAACTAGGTAGAATCGCCTTATATGTTCACGTATATCACCTTTTTCCTTTGTATTTATCAAATTTAGGTATTTCAAAATTAGTAAGGAAGGATATCATGGGTGTAGACCTATCAAAGGAATAAGGACATATGTATTCCAATGTATATATCTCTTCTTAGTGTGCCCCATTTCCATATTTTCTATCTTTTTTTGCAGGTCCCGAATTTGTGATGCCAAGTTGTTTGTGGGTACTGAGGTAGATACATTGGGAGGTGTGTATGTGGGAAAATGTGGAGGTTTTTGTGGGATATATGAGTTTGTACGAATATTAGATATATGTGGTTGGAAGGTGTATGAAATTGGAGGATAACCTGGAGGGTCAATTATGGGAATAAAGGTAGTGACATGGTTAGATGGGATGTGGTAATGATTATGTGACACATTTATTTGGGAAGAAATTGGGAATGTTTGGAATTGTTGATAGGTGGAATGATGGGGTATACAAGGTAAAGTTATAGGAATTTGGGAATGTGTTGATTATGGCATAGGTAAGGATTGAAGAAATGATGTTACATATGGAGCACTTGTTTGAAATGAATTTGAAGGAAGAGGAACAATTTGTATTTAGGATTAAGTAATACTTGGGATAGAATTTGCTATGGTATGGGATGGATTAGGTGAAACAAGATCATGTTTCTCTTAATAGGAGCATCATTGGACCTTAGACATGTCAAGTTGAGATGATAGGGTATGAGGAAAGTGGCCAATATTGTATATAGGGGTTTTGCTATGTATTTTGGGTATCAAAATTAGGAGGTAGCTTGACACCTTTTTGAACTAATATTTGAAGATAGTGATTAGGATTTGTAGTGAAAAAAATTCCATTAGTCTCATTATTTTAGGATCTTGTTCAAATTCTTGTATTTCCTCTTGTGTTAGGTCTCAATTAATGTCTTCATCAATACAAATATCCATGAAGATGATAGGATATGAATCTCATATGAACTTTGTGATGGGTGTTGTGAAGATGTTCCCAATTCGTGTTGGCTACCATCATGGTTGTTTGCATGTTTGACTCAGTTTGGTGAGACTCCATATTTCTCTTATATTGTGACCTTGTGATAGGCATGGAAAATTGTTATGGACATATAGATTTTGAAACTTTGAGCTTGGATACAACTAAATAGCTTGCTTAATAAAATACAATAATTGAATACAACCAAAATAGTTCAAAGTTAATCTATATCTCCAAATGATATTTGATTTAAAGTAAATATTGTTTACTTGAATTAGAATTATAAGTCTAAGAAAATAGATTAAGAGGAATACTTTGAGTTATTTTGGGGGTACATTTGCAAAATCAATATAATGAGGGGTGGAATGTTAGTGTAGTTACAATGTTTGTTATTTTGAAACTACTTAAATAGTGGTGGTTATGCTAGTTCATCTGTTATAGTTGAGATAACTAGAATGCCTCTCTATGTATAAATTTTATCTTGTGCATTCAATAAGACATCAATCAAGCATTGGATTTTCTTTTCTCCTTTAGAACTAAGCTAAATTACTTCCTTAGAGAAAACTATAGGTTTTATAGATAGTTGTTTGAAAAGAAATATATAGAAAAAGGAAAAGGAAAAATGGAGAAATATAAATATTACCTAGTAGCAAGGGAATTCTCTTAAAAGTAGATGGAATTGATTTTGGAGGAAAATTTTCTCCTATCAAGCTAAGCTAATGTGAACTAGAATATTGTTAGCCATTTCTATTTTTTATCATGTGAAATTGATCATATGGATGTAAAAACAATATTTTTGCATAATGAAGTTGAGGAAGAAATCTACATGGAATAGCTAAAATGTTATAAGATGCAAGGTAAGGAGGACTTATTATGTACGGTAAAAAAAATTATGGCTTAAAAAGGAATCCCCAAGGATGAGGAATCAAAAATTTGATAGATATGTTTTGCGACTTAGGCTTAAGGAAAGATTTTTTTTATTTTTATGCATATTTAAAATAGGAAAATGATTTTTTATCATTATTTTGTATGTGATGTTGGGATATTAATTTTTTTAGTAATAATAAGAAATTGGTAAGTTTAGTTAATATAATTTTTATTTGTTTGACATGAAATACATTGGTGTTGTAATATTTATTTTGTACATGGAAATAAAAATCGATCATGCAAATCGGAAACTATGGCTACATCAAAGGAAGTTTGTTAAGATAATTTATAGAGATTTAGGATGTATGGTAGTAAACTAGTGAAAACTCAATTTTCTATCAATAACAAATTAGCAATTGAATAATGTGTTATAATAGAAGAGGAAAATGAGGAAATGTGTTTTTTAGTAGTCTCATACATGTAATTGTTCCAAGTATAAGACTTGATAATGCAAATGTAGTGGGTTCCAAGTATGAGATAATGCAAATGTAGTGGGAGTTGAGGGTAGACATATGCTCAAACTAGTTAAAGAACATTAGACTAGCATAGAAAGAAATTTTAGATATTTACATGGCACCTTAAATTATGCAATCTACCACCAAGGAAGACTCAGTGATAATAAATCTTTGAATCTACAAGGTTTTGTGGATTTTGATTTGTTTGAAGTTCTTTATTATTGAAGATTTACCAGTGGTTACCTTTTGGGGGAGTAATGAGATAGATGGGTAAGAGTCAAACAATGGTTGTTGAATCTACAAAAGAGGCAAAGTAGATTGTAGCAACTCATGTGTATAAGTAAAGAGGAGTTACAAAGTGCAATAGGTTTCGTTAGGAATCCTTCTTATAATATGCGGTCAAAACATATTGGTGTATAGTACCATTTTCAAAGAGAAATGGTTTAAGGAAAGCAACAAATTATTGGAAAAATTGATACTAACCATAATGTTGTTGATTCAATGATAAAAGTTGTGAGTGCTAAACAAAACTTCTAGTATAGAAAATCAATGGGCATGGTTACTCTCAACAACTTAAAATCCAAAAGTGTGACCTCCTTTGTAAAATATTCAACAAATGAGAGAACGTTGGATAAGTGTTGTATAATTTCCATGTTTTGTAATCAAGTGGAGCAATATCATCTAGCGTTTGTATCAAAAAAATGCATATAACATTTTTTTAGGAAACATAAATTAGATGCTATTTTGCATTTTGCTTTTTTTTCCTTAAAAAATGATCCATGCAATGTGCAAAAATGCTTTCAGGGGTAACCTCATAGCTCGCACGGTTGACATGGTTGTGCTAAGGATTTGGGTTCATCCCACTTAGGTCCAAGGTTTGACTCATGATGGCTAGCTGAAACCAGTGACAACCCTGTGCGAGTCAAGGTTATCACCTCCAGGGGGCTAGTCTCACCCCAATTCACCCTTTCGTATCCCAACTCGACATAAAAAGAAAAGTAAGTGTTAGAGTGAATATTTTATCTATTCACTACACTTAAGTGTACTTAGTTGTATGAGGTTAGACAACATCTTGTCTAACTGAATGTGCAACCTTTAGGCCTCTAGAGGTTACCAAGTAATTTGGTAAGCCTCATGTGCTACCTTTTTGAGGTTGGAAAACTTTCCATCTCACCTCAAAGGTCACTCAACACTTGGCATCAAGGTTGATGGCTTGGTCAAATAGGTTGTTAGTTTGCACATTCCAAGTGAACCTAAGGTTGACACCTATAGGACACTTGTCTACTTCTTTGTGCCACTTTATGGGGCACTTGTCAATCTACATCATAGGTGGATTGACTCTTCCTTGCCTATAATGCAAGGCTTCGTACTCATTGTAATTTGGGTCAACTAAATATAATCTTTTGCATTGTTCATTGTGCTTGTTTTTCATCTCCATAATTTCTTGTCTCATTGTACATTCAAATTAACTCTAGCATGAATTAGGTTGACCATTGTGTGCAAGTGTGTTTTTGTGGAAGCACAAGGTTTTTGTTGTTATGATCTTGTTTGAGAATCTTACCCGTAAGCTTGAGGCAAGGTGTAGTATGGAATCGCTGGGTTGGGTCTTAATTGTACTAAGTGCAATGGGGATACCCCTGGATTACCAAAAAAAAATGTGCTAAATTGTTTTCAATGTATCTATTAATATTTAAACATGTGAAAGGCTTGCATAAAAGATTCATTATTGTATTTGTGAATAATTGAATTTTATGAAATAATGAAAAAAAAATTGTGTAAAATTTTTTACTTTAGAAAATTTTCTCAAATAAAAATATTATGTATTGTTTTTTTAAAAAATTGATGATAATATAAAAGATGAAAAATCCAATATTCTATGTTTATATCTAGACTTCAAAAATGGTAGGGACGTGTAAGTGATGCAACATAGAATGTCTTTAATGAAATACAATAAAGGAAAGCTTTAGAATGTCATCAACATCTTAATTAATTGTTAACAACATAGAACGTTAAGCGCCCAAGGTTCCAAACACCCCAAGCTCAAACTTAAAACGAACGGTCGAAGTCAAACAGTCAACGTTCAATGGAGTTGATTTATTAGTCTACAATGACCCAGTCGTTGGCGTATCATGGCTTGCATGCCCTTGAACGGACCGTTTCCTGGGCAGTGCGTTGACCTTTTATTTCCACTTCGGCGATACCCTTCTTTCACTCTTCTCCCACCCATCGTTTGTATATATAGTGCGAGCTATCAAAAGTTTAGTGAAAGATATCCGCACAGCTCGAAACAAACAATTTAAACAAGGAATTTGGATTTGGGCATAGAGACAATGAAGGGAATGGATATTGAGGTGACAGTGCCCAACTATCTGAGATGCCCCATCTCCCTGGAACTGATGAAGGATCCTGTCACTCTCTGCACTGGCCTTACCTACGATCGCCACAGCATTGAGACCTGGTTAGATGCCGGCAACAATGTCTGCCCCGTCAGTAACCAGATTCTGCATACTCACGACACAATTCCAAATCACACTCTCCGTCGAATTATTCAGGAGTGGTGTGTGGCCAACAGTGGGCGAGGGGTAGACAGAATTCCTACCCCCAAGGCACCTCTCGATCCGGCCCACCTCAATTCGATTCTGGAAGAGATCTCGTCCGGCGAGAAGGAATCCATACGGAAGCTGAGGCGATTGAGCAGGGAAAGTGATAGGAATAAAAAATGCATCGCCTCCTCAAATGCATCCTCTGTTCTCGCTTCCGTTTTTGCCAAGCACAGCGCAGGGGCTTTGAATCGGTCGCAACAGTCAGTAGAGATATGCGAAGAGGCTCTGGGGGCTCTGACTATGACTTTGCCCTTGACTTCCCTGGCTGTGGATTCGCTTGCCTTGTCCGATGCCATTGATTGCCTTGTATGCAATCTCAGAGAGGGCAATCCCGAGGCAAAGAACAGCACTGTTACAATTCTTCGGGAAATGGTTTCCAAGGATAAATACAGAGACATGATTGGAAAAAGAGAAGGATTGGCAGAGGGTTTGGTGCAACTTCTGAGAGAACCCATATGCCCAGCCGCCACAAAATCAAGCCTTGCCATCATATACAACATTGCCCTGAGGCAAAGATTCAGGAGCAAGGTCGTCCAAGTGGGGGCTGTTCCATTGCTGGTGGAAATGCTTGTAGACGGAGATCGGAGAATTTGTGAAAGGGCATTGTTGGTGCTGGACATCCTTTGCTGTTCCACGGAGGGCCGAGCAGCTGCTTGTGCGCATGCTTTAACTCTACCAGTGCTTGTAAAGAAGATGTTGAGAGTCTCTGATTTAGCCACCGAATTAGCAGTCTCTGTTTTGTGGAATATCTGCCAGAATTCCTCCGACGGGGCAGCCGTGCGGGAGGCGTTGCATGCGGGTGCCTTTGACAAATTGCTGTTGTTAGTACAGATGGGATGCTCTGAGCAAACGAGGGATAAATCAATCAAGTTACTCAAGCTTTCCAAAGCCTACACAGATGATAGGGAATGTGCAGAGACACTCTATTTGCTTCATGTCAAGCGTTCCTTCTAAATTAAGTAATCTGGCGACCTCCTCCTCATCGAGCAATGGAGACACTGTGTATTGTAAATATGTAAAACATTTGCGGGGTTCTTTTAAAAACTATCAAATTGATCTATTTCTAAAATTTCCGTACGTATTAATGAGATTACTTACGCCTTACAATCGATAAAAACCAGTAGCTTTAAAAACCTGTGAGAAAAAAAGCCAAAAGTATAGACCAAAAATCTCAAAAATTTTAACCTAAGATAAAACCGACGACTTGTGCGGGACCGAGTCCACCGAACAAAATAAATATTTTAAGTTCTGCACGTCACAAGCCAATTGTTTTTAATTATGCGTACGGATTTATTATTTATCTAATGTGACGTAATCAATAGAAAAAATATTTGATCAAGTTTAGTTGATTTCATGATTTATTAACATTGAATCCAATTTTTAAATATTGTGGGTTGTGGTTATGTAGTTGTATAATCATATATATATATATATATACACAATATTCATATGCATTTTTTTTTATAATTATTTAAAAATAATTATCTTTAATTGTTTAAATTAAAACATATAAATTTGAAGACATTTTGTTAATCCTAGTGATTTTCATGACACGTTAGTGCTAAATGGGATTACATTCTTTCTTAAGTTCAATGTCTTTACTTGCTATCTTTATGTTGGTGGAACTAGTCTAATAAACTATGTCGTGACCAACAAATACTAGTAGCAATTATTCAATTTTGTCTCTAAGTGGATTATCTTCCACTTCTTGCAAGTCATGTATCTATCTCATTCAATTTACTTATCTCTACTCTTAGAAATAAAAATATTCCATATTATAATCACTATTGATTCATGTCCATATTTTACTTTGGTCATGAATTTGACATTACTTTTCATGAAAACCTAAAAATACTTTCAATGATACAAATATTACCCAAAATTCAATTGAAATAATATAATCTCTCTAAAATAATTAAAATACTACCTTTTAACCCTTTTCTAATTCCATTTGCATAATCATTCCACTAGTTTCCTACTTGAATATTTCATATATAACATTTCATTTCATACTAGTTGTAGCTCAACTTATGCATATGAATCACATTATTCATGAACATTAGTAGAAGATGTTATACCTAAACAAAAAGGAAAGGGAAAAAATTGATAGCACTAGTTTAATGTTAAGTTGTTTTAGCATATTTTTCTATTAAGAAAATCTTCATGTGTCATATCTAACATAGGTACTTAAAAATTATGCATTTCTCTCTATATGACATTCCAAAGCAAACTCCAATTTCAATAGAAAATGATTTGAGTGTTTCTTAAGAGATGATATCATGTTACAATTTATATACAAACATGTATTTCTTCAATATGGTGGCTTCCTATAGTAACCTTCTTACATGAAAATCTCAAATCACCCCCTAATAGTTAAACCAAGAAATAAATAAGATCTAAATAATTACAGTTAAGTATAACTTGAACAATGATTTTTTCTTCATTTTTAGATTATTTTCTCTAAATTTCTCTATTCTAAGAAACATTATAGAAACAAATAGACATGATTTTGAGAAATTCATGAAATAATATATCATATATTGATACCTAGATTTGTTATTATAGAAGCAAGGTATCATTAACATAATACTTAGTACATTTTTTCTTTATGTTTAAAGATGTTGAACATTGTACCTAAATACCTTCTTATCTAATGGATTTATGCTTACAATTTTTAGATAGTTTACTTACATTGATTATGTTGACACTTTATGAGAGGGAGAGCCAAGTTTGAGATCTTGCTATTTAAAAGTTACAAGTGATGATGATAGTATTGTTGATGCTCAACATAGTTTAATTTCTATGCAAATAAACAAACAAAAAATATTATAAAGGAATTAAAAAATAATTTCATTATATTATATATGACATATATATTATTATTTTATTAATTTAATTTTATAACTGTGTTTTTGTCTCTATATATCGCTAAAATTAGATTTAATTTAATTTTACAACTACTATTTTTAAAATTATTTCTTGTGTTTGATAATAATTGTATGTTACATGGTGATTATATGTTTTGGATATCTTTTGCATCTATTGCACCATCATTGACAATGTTTTGGTTTTTACCCCAAAGATGGGGTTCATCATTAGATTGAGAGTCATTGTCCTTATTTTCCTTATAGATTTTCCCAAGACCCTTAGCAATGAGATATTTTTCAATGGTTAATCCCTTTTTTATGATCTCATCAAATGTATTAGAACATTAGACTTGTAGGTGAAATGCCATTTCTTTATTTAGATTTTTGGTGAGGGTAAAGCCACAATAGTGGTTTATAATTCAAGTGAGGAAGGAAAAATCACAAAAATGACCTCATGGAAAATAAAATGATTTTAGGGGTTCATACGAACCTACTAGTTCACGCAAACCCATAAGAGGTTCGCTCAATCTAGGGTTCGAGTGAACCCTTTTAATGCTTTCCCGCCAAAAAACCAAACAAAACCCCTTATGGAAGGGTGGTTCACTCAAACTAGTTTTTGAGCAAACCCCTAGGGGTTCATACGAACCCCCCTTACCCCTCATCCACCTCCTGAGACACAAAAAAAATCTATTTTTTTACGCTTCGGAGTTCAGGTTGAAGATGAAAATGGAGTCGTATTCACAAACCCAACTAGGATCAGATAGTCCTCGGAACGAGCTATCCAATGAATATAATTTTAATATGTTTTGGTTTTATTATGTATTTGTTTTTTTAGTTTTATTAAACATAGGTTTTTCACCGAAAATGAAGGTCTTTGTTCAACACATGTGGAAAAATAGTAGATTATCAAAAAAATTTTGAAAATTATGAGTGCACCAGATATTGAAGTCCTTGATCCAACAAAAAAAAATTGAATTTCGATATACACAAAAAAAGTTATGCATTATACGGTCGCGCTATGTCTGAATTGTAATTGGTTTGACTTCGAAACTTGATTAAAGAAAAAATATTCAATAAAAAACTATCTAACCAAGTGGAAGCACTAGATATCGGAGTTACAAATCTAAATTCAAAAGAATTAGAATTTAATCCTTCATGGAAAAAATTTATGCGTTATACGGTGTGTGCCACCTTTTAAAAATGTTGTTTTTTTGAAAAAAAACAGTTTTCATGGGAGATGGAAAAATAAGTGCAATTTGATTCCAAATGTTTTGAAAAGAATATTTTTAGAATCTATAGAAAAAATTTGATGAGACTCTAGTTTGCATCATCTTCAAATTCCTCACGATTTAGCCGCTATAGGTGCCCGAATGTGAAAATTTAGTTAAAAATAATAATTTCAGTGTCCAATTTGGCCAAAAATTGTAAACCAATATTGTGGGATCACCCGTGAATATGTGAACAAGTTATTTTTCAAGGATAGTCCATGGAAATTTGATTTACATATTTCTCCATCAGTGTAAGAAGGAAGTTATAAAGGATTCTTCATTTCTTTGTTTTTTTATCACATAGATTAGTCATAGATATTTCATGCTCCATATGTATTAACTTTTGTGTTAACTCAAGAAAAGACTTGTCCCATGTTGTAACTCGTAGGTGGGAGAGCCATGTAATGGCTTGACCTCCTAGACATCAAGGAAAGACGCACATTAAATAAGTATCATTGTAAGCAACCTTAAGACAAGCTAGGTAGAATTCCCTTATATGTTCTTACAGATAACCTTTTTCCTTTATATTTCTCAAATTTAGGTATTTCAAAATTAGTAGGAAGGGAGATCATGGGTATAGACCTATCAAAGGGATAAGGAAATATGTCTTCCAATGTATATATCTTCTTAGTGTGCCCCATTTCCATATTTGATATATTTTGTTGTAGATCCCAAATTTGTGATGCCAAGTCATTTGTGGGTACCAAGGTAGATACATTGGGAGGTGTATGATGAGAAATATGGGGGATTTTATCAGGATACATGAGCTCTTAGGAATATTAGGCATAGGTAGTTGGAAGGTATATGAAACAAGAGGATAACCTAGAGGGTTAATTATGAGAATAGAGGTAGTGGCATGGCTAGATGGGATGTCATATTGATTATGTGGCACATTTATTTGGGAAGACATTGGGGGTGTTTGGAATTGTTGATAGGTGGAATGATGGGGTATATGAGGTTAAGATTTAGGAATTTGGACATGTTGGTTGTGGCTTAGGTAAGGATTGAAGAAATGATGTTACATGTGGAGCACTTATTTGAAACATTTGAAGGAAGAGGAATATTTTGTATGTTGGGATTGGTAATATTTAGGATAGAATTTGCAATGGTATATGGGATGGATTAGGTGATCATGTGTCTCTTGATAGGAGCATCATTGGACCTTAGACATGTCAAGTTAAGATGATAGGGTATGAGGAAAAGTGGACAACACTGTATATATATGGGGTTTTACGATATATTTTGGTATCAAAATTAGGAGGTAGATTGGCACCTCTTTCAACTAACATTTAAAGATAGTGATTAGAATTTTCAATGAAAATAAGTTCCATAACTCATTATTTTCTAAAATCTTGTTCAAATTATTATAGTTCCTCTAATGTTGAATCTCGATTAATGTCTTCATCAACATGAATAGCCCATGAAGATGCTGGCATATAACTATCATATCAACCTTGTAGTGATTGTTGTGAAAATGTTCCCAATTCATGTTGGCTACCACTCATGGTTGTTTGCATGTTTGAATCAATTTGGTGAGACTCCATATTTTTCTTATATTGTGATCTTGTGACAAACATGGAAAATTGTTTTGGATATGTAATTCTTGGAAATTTGAGCTTGGATAAGATTGAATAGCTTTCTTGATAAGATACAATTATTGGATACAACAAAAATAGTTCAAAGTTATTCTAGATCTCCAAATGATATTGATTTAAGATAAAGGTTGTTTACTTGAATTAGAGTTATGATTCTAGGAAAATATAAATTAAGAGGTATATACTTTTATTTATTTTAGAAATACATTTGCAAAAATAATGTAATAGGGGGGGAATGTTAATGTAGTTACATTGTTTGTTATTTTGAAACCACTTAGATATTGATGGTTATACCAGTTCACTTATATAGTTGAGAAAGTTGTAATGCATCTCCATGTATAAATATTCTCTTGTGAATTCAACAAGAAATCAATCAAGCATTGAGTTTTCTTTTTTTTTTCTTTAAAACTAAGCTAAATTACTTCCTTGATGAAAACTATGGGTTTTATCTGGTTATTTGAAAATAAATATATATCAAAAGGAAAAATGAGGAAGTATAAATATTACCTAGTAGCAAGGGAATTCTCTTAAAATTAGAGGAAGTTGATTTTGAGGGAAAAAATTCTCCTAAATTGTTAAACTAGCATGAACTAAATTATTGTTACACATTTCTATTACTTTTAATCATAAAATTGATCATTTGGATGTAAAGAGGACAATTTTGCATAATCGATTCTAGTACTTATGTAGAGCACAATGATGCACATTTTAGTAGTGTACACATGTCACTCAGGTGCATTACTCCAAAATCATAGTACTATCTATATTTTCAACTTCATAAGCATATGTGCATTCATGGTTGAGTAGTGCTCATATGTTCACTCATGCAATGTTTTGTATCTCTTATCTTGATCTACATTTCTTGGGTGTTCGTTGATTCCAACAAATACCAACTCATCTTCGATAAAGTTTACAACAACATTTTTCAAGAGTTCTTCATCATGGGACATCTTTTCAGAAGGTCTTAAATCCTTCTCTTTCTTTGTTTTGGAGAGGAGTTTTGCTTCCACAAGGTTCTCCTTTTTATCCATTTGTGAGAGAATTCTTTGCACATGGGTACCTAACATGGCCTAGTAGTTAGAATCCATTTCTATCTATTGCACTTTTGTGATCTCCCCAAGTATCACTTCTTTTTAAAAAAAAAAAAGAGGGTAAAATTTTTTATTGAATCAAGAAAGCATTACAAAATCAGAAGAAGGAGGCCACAAGGGGCCAAAACAACAAGAATTAATTCACACCCAAGAAGCACCTCATATCCTCAGCAACCCACTCCTCAAGAATAGGAGCCATATCTTCAGGAGGACTATCCCAATCATCCACACACCAAGAATCAGTCTTTTCCGACGCCCATTTAGCCAGCCCATCAGCCACCCTATTCCACTCCCATGGAATATGACGAAAAAAATGGACTCCAAAGTATCACTCAAAGAAACAATATGTTTAACAACCACAACCAACTGCCAATTCACATCCTGTAAATTTTGATTATTCAACATATCAATAACCACCTGAGAATCAACTTCACAGACAATCCGCTGCCATCCAAGGGCCACCGCATGCTCCATCGCCACGAGAATAACACTCGCCTCCATAAGATTATTAGTTTGCAAACCACGATATGTGGAAAAGAAGGCCACCACTCCAAGGCTATCTCTACCAATACCACCAACCCCAACATGCCCAGGATTACCTCTAGACAACCCATCAATATTAATTTTTAGCTCCCCCAAAGCAGGTGGGAACCAATAGCCCTCACGAGCAACCCTTTCACACCCATGCCTACGATGCACTTTGCACAAGGTACCCCTGTCCCTAGTGGAAAGACCCAGGGCATTTACAACACCCAAGTCCCCAAGAGCAATCGGCACCGACAAGTCACACTTCGTAGTCAAAGTCTCCTGCAAAGCTCCAAGAATTCATCGCCAAAGTTGTCCCATAAGCAATTTTTTATCTAGGAAAATTCTTCTATTACGCTCCAACCAGATTTTCCAAACAATTAAGCTAGGACCAATGCTCCAAGCAATTTTTAGAAAAGAGGTTGTGGTAGGAGAAGAGCCCTGTCTTTTCCAAAAATCCTCCAAAGAAGAGACATGGAAACACGGTAAGCTCCAAAGATTCCACCAGTGATGCCAGATAGTCCTAACAAAAAAACACTGAAAAAAGAGATGCGATAAGCATTCCTCCTGTTGACCACACAAAATTCACATGGAGGGGCCCAGAAACCCCCGTTTGCAAAGGTTGTCCCAAGTAAGACATTTACCATGAACCATGAGCCAGGAGAAAAAATTACACTTGGGCCAAGCAAATTTATTCCAAACATGCTTCCACCAAGAAACCTGGGAGTTCCCGAAAGCCTGTTTATCCAACACCTGATAGCCAGAAGCAACTAAAAAATTTCCTTTCAAGTCAGGACCCCAAGCAAGAACATCTCCCCCATGGAGAGAATTACAGGCATGACCTAATAAGATCTTAGCAAGCTCTTGACGATCCTCCACTGAACCACTAGGCGGCCAATCCAAGGGATCCTTCCACCTGGCCACAAAAATCTATCCCAAAGATTGTTGAAATTTGAAATCTGTGACACGACTCCAACCCGCCTCCATAAAAGACTGACACAAATCTTGGAGGTGGGGATGAGAGGACACAATGGGTGGGTATCCATCCCAAGAATCATGCCAGAAGAGAGCCTCTCGACCCCCATTACAAATCCAAAAAAGTCCTTGTTTAACCAACTTGGAACCTCGTTTAAGGGTATTCCAGATCACTGAGCCTTTCCCCTCATTACTGAATCTTGCAACCTCCCTACTATCCATCGCCCCCAAATATTTGAAGGTCAAAATTTTAGCCCAACACATGTGTTGTTGAGAGCACCAGCGCCAATATAGCTTAGTAGCCAAGGCCTGCCCATTCAAATCCGCCCGCTGTAGACTAAGACCCCCCTCCTATTTTGGCCTACAAACAACATCCCACTTCACCAAACTCCATTTTCTATGAGTAAGATTACCAGCCCACAAAAATTGATGAGACAATTTCTTGAAGTCTTTAATAAAACTTGAAGGAGCAAAAAGAATAAAGCACTTATAAATAGGGAGAGCCTGGACCACCGACTTTAGAAGAGTCACTCTACCTGCTGAAGAGAGCCACCTGCAAGTCCAATGACTGACCAATCTTCTAAACTTATCAAGAGTCTCCTGCCAAAACCGTTTGGGGTAGAGCGAACCACAAGAGGGATTCCAAGATAGGAAAAAGGAAGCGAGCCAATCTGGAACCGAAGGATACCAGTAATTCTCCTTTGAATACCCTTAGGAGTGTGGAAGAAATATATGAAGGAATTCCCCTCATTTATGCACTGCCTTGAAACCACCAAGTAACTGTCCAACACACTACACCAATTAAGAGCCTCCTCAACCTTTGCCCTGCCCATCAAGGCAGTATCATCAACAAATTGCAGATGAGCCTGAGGGGGAATATCTTCTCCCCAACTCCATCCCTGGAGCAAGCCGCTAGTAACTTGAGCACTGATGAACATTCCCAGGCCTTCAGCAAGAAGGATGAATAAGTAAGGAGATAGGGGATCTCCCTGCCTGAGACCTCTAGAAGCACCAAACAAGCAAGTGGGCTCACCATTGATAAGCATCGAGAAGGAAGAGGAAGTGACACAACTCCTAACCCAATCAATCCAGCCCTCAGCAAAGCCAAAAGCTCTAAGTATTTTAAACAGAAAGCTCCATTTAACACGATCATAAGCTTTAGCCATGTCCAATTTGATAAACATAGATTTCTCCTTTGAGGATTCCATAGAGTGTATGGCCTCAACAATAATAACCACCCCATCCATAATCTTCCTGCTAGCAACAAAACCCCCCTGTTCTTCAGAGATTAAATCCTCAAGCCAAGGTTTCACCCTTTCCGAAATCAACTTAGTAATAATTTTATACACAACATTACATAGTGCAATAGGTCTAAACAGATCTAAGGCGTTAGCTCCCTCCACCTTAGGAATAAGAGCTAAAAAATTAGCATTAAGGGATTTCAACATTTGTTTATGCATAAAGGATTCCTAGACAACCTCCAAAAGGTCCAGTTTAACCACTTCCCAGAACTCCTGAAAAAATTCAACTGGGAACCCATCAGGTCCAGGCGCTTTACCTTTCTTCATCTAGAACACAACATTCTCAAGCTCTGACAAGGTAATGGGAGCAAGCAAAGATTCATTCATTTCATTAGTCACCAGCTTCGGGATACAATCTAAAATCCTTGCTTCATCCTCCTCCGCAGGAGGTGAATCCTCAGAGAATAGGGTAGAAAAATACCGAATGCATTCAGCAGAAATAGAAGCTGAAGATGACAAAGTCTCCCCATTAGGCAACAAGATAGAAGAAAGAGCATTACCTTGTCTTCGATCCTTAACTGAGTTATGGAAAAAAGAAGTGTTCCGATCACCAGCTTGAAGCCATTCAATACGATACTTCTATTTCCAAAAAATCTCTTCTCTTAACTCCCATTCCTCAAGCTTTTTTAATGCAGCAGCCTCTAACAAACTCAACTCCTCCGAGAGGCCTTGATCCCGAATATGCCTGGTGATTAGATCCAAATTATCTTGGGCCATCTGTTTTTCCTGAAATAAATTACCAAAATGTTGCCTATTCCATCTTTTCAATATGTATTTAACATACTAGAGCCTCTTCGAGAAAGAGTACATAGCAGTGCCATATGATGGCTTCCCCTGATCCCACCAACTAGGGAGAAAATTATGAAGAGATTCATCCCTGAGCCACATGAGTTGGAACTTAAAGGATTTTCAAGCACAACGTTGAGGCATATCCGCCACCAGCTTAATAGGCCAATGGTCAGAACCCCGACTATCAAGAATTTCATAGCTTGTCATCCACCTGTCCCCCAACCAAAAACTAGACACCATAAATCTATCAAGTCTTTCAGAAATAGAAGCATCTCCAGTTCTCCTATTATTCCAATTAAAAAGACCATTTCCCGGCTTGACATCCACAAGATTCAAAGCAGAGACATTGTCCTGGAGCAACAACGTGGAAGCCTCCAGCCTTGCTATACCACCCTTCTTCTCAACAAGCTCCATGATAGCATTAAAATTACCTCCAATGATCCAAGGATGGTAAGGAAATAAGCTACAAACTAAACAAATGTTGGACCACAAGAGTTGCTTTCCCAGCAACTCCATAGGCGCATACACATTGGAGAAGAGTGCTATTTCCCCAAACATAAAACAAGAGGCCACCATGGAAAGGGAGGACTTAAAAGACACCCACCAAAGGGGGCAGATCTTCCGTGGGTTCCATAAGCACGCCACCCCGCCAGAAGACCCCTGAGCGCCAATGCATTAGCAATCACCATTCCTCCATAACTTAGGAACTAAATCCATCATACCCTCCACCGAAAGCTTAGTCTCCTGCAGAAAAAGAACATCGGGCGAATGACTCCCAATCAAATCCCAAACAACTTTTTGTCTAGGGCCACTGTTCAAGCCCCTTACATTCCAAGAGAGAACTATCATTTCGAGGGGCATGAAAAATGCGAATCCAAAGTCTTGACTGACCCCGAATCCACCAAAGTCTCCCCTATCATCCTAATCTTCTCCTCGTGATTCTTCCTTCCCAACTTAGAGTTTTTCTCAGGCCCCCCCTTCTTGAGGGCTTTTTGCAAAACACCCAACTGAGAGGACGTCTTTATAATCTTCTTACCCACCTCCGAACCCACTTTTTGCAGGAGGTGATCCTTGTCCACACTATCTTTCACTACCTCAGCACTACCACCCAACTTATCCTGAACCTCCAACTGTCGATCTGTCGCTAAAGCCAAGGTCCCATCAGCAAGCGGAGTCATAGGTGCCTCTGAATTGAGCAATGCCTATCCAGGAACTTTCTCGACCTCATCAAAGCATGGTACTCCCGTACCCCCTATTGGGGAGCATGTGAAGCCTCAACCTAAGGGTCATGTAGATCCATATCCAAAGTCCCCTGATCCAGATCCAAAAATCTTGGGTTCACCTCCTGTTGGCTAAGATCCTCCAACACCTCAAACCTGTTGAAAGTGTCCTCCTCCTACCTATCCTTCAAAGTCCTTTTATGACCTTTATTTCTGTTTCGGCCACTAACTGGAGTAAAACCATCTTCCCTACCACCAAAACCCTGAAAGGGATACTTGCCCTTGTCCACCCTGGGCAGGTTAGTTGAAGGCTGAAAAGATTGAGTCTCCAAAGGCTTGGCCTTTGGACATCTGTGCAAAAGGTGACCATATTCATGATAGAAATGACAACGGAAAGGAAGCGTTTCATAATCAAGTTGCTGCACCTATGAGTAATCTCCTGCACTCACTTCTAAAGAGTCTAGCAATGGTTTACTTAAATAAATTTCCACACAGAACCGAGCAAAATTCATTACCTTTTTGAATTGAGTTTGTTGTGACGAACCCACGGGTTTCCCCAGCTTCGAGGCTAATAGAAACAACACATCCTCTCGCCAGCATTCCACCGAGAGCCTTGGAAGATGAACCCAAACCAGAACCCAATTCGGAAGCTCCTCCATCGGGTTGAAGCTAGCATGCCATGGCTTAATGAACAAGCCCACCTGGTTGTAAAAGTACGGGCCTCCTTCAAAAACCCTATTCCAATCCGCCAAACAATCAAATGTAATCATGAAATAATTATTTGCCAGGAGTCAGATCTCCATCTCTCCTTCAGGCATCCATGTCTTTTGAGCCCACCTCTCCAAAAATTGCAAAGAAATTTTCAAACCTACGAATTTGCAGTAAAGAGAGTGCCTTGAATAATAATCAATGTCTTCAGTGATCATCTCCATTGGAATGACTACACTCGGCCTCTCTTTACATCGTTCGAGGCACCCATTAATCTTTGGAATTCTAGGCCCTCCTACTGTACCTGACACAACATTTTTAGGTTCCACCGAAAAGAGATTATTCTCAAAAACCTTCAAGTTCTGAAGAGTTGGTTTTGAACGAATCACCGATCGGAAATCCATTTTGGGGCCAACCCCGAAAGATTCCCTGTGCAACATAGAGGGAAAAAATTCCCTACTTCGACATGCAAACCCCTGGAAACCCCAAGAACAAGACAGACTTCCACAGGAAGACACACCTCACAACCCCACCCCATCACAGATGAAGGGTCACACCTATTCTCTCGACGTAACACCAATACCAGTTCACAAACCCCGCTCCACACCCCACACCAAACCCCACCCTCAACTTGGAAAAGAACACCTTCCAACACACGTATCCCTTAACAAAGAACGTTCACATCACAGCCACGTTCTAACCCTAGGTCGCATCCACCAAATGAAAAAGGGAAAGGAGAGCCGACCGTGAGTAGACGGGGACAACCAGCCACCGAACGCCCACCAAAAACATAGACCAAGGTTTGCAGAATACTCGCCCCTCCCTGCACACAGACAAATGCCCCCCACTCCACGCACAGTAGGAAAGAAAAGAAGAGGAGCTAGGGCATGGATGCCCTAGCTCAGCATGGGAAAACCAGAGACGCCATCCAACCATCAAGAAAAAATTCAATCTCCCCAAGTATCACTTAACAAGGGGTGGTAGAGTGAATAATTTATCTATTCACTATACTTAAATATATTTAGGTTGATGGGGTTAGACAACATCTTGTCTAATTGTATGTGCAACCTTTAGACCTCTAGAGGTTACCAAGTTGTTTGGTAAACCTCATGTACATACCTTTTGAGGTTGGAAGATTCTCCATCTCACATCAAAGGTCACTCAACACTTGGCATCAAGGTTGATGACTTAGTCAAATAGGTTGTTGATTTGCACATTCCAAGTGATCCAAAGGTTGACACCTATAAGACACTTGTCTACTTATTTGTGCCACATCATGGGGCACTTGTCAATCCACATGATAGGTGGATTATCTCTTCCTCGCCTATATATGCAAGGTCATATTGTAAATTTTAATCATTGAATCTTTTATCAATCTCTTTGGTAGTGTGAATTAGGTTCATTGTGTGCAAGTGTTTTTGTGGAAGCACAAAGTTTTTGCTATTATGTTCTTGGTTAGAAATCCTAACATGACGGAGATGGATTGGTTAACTATAGTGAATTCAAGCACATGTTGATGGGCATTGTTTGCTAATTACCTCTTAAAATTATACACTTCTTAAATTCCAGTTTTATTTCTCCATTGATAAAATAGACATGAAGGGCTTTGAGTATAATTTTGTTCAATTGTTAAAACCAGTCATGGGCTCTGTATATGCATATTTTTTTTGGTTAAATCAGGAAAGAGAATCTTCTTTTTGTACTTTTTTGTGGGAAAGGAAAACTTCATGTAACTTATTTTTCTTAGGTAAACAGATATCAAAGGAGATGTTTTTTCAGTAAAAATATTATCAGTATTTTAATTTCGATGTCTCTCGCGGTTTCTATTCTAGATTGGAAACCTTTTATAAAAGAAGGTCTACTGATAATTTATTTTGTGAAAGTGGATTGTTGTGGAGATTTCAAATTTAAAAATATTTGTTTATTTCTTTAATGAAGTTTATAATGGTAGATATTACATTTCGATGTTTTTTATTTCTTTGTTTTGTTTTTATTGCTATGCTATTTATAATAGTTGAAATATCTTTTATAAATTTAATGTTAAAAAAAGAAAATTCATGATCAAGAATTTAAAAAATATTGAATAACATCTATATCTAAATATAGATATAATGATATTTTTACAAATTAAAATTCATATTTATAATCAAAACATGTATAAATTTATATTGTTAGATAACAATAACTAACTAATTATGTAATATTAAAATAAATTTAGATTTTATTTTTAATTTCCTCTTGACTAATTCCTTCAAGCTCCTGTATAAAAATATATCACTAGTCGATAGGCTATAGTGGTTTGGCATTTGTTGGTAATTTAATATATCTGGTGTCAGAGAATTTTCCCAAGCTACAGTGTTAAATTGACACATACCTCTTTTGACAACTACTAACATATATTATCTAAACTACTGGCAATGGTTAATATTTTATTTTACTATTGTTGCATGAATGGTAGGAAGCAGGAACACACTATTTGGTGATCGGAATATGTGAAGCATGAGCAAGATCTACTTTTCAATTGAAGGCTATAGAAATCTTTTCTTGAGCCCAAGAATCTAATAGCTCAAAAACCCTGATAATTTTAGACCTAATTTTTTATTTTTGTGAATAGATTGAAGCAATATAGCTATAGGGAGAATTATATTAGTTCATTTATTTTTTATAAATTTATGCTTTGGTAGGGTTTCAAAAAGTTTTTCCTATAAACTTTGCCCCTTTTTTCTCATCATAGTAGAATTTGTGTAGTGATTTTTCTTTTAAGAATCTATACATGTGGCCAGATCGGTTTTTTAGTTTTACTTCATTGAAAAAAAATTCTATTGTTATGTGGTTATGTTAAATAAATGAGATTGGTTATGTGATTTTATTTATAATTGTTTTCACATATAAAGTTTCAAATTATTAAGATTTTATTATGATTCAATTTTCTATCAACTTGAAAGCATAACAATCTGCTTTCATTTATAATCCAGTTTTTCTAGCCTAAAATTAATCTAGCTTTGTGTTTTATAAAACCATTCATTCCAGTTTTGATTGTATTAACTTCTATGAGGACCTTAAATATTCATAAAGATGGTTATGGACTTTGTGTAAAATGGTTCCCCTTCACTTTCTCCATACCTATGATAAGTGATAGTTAAAAGAGGCATATGAGAGGAAGCCTACTACTTATAGAAGCTAGTGGAAGTCAACTATGTAGTGGACTTATAAGAAGGATCCCCATGACCCCCCGCCTCTACTGTTGAGTGGGTGAGAGGGAAAATGCTTGTTCAAGCCAGCTATTATTATTGCTATTATTCATGGATTTCACTAGCAACCAAACCTTGAGGTTGAGGTTTTATCACATACCTCCTAAATTTCAACACAACATATAAGAATATAGTCAAAGTGTGTATGATTTTAAAGGTATTAATGTATAACAATGCCACTTAATACCCAATGTATTAGGTGCTGAAAATAATTTTCAACTATTTTTCATCTATTCACAATTGTTTGAAAACAGATTGGCATTTATCTTTTAAAGCACTTTTTCTTTCTGCAGTTGTTGCATGAACTATCATATGCTAGTAGCATTTTAGACCTTAAAACATTCCAACAAACATTCTTGAAAACTTCATCTTTTTGAACTTGTCAAGGACTTTTCTTTCTCATGTCATTGTCACGGGTTTTTCTTTCTCATGTCTATTATTAAATATTTCACATGTCTCCACTTAAATGATTTATAACATAATCTCAAATTCACATAGAAATACATTAAACTGTGAAACAATTTTTTTGTTTATTTGATGGTTTTGAATTTCTATTTATTTTGGTTGTGCAACGCAACGTTTGGGTTAGTGACATGTCTTAACCATCTCCCATGGATTCATTAATTCTGACGGTTGTATCAGACATTAACAGATCGATTTTTTGATGCAACGACAACCGTCTCTACAACTTTCTTGTCAACAAAAACACTAATATCTATAAAAAAAAAAGTATCTCTATTTACATAATAGGCATGCTCCTTTTCTGCACAAAATAATAACACTAATGACTAGTGAGTTTCATCTATAATTGTTGGTGACTGCTAAGAATAATAGTAAACCAGTCTTTGATGGGCAACGACAACCTGAGAAAATTCATTCATCAAACTTTCACCGTAGGGTCGAGCCAGGATCATAGATGCTAATATTCCTCTACCTAACCCCACTCCAAAGCCCCAGATCGTTGTTATTAAACTAACATTAATACTATCCATTTCCTGCCAGTCGAAAACATCTGCTGTTATTTCACTAGTCTTGGTCCCGTAGGTTTTAGCAACTATACATCTCATTCTATATAAAATACAATCTACCTAACAATTGCACCTCTTTTCATGAAGTGCTAATTTAATAATTATTCCATAAAAATGGACCCAAAACAAAGTAGGTATTGGTATGGGTAAGGAAATTTCAACATTGCCTTATGAAAGGTCCAAGTCATGCAAAAGATGGAAATTCGCTGTCTGGTTAGGATCAGAAGTTAAAACGAGAAAATAATGGGGTGAGAGAGGCTCGAACTCTCGACCTCAGGATTACTCAGTGATAGCTATGAGACCTACGCGCTAGCCAACTGCGCCACCACCCCTGTGTGATTGGTCTCTTGTTATGTTGTAGCTCTCTCCTAAGCTACTGGGTTTCTATCTCGATCTTGATCAACAGATTCTTTGACTGGATCAACCGGCCCTAACTTTGCTTCTGTTGCTTTCACTCAATCTGCTGAAACTACTGTTGTTATACACCCAGCGGAGATAAATTTAAAGATTTAGCCTGTTAAAAATCGTTGCATAATTACTTCGTAATAGAGTGCGACATGCAAAATAGAAAACCATCGGAAGCCACAACTGATCCACTGCATTGGATTATCAGAGCCAGGTTTCGATCCTGGGACCTGTGGGTTATGGGCCCACCACGCTTCCGCTGCGCCACTCTGATGTGATGAAAGAAAATTGTTTGCATTTTATCTGGTTTTATAAAGTCTGTTATTTATCGTTTTCCGAACAGTTCTGCAGCGCTTCTTTCAGGAAACTTTATTTAGAGTTTGGGTAGAGCAGAGACAGAAATAGAAGTGAGTGATAATCAATTAGTTTTCGCTTTATTTTACTAAGAAATCTGAAAGTGAATCCATTCCCAATCCCATGGCCACTTAATCAAATCTAAAAGAAACTCCACTACCCTATGTAGATGATATTACTCGTTACCAGAAAACAAACGCTTTTGCTTGTTTGGTCTTTTAGTTATACATTTGTGTAGTACATGAGGTCAATTTGTAGACTATTTAGAAAATGATGTCGTTTGTGCAAGGTCGGTCTAAATGAAGAAGCGATAGCTTAGATAAACTATACATCCACCTAGAAGGATCTAAACATGACTAAAACACAACCTTAAATGAGGAAGAGAATCACGCTCCATTACCTCTTTTCTCTCTCCATCTTTTTGTTCCCCCCTTTAGGTTAATATTTATTCCCTCTCTCTTAGTCAATAAAGTTATTGGATTCTTTATATGTTAATTTAGTTTGCTGTATAAAAAGATATTATTTATTATATCTCATAATTTGTATTGTAGAATATAATATATAATAATATATAAATAGAATAGTAATTTAAAAATTAATTTGATAATTTATCTTTTAGTATTTATCTCTATCTCTCCCACTCCCTTTTTATCCCTCAATCTTTCTACCTCTTTTTGTTTATTTGTCCCTTCGTGTGTATCTCTCTCTCTCTCTCTCTCTATATATATATATATATATATATATATATATATATTTCTTCCTATCTATCTAAATATCACTTTCTCTCACTCTTTATATTTCGAGTTTCTTTCTCTTTATGTATATACCTATCTCTATATAGAATTGTCTCTCCCTCTATCTCTTTTTTCGCCTTCTCTCTCTTGCTTTCTCTCTTTAAGGTGGTTAAAGTGTTGGATTTTTTATGTTATTTTAATATGCACTATATTAAAATATAATAAGTACTAATTATAAATAACAATTATATATTTATATTTAATAATTTTCATTAAAGAATATAATACATAATGGAAATAATATAATCTATATTGAAAATTTTATTTATATTATATTTATTATATAGTGTATTATACTTATATGCTAATTTAATTTGTAATTATATATAAATTTATTTATATATATCTTATATATATTGTATTATTTTATATGTTAATTTAATTTGTGTTATTAAAAATAGTAATTAGTAATTGTATTAATTTTATATCTATATTTAATACTTTTTATTCTAGAATATAATATATACTAATATTAATACAATTTATATAATATTAAATATCATAATAATATAAGTATATTTATTATTATATGTCAAATTATAGTGTTATAAGGGAGCATATATTTAAAGTAGCATTTATAGTTTGGTTAAACTGTCACAAGTGAATGATTCAATCCATACAAATTATTCAGGGGTCAAATAAGATCAATCATACCAAAAAATTAAACTTTGATAAATGATATAATAAAAAATAGACCATCATTCTCACTATTTTTATTTAGTACATGTAATCTATAAAAACAAAGATATGACTACCAATTTGCAAGTCTCTAAACATTGTGGGACTCTCACCTATAACCTAATGACAAGCAGTTGCTCATGTTGAGGTGGAGGCTAGTAAATTGCCTAGGCTTCAAGTTCATAATAAACAATAATATAATCCATTGTAGCCATACGCAAGCATGTCATAATTTCATTTAATCATTTACCTAGCCCTCCAAAATGGTCCACATTAAAGTTTAAAATTGTAGAGTAAAGATAAAAATGCATATTTTTTTATGGAAAGTTGTTCTAAAATTAGGATAAATTGTTCTTTAAAATCGGCATCAATTTCAAAATTGTAGAACAACACATAGAAATTTTATTTTAATATTTATGATTATTTTTATAGTATGAGATATAGAAATAAAGATATTTAAAATAAACATTGTTTTAATGATGTTTCCATTTACTTTAAGAGTATATGCAAAAACTTGAACAATATTGAATTCTATATTTTTGGAACTAATAATAGGTATCTTATAATATTAATAATCCTACCATTCAAATATTTAAAATTCAAATAATTGTGTGAAGGTAATGATGTGAAAGAAAATTTGTATCAAGTTGCAAACACTTTTTCCTTTTCTTTGTACCATATGAATCTAACTTGAGCTTGCCAAGACTTAAGAATCCATAGATGTTGTTATTCTAATCTTGTTGAGTATGAATTTGATTAAACTTATTTTAGTTGATCTATTAGATCAGAACACAACACTTCTTAAAATATCTAATGATTAAGCAAATATATATAGTTATGACCAATATATTCCTTCAAATTGGAAAGAATGTTTTATGAGAGAATTTTAAAAGAAAATTTAACTTATATAATTATATCCCTAATAATGATAAATAAATTATATATTAGTAAAAAAAAATTTATATTATAAATATAACACACACACACACACACACATATATATGATAATTATAATATAAAATAATATTGTATATATAAAATAGTTATTCATACTATTTTTAATGTTTATTAATTGTAGTATTAATATATATATTTAATTTCTTTCCAAATAGAATTCTTGTACTTATATGTCTTAAAATGCTCACCAATCCTAAGAATGTTTACAACTATTAACCAACAAATTATGGTCTTCCATGGGAAAGGGATGAAATAATTAGAGCACACAATGAAATAGATGAAGGTGGGGGCCAGGGCAAATAGATTGACGGTTGTTCACCTTACAGAAAAAGCAACACTTTCTTTATTGTGTCACTACAATGCACAATGCAGAGACTTGGGTTTTAGCCATGATTTTGATCAAGAAGCTTGAAACAACATGCATAAGAAGCATCACCAAAACCCCCAATTGAGGCTACATGGTAATTAAGGTAAGAAAGTGTTAGATTGCATAAACGGACGAACTCCCCAACAAAACCTTATAGTTGAGGTTTTATCACATGATTCCTAAATTTCAACACAACATATAAGAATATAGTCAAAGTGTGTATGATTTTGAAGGTATTAATATATAACAATGTTGGGAGATGAATTACTCTAAGAGGGGGGGTGAATCAAAGTAATGTACAATTTTTCAAACTTTTAACTTCAAGAGAAAATTAAACAATGACCTTGAGACAACTTTATGAACCCTCTTAACTTGCAAAGTGAACTTTAACACATCAAAGAACTTTTAACATAATAACAGATTGATAAAAGACTTACATAATAATGTTAAAACATGATATTGATTGTTCATGTAAACTTGATTGAACAATTCCTTTTAATGCTTTATTTCCACAAGACTTCATGTATACTTTGAACACTTTTATAATAGAATGAAATGTTTAGTCAAGTACCAAAGCATTGCATGAATTTTATTGACAAATGAAAGAATGAAAACATTAACACTTAAGCACATGGGCTGAAACACAAATGCACAGATTTCACCACATAACACATTATTTTCCTGAGTGGAAAAACCCTCATGGGTTATAAAAAACCACTTGTAAAATGTTCCTTTATTTCATTCAAAGAGCACCAACTCTGTAACAATGTGGAGCACCAACTCCAAGTATAAACTAAAGCACCAACTTCAAGTTAGGAGCACCAACTCCCATTTTTACAAATGTCACAAATGATAAACCATTAAGACCTTAAAACTGCATTGATTTGCAGTCATAAAACCTTAACAGTGCACTAGTAATATGATATTCAATAAAACCTTAAGAAGGTTGTTGAAAATGACTGAGCCTTTCAAAAGCAACTAAGAATATTTAAAAATGTCACTGTGTATAACATCTTCATCATTATCTCTATTTTAAAAAAAGATAAGAGATAGACCCATTTTCTCTTCTAGTTATTGTTGTCTTAACCACTATCTTAGTACATATTCCCTTTCAAATCTCTCTCCAAGCAATGGAAGAAATCCATGCTTAAAATAAACAATGAAATTTGTGTAAAAACACCAAAACTCTCGAGCTCAAACTTGAGTAACCAAAACAGAAAACACAGTTATCTGTAACTGCTTTTTGTTTGCAAACTGAAAAAACTTTTTATAATCTTCATTTCAAAATGACAAAGATATTGGGTATGTGCAGGATCATGATGGGCCAAAAAGTGGCAATGGGGTAAAAATTACGTTTTTCATCGACCCAAAAATGCGAAAATCCTGAGTTGATTTTTTTGTGTCTTGGGTGTCAATACATTGCTCCAAAGCAATGCCCAAACCAAGATTTCCAAATCGGATATCCAATTTGAGGAAAATATATATGCATATTTCGGGCTTGTTAAAATCATTTTACACATTCACAAGCTGCGAGCGCACAGTGAGGAGGTTCTTCGCATAATAGATATCCGATTTAGCCAATATCTATTTTGAAAAGGTTATATTTTAGAATTTTCTTTGCTTTGATCAAATTTTGAATTAAATTTGTCTAATTTCAGTTATTTTTTTATGGACTTTTTTTCAAAATAGGGTTTTTGATTGAATTTTTATGAAAAAATTGAGTTTAGAATGGATTTTGATTAAAAATAATTTTTTTATGGATTTATTTAAAAATAGTGTTGTTTATGTATTTGTATTAAAAATTAGAGAATTTTATAGATTTTTGTTAAAAAGTAGGATTTTTTAATTTTTATTTTAAATTAGGGTATTTTTAACAATATTTTCATTTATATTGTCTAATTTCAATTAGATTAATTAGTGTTTAACTTTAATCAGGCATTATGGTTGCTGAGAATGAAAATGCAAAAATTCCAAATGATCCACCAGCTAAGAATGAAAATGCACAAATGCCAAACGCTCCACCACCTCCAAAACCATCAATTGAAGAATTAATTGGTGAAAATTTGCAGCAATTGAGGGGCATTTCTGAAGTTTATACAAGAATCCCTCGATTATTCGAGATGTCAAACACAATGAAGGAAATAATTAAAAATATAGAAACCCTCTCCACCCAACATAATGCCTTTCATTTGTGGCAAGAAGACATGAGGGAATATTATGCATGTGGATTGTTTTATGATGATGTGAAAGATCTCAGAATAACCAAAGCCCAAATAACTTCTTTATTTGTTAACCCCTGCATTGGTTTTCTAGTTAATGTTAATAAACCAAAACTTTCTATAAAATGGTGCACGCATAGGGACATTGTAGATAACTTTTGGGATTGTTGGTGTATGGTTTTTGATAAACCATTGAACAAAAATTGTGATATACCATTTTAATTTATTAAAAAATTATATGCTTAGTTTGTGTTAGGTAATCATGTCAGTTACTTTGACATTAAAGCCTTCCAGGGCATTGGTGGAGGTATGCCCCAGGATAGACTAGGGGCAGTTAGAGGAGTCCCACACCCATATGTTCCCCCTCCTCCCTTCCTCCGCCACCTCCAGTACATCATCCAAATATTATGTAGGATGCAGCCACACAGACTATCCAGGCTATTCACTCTTTGAGTGGTCTTTTGGTTTTGCATGCTTCTACAGTAGCTCAGCCACATTCTGGTGATGTTGGTGATGGCTTGAGTGCTGTTGAGTCATCCTCATCAAGTCCACATATTTTCATGCCACATACTTGCTCCATGTGCTACTAGATATGCTTGAATCTTCTTGTATAGCCGGTTGAGCATCCCTTAGACACTTCTGATTATGACCTCCATGATGTGGACATTATAGATCAGACATAGGGGAGTGGAGTGCACCCTATAGAGTCCTCTCTTGCTAGAGAGGGGGACATTGGAATAGTGACACAGGTAAGATTTAAGTTGTAAATTCATAACTTGCATTTATTTTTAAATGAATATTAATAAGAGATGGTATAATTTTCTAATATTTATTTACATGGTCTATTTAACAGTTGATGTCTGGGGAGGAGCTCACACAAGTGAATGATAGTAGTGACCTTAGGGCCATTTCATTTGGCCTCAACACACACAATATATATTTTCGCACTCACTTGTTTACATTTTTTTATTATATACTTGCTTGTCATTTGAATTGTCATTAATGAAATTATATAATAACTTATATGTTTATCTTATTTTCCTCTTATAGGAAATACCTAGTGCAAGCAAGGTGTAGCCTTGTCTAGATTATGGAAGTGTAATGTTAGATAAGGGGAAGGTAATTGAACTCAAATTTGATTGAATTAAGATTTTTAAGATCTTATATTGATTATACATACATCAACATAGATTGGTAGTTTTATATGTACTTGTCATTTTTATGTACAAGCAATTATGAGCTATACATCATTGTTGAAAAGTGTGAGCAAGGTGCAGCCTTGTCCAGATTATGGAAGTACAATGTTAGATAAGGGGAAGGTAATTGAACTCAAATTCGATTGAATTAAGATTTTTAAGATTTTATATTGATTATACATACATCGACATAGATTGGTAGTTTCATATGTACTTGTCATTTTTATGTACAGGAAGTTATGAGCTATACGTTGTTGTTGACAAGTGCCACAATGCCTGAAGGAGTACGTATTGGAACACCTGAAGGAGTAGGTGTTGAAACACCTCAAGGAGGAGGTGTCGAAACACCTAAAGGAGATAAAGAAAAAGATCAGCCTAAAGAGGTATGCATTTATTTTATTTTGTGTTTGGTATTTATATGTTCCTATTACTGAAAATTGTATGCTAACTTGGATCAATTTTATGTTTTTGTTCACATATATAGATTGACATTACAAAAGTTGGTTTGGTTGGTTCTTTGAGAGGGGCATATTCTAGGACTTCTGAACCTTTGAAGAGACAAATATTTCAGGTAATCAAGATTACAATTTTAGAGTTCAATTATAATTCAATGTATATTGATTTTGATGTTAATTATTCAATTTTAAATCATATAGTATAACTAATCTCAATTGTGGTTTGAATTTTTCTTGTCTAGCTACCTTCAAAGCCAATGAGTGCTGCGAAGAGGCTCCATTTTAATGATCCACCAATAGTTTAGGATGACATAGACATTTTGGCATGTAAATTTTGAATAGACATCGAGATGGCATATGCCACATTTTGTAAAGCTTTGTTTGAGTTGGAGTTGATGCCATTTTTGTATATGGAGATACACTCAAGATTATTGGATAATTTGATATATAGAAGTTGACAATCAAAATTTAATTTCTTCCTCATGTGCATGATTAAACTCTTTGAAAATTTAATCAAGTGAGAAATGGTTAAATATCAATGTACAAGAGCATAAGAAAGAATGGTTGTATTATATAGTTTATATTCATATCGTTGATTACATTGCATTGCACATCTTTAAACTCAAAGCATTACTTCACATTGCATAACTAACAACTAGATGCTGATAAATGAAAAATATTCAATTACAATAAAGTTTTTACAAAGTCAACCTAGAAGCAGTTATGCAATTACTTTACATTACATAACTAATAACTAGGAGCAGTTGTCAATTGCATTTGCTTGTCATGAAATTTTATGAGACCACATTTCTTTGAGGCATTTTTTCAAACAGTTCACTTCCTTGTCTATGCCACCACATTTTTCATGCATGTGTACCAAAGCTTTTTATCAAACAGTTCATTGGCTTGTTGTTATGGCTAAAATCCTAAAACAAGTGCTTTCAAACAAGCTATGGATTGATGTAGAGTGGGGGTGAAAACATATGTGAAACTACCCTTGACTCCTTTGGACCAAATTTGAGAACCAATAGCATACCCCTGTCCTAGGCTAATGAATTAGCCCTCTTTCACAAAGTGAGTGCCATTTAAACACTTGATCTTCACAAGAACACCCCAAACAATCTTCAGTTGTGTCATAAAACAACAAATTCTAAGATTATTCTGCACCTACAGGTTCTTTAGCAGGATGTCCCATGAAACCATTTATTTACCATGCAAATGCATAGGGTTTATTGAAAGTCCCACTTGCACAACTCTCCTGACCATTCCACCAACTCAGAAACCTCTATTATGACCCCAATATTCTTAAACATTAAAGAGATTCCCCCACTCTCATTGATTTTAACAAACCCTAGGCTAAAAGCTCCATTTTCATGCAATTTAAGCAATGATTTGCTTAGGAAAACAACTCCAAGACTCACAAATCATTTCCCATTTCTTAAATGGACCTGCACACATTCAAATCATATTGTACACAACCTCTCCACTGAGCCACATGAAAGGTGAAGTAGGTGGAGGGCTTCAATAATTCATAATTTACTCAAAAATGCAAAATATGGGTTCTCTATCCGCCTTGAGAAAACTTGGCACAAAACTCACAAAAAATGAAAAGAAAGCACTCAAACCAACTTTAAAGGGGTCTCAGGCCTACTTCCCCCTAATTCCACATGCTATGCAGCTATTTACTTGTGTAGTGGTCGAACAATGGAGAAAACACTTTTTTTTTGTGTAGAAACCACAGTTTTTGCAATGTAACTCAATATGATCTTATTGATTCTTCACAAAATTACATTCATCAATCCCCAAAATGAATTCCTCAACCTTTTCTAAGAATCTCCCCCACACAAAACAACTGACCAACTCCCAATAACTGACTTACAAACTAAGTTACCTATTCGGGTTTAGGTTCGAGTTTGGGGGTTTCGTTCGCCAGTTCGGCTAAAACTTTTTTGGGGGTGGTTCGGTTCATTTTGGGTTCATTAGTAAAGAAAAATATGTAAATATATATATATATATATATATATATATATATATATATATATATATATATATATATATATATATATATATATATATATATGCAACATAGAAGCATGAAATAGGATTAGAATATCACATAACATCATATAAACAACAAAACCACCATAAACTTGAATGTCATTTAAAACATGCATGATAAATATTCATCATTGAAACTTGAATTGTGGTAGCTTGATATACAGAGTCTATTGATGCCAAGGTTCAATTTGTATGATTTTGAAAAAAGAAGCCAATTGAGTAGAGTTATCAACATTCTTTAGAAATCATAAGAATTTATTTAGTACACTAGCCATTTTGATGTCTTCTTGCAATCTCAAATGCTAAATATATGAAGAAATTAACTCTACTACCCACTAGTTTCCATTAAAAATAAAGCAACAAGCTATGGTCTCATGGCTTTTTTTCACACAAAAATTAGCGTTGGAGTTTGGTTGGAGGCTGAAAAACTACTTGTAACTACATAAATAAATCTTGTTCTACAACTCGTATGACCTAACCGACTATTCCATCATGTCTGGATGGTTAAATTTAGGTTAGGTATTGTCCCCTTTCATACCCAAATCAGCCGAAGCAGTTCGAGCTACGTTCAATCAGCGAAATCCCTTAAGAGTCCAAAGTGCAAAAGGGCACCAATCTTTAACGAACTGTTTCTTGGAAACTGTGATGCCTACAAACATTTTTTTTTAGGCTATGGGATCATGTTGGGCCCCTCTACAATAACCTCTTTTGGTTTTTCTATCTCGGAGGCGTTTTCCCGTGGTGGCAAGTTTTTAGCTAAGGGAAAAGTTGTTAGATGCAAGCAGTGTAAAGTTGCAAAGTGATGCAACTTTCATTCAACAACTCGTACGACCAAAAAGACTGTTCCAACACTTCTAGATGGGTACGCTTACACTAGGGATGGTCCTCTTTTGCACTGAAATACGCTGAATCACTCTGAGCTACATTGGATTGATGATTTCCCTTAAGAGTCCAAAGTGCTAAACGACCGCAATTTTTGAAGGGCTATTTCTCAAAAAATGTGACATTTACAAACTCTTTGTTTGAGGCAATGGGATCGTGTTTGGCCCATCTACAATAACCTCTCTCTGTTTTTGCTATCTTGGAGGTGTTTTCCCGTGGTGGCAAGTTTTCAGCTGAGGGAAAGGATGTTAGATGCAAGCAGTGTAAAGTTGCAAAGTGGTGCAACTTTCATTCAACAACTCGTACAACCAAACAAAATGTTCCAACACATCTGGATGGGTATGTTTACGCTAGGGATGGTCCTCTTTTGTACCCAAATATGTTGAATCACTCTGAGCTACATTGGACTGACGATTTCCCTTAAGAGTCTAAAGTGCTAAAAGGTAGCAATCTTTGAAAGGCTATTTCTTGGAAACCGTGACATTTATAGACTCTCTGTTTGAGGCTATGGGATTTTTTTTAGCCTATCTACAATAACCTCTTTCAATTTTTGCTATATTGGAGGTGTTTTCTTGTGGTGGCAAGTTTTCAGCTAAGAGTAAAGTTGTCAGATGCAAGCAGTGTAAAGTTGCAAAGTGGTGCAACTTTCATTCGACAACTCGTACGACCAAACAGACTATTCCAACACATCTGGATGGGTACACTTACGCTAGGGATGGTCCTCTTTTGCACCCAAATATGCTAAATCACTTTTAGCTACATTGGACCGGTGATTTCCCTTAAGAGTCAAAAGTGCTAAAAGGTAGCAATCTTTGAAGGGATATTTCTCAGAAACCGTGACATTTACAGACTCTCCATTTGAGGCTATGGGATTTTTTTTGGCCCATATACAATAACCTCTCTCTATTTTTGTTGTCTCAGAGGAATTTTCTCGTGGTGGCAAGTTTTCAGCTGAGGGAAAAGTTGTCAAATGCAAGTAGTGTAAAGTTGTAAAGTGGTGCAACTTTCATTCAACAACTTGTACGACCAAACAGACTATTCCAACACGTCCATATGGGTACGTTTACGCTAGGGATGGTCCTCTTTTGCACCCAAATATGCCGAATCACTCTGAGCTACATTGGACTGATGGTTTCCCTTAAGAGTCCAAAGTGCTATAAGGCAGCAATCTTTGAAGGGCTATTTCTCAGAAACTGTGACATTTATAGACTCTTTGTTTGAGGCTATGACATCATGTTTGACTCATCTACAATAACCTCTCTTATTTTTTGCTATCTCGGAGGCATTTTTCTGTGGTGGAAATTTTTCAGCTGAGGGAAAAGTTGTCAAATGCAAGCAGTGTAAAGTTGCAAAGTGGTGCAACTTTCATTCAGCAACTCGTACGACCAAACAGACTATTCCAACACTTCTGGATGGGTATGTTTACGCTAGGGATGGTCCTCTTTTGCACCCAAATACACTGAATCACTCTGAGCTACATTGGACCGACAATTTCCCTTAAGAGTCCAAACTGCTAAAAACCAACAATTTTTGAAGAGCTATTTCTCAAAAATTGTGACATTTACAGACTCTCCATTTGAGGCTATGGGATCATGTTTGGCCCATCTACAATAACCTCTCTCAGTTTTTTCTATGTTGGAGGCGTTTTCTCGTGGTGGCAAGTTTTCAGTTGAGGGAAAAGTTGTCAAATGCAAGCAGTGTAAAGTTGCAAAGTGGTGCAACTTTCATTCAGCAACTCATACAACCAAATGGACTATTCCTAAACGTTCGGATGGGTACGTTTACGCTAGGGATGGTCCTCTTTTTCACCCAAATACGCCAAATCACTCCAAGCTACATTAGACTAATGATTTCCCTTAAGAGTCCAAAGTGCTAAAATGCAATACGATCTATTGTACGGTTTGTAGCTAGATGGTATGGCCATGGCAGATTTTATTAGGATTGTATAAGGTGACTATGTGATCTTAGAGAGCTAGAAACGTTTGTACTTGAGTTGGTGAGTTACCATGCATGGCAAAAATGAGTGAAATTAGGTGAAAAATGGAGGTTACAACTTGCTAATGTCAATGAAAGGTGGGGGCAGCAAGATTTAAAGTTGGATCAAGCTTGTGTAGGTCCTAATAGATGTGTTTGATGAATTTATAGGGTGTGGCATGGTTGGAAACATCGATTTCCTTAAAAACCTCATAAAAGTTGCTAAAAATGAAGTTGCACCCAAGTTGGATTTGAGGATCAAAAGTGGCAAGCCACTGTAATTTATTATATATAAATAGGAGATATTACAAAACCTAGTTCAAACGAGCATATCGACAGGAAAAAACCAGGAAGAAAACCTTTGGTTGTAGCTTGATTAAGTACAAAAAGTTATTACAGAATTTTCCCAATAACAGTAACAAAGCATACACCTGTATGACTAATTCAACCTATGAGTTTCCAAAATATAGACCCCTTTACACTTTAAACATACCCTTTATACAATGCCAGACATTTGACCCATATTTCAAAAACATCACTAGGTATAGATTATTCCCATACACAGTTATGACCTTTTTACATTATTTCCAATTTGAAAATTCAAATTTTACAAAATTTTCCTATTGGAGACATTCAGGGCACAGTCTTCCACAATAGTAGTATGTTCACATTCTGGACTAACAAGCACCTGTACAAACCATCAAGGTAGCTTAGAATAACCAATCTATATTATTCTAAATGACACAAAATATGATGAGATGGTAATGCAAACTATAAAAGACGCTTAGAATAACCAATC
>VDFB02049217.1:18070998-18097031 GCA_007258455.2 Sequoia sempervirens | reverse complement strand
TAAGTGCTTCAAATTTTAAGGTCAAATGTGTCAAATACTGAAAATCAGGGAAAACACTTCCACTTTTTGGCCAAAAAGTGGACTCAACTTCTTGCACACACCCTTCAACCTAAACCACACCTTAGTTGAAACCTTGGATAAATTTTCAATCTAGCATGAAGCAGCCTCAATGAATGTAGATCTTGATCATGGAACTTGATTAGAAACAGTTCCTTTGAAATTCTTGATTTGATCTTTAATGCTACATCAACACATTAGCTCAACAACATGCATGATGCACTAAATCTTTAACATGATGATGGATCTTGATTGCTGCAATAATCTTCTTCAAATCTTCCCTTGATTTCCTTATAAATTGTTCTTGAATACTCTATAATGCTCTTGTGAAGGTACTCTTGATTTCTTATGAAGATCTCTAGTATTAAACTTAGTGAAATAGCCTTGTATTTATACATATCTTAACATTAAATCTTGAAATTCAAATATCACAAGCTGACATCATATCTAGTCCAATTGAAATCATTAAAATATTACCAAAAACATATTTTGAGGGGTCGTAGGTCTAAGTAAGGACCCATTTTCCATGTGGTGAATGGGTCCTAGCTCACTTCAATAGGAAACACTTCGGGAAATATGAAATGTCATGTAAAAAAAGGGTCCTAGGACCTAGTGAGTGTTGGTGTAAATTCACCTCCCAGGAGCACAATCTGCAATATAAACCTTCCCAATGCAAGACAAGCAACATGTTATTTCACCATGAGTGAATGAATAAATTGAGATGAAGAATAATGTACAAAACCTTGCTTATAAAGGCAAGATGGAAGTCAGTAAAAGAAATAGTTGACAATAACTAATAGAACTATATGCACCTAAATAACTAATATCTAATAATATTTTCCTAAGCGAAACTTAAGCATGATAAATGGTAAAGCCCATTTACTCCAATAGTAAGGACCCATTCACTAGGTGGTGAATGGGTCCTAAGTCGCTAACCTAGGACACACACCTAAAATTAAGTGTTTTGTAATGAAATTTATAAATGTTGTGTTTTATCCCTTAGAATTTGCAATTAATTAGGCTTGGATTTGATTAAAAGGGGTCAATTAAGGAAAATTGAGCTCAATTAATTAATAAAACCCTAGATTAATTTGAAAGTGTAAAGATACACTTTACAACACCCTAAATAAGGAAAAATTAAGTTCGTTTAGTTAAAAAGGGCCCTAAACTTAATGTGAATATGAAAAACATATTACAACACTAAATTAAGGCAACATTAGGCTCATTTTAATATTAATTATTCCCAAATTAAGTGAAAAAGGGATACTTTTTCTATTACTACACTTTCAAATAATAAAGAAGATAAAAGGGAAGAACAAAAGGAAGATCATAGTGAATTAGCTCTTCTATTTTCTAAATCAATGACTTTAGATGAGGGGGCCCATGATGATCCTCTTAATGAGAGTGACTCACCATGTTTTGAACCCAGTGATACTCCTTATAATGTGCTTGCTATATTCCCTTTAGCGTATTGTACACCATCCATTTATGATGAGAAAGATTGGGATGCAAATGATTTACTTTAGATCAACTCACATGTGTATTACCTCTTATATGTTTTTTAGTATTTTCTTGCACTTAATGTGATCTACCATGATGTTTTTCTTGGTGTGTATTTATTTTCATTAGTTTTATTTGATTGACCCTTATTGTTCTAGTTGGCACAAGGATACAAAGAGAATGAATCTTTCATAATATTCATCTATTTGTATCTTCATTTGTCTTTATGTTGTGAACATTGTTGTCTTGTGTTTTACTTTTGGGAATGATGCAAGGCATTGGAAGATTTAGGCCTCTTCCATGTTGACCCAAAATAAAGTGTTATGTTGTATCATCCCTCCATTGTGTTCATAATTCCACAAGTATTCAGGGAATGATGTCAATTCCAAGTATAATAATATTACATATTATCTATGGTGTATATTGACCCCACATTTATGGATCCCTTATGTGATATCTTTTGTCTTGTCATATGGCTTTGTTTTGGGGGAACCCCTTGTCATGAATCAACTTTTTTGGGATAATATCATTAGCATAGGGGTTCCCAACAAGCTCTCACACCCTATCATGTTTCATATATAATCTTACTCTACCTTAAAGGAAATTGCTCTTGCTTGGGATTAGGAATTAATTTAAGGTGAGGGCATGAATTTTATTATTTCCTTCAATTTGTTCACATATGTTGAGCTTGGTGATGCATTTTTGAAATTTTTGTAGTGCCTTATCATAATGATTGGAATTATAATTCTTGGTACATATGGTTGACATGAGAATGTACCTAGTGAACATCAAACTTCACTAGCCTAAGTTGTGTACTTCTCATTAGCAACTACTGCTATAGAAATTCACCTAGTGAATATCAGACTTCACTAAAGAGATGGGATGTCATCGAGTCTAAGAGATGTGCTAGCCCCTAGACTCAAGATCCTATGGAAATACAATGTGAGGACTAAGGAACACACATATGAGGTGTAATGTACCATGAAAAAATGAAGCATACTCAATGAAAACACAAAACTAAAATAATACAAGCATAAACATAAAATATAAATACTGCACAATGTGAACATAGTGCCAACACAATGCAAACACATAAAAAGAGGGTATGAAAATCACATACTAGTAAGCTCCACAAAATTTTTACTAGGATCCATACCCAAGGTGTTCATGAGTCACGGGATAACAAAGTTTGATATTTTCTAGGTGACCCATGAACCAAAGCATCATAGGCTAGTGAAGTCTGATATTCACTAGGTGAGTTTGAAATATTCTAGGATCTACAATGTGCAAGGTAGTTATAAAATTATTTTGGAAGATAATATTGAAGTTAAGAACACTAAGCTTTGGAAAAGAGTCGATCATCCTAATTTTTAGCATAAGGTTAATGTTTTCATGTGTCTGGAAACTTTAAATAAATATTTTCACCATTATCATCTTTTAAGAAGAGAATTTGTTGGTCCAAATTGATGTACTTTTTGCCTTCAAGAAATATCTTACTTTAGCTTTCCTATTTTTTGCTTTTCTTCACATTTTATGGAAGAATTTTGATTCTATCCAAAACTCTCTCATGAATCAACCACAACCTCCTTTGAAGGTAAAATCCCTTAATCTCTTACTTGATATCATTCTTTGTTTGATCTACTTGAATATTTTGCAAGAGAGAAATTAGACATTTTTGAATGTTACAATAAGGCATATAAATTAGGTTTGGGGTAGAATAGTGAACAATCTAAAAAAAACATATTAAGTTTGGAATTAGGATTATCAAATCTTTTTTTGATGGAATTTAGAAGTTATAATGTAACTTGAATTTCTTGTAGCTTCTCCCTCTTTTTTCTCTTTCAATAATGACTCTTAAGATTATTAACTTATTTAATGGGAACACCCTCCTTTAGGCTTGGTTAAAATTAATGTTGATGGTGCTTCAAAAAATAATTGTAAAAATGTTGGAATGGATGGTGTTTGTTAGGATCATAATGTTGGAGTCAAGTTCTAGTTTGTAGGTAGTCTTGGTGTTGTCTAATAAATTTTTGGAGTCTATGACCATTTGTAAGCTCTTTTACATGCTAAGAAAAGACATTTTACATATGAACTATTATAGAATTTGATTCTAAAATATTGATTGGTCATTTCAAGAAGTTCTACCCCTACGTCAAGTAGTGGTAGCTAAACGAATGTAAGAAAGACATCAACATCCTCATTCATGGTTTCAATTTTGTTAAGTGGGACCATACTAGAAGGAAAGGAAATCAAGTTGCTACTATTTTTACTAAATCAACTTCGAATTAGAAGGACATTAAATTTGACATTGGAAATAACACAAATCGTTGGATCTAAAATATGAATGAAAACTTTAGTGATTTTTTGAATGTTGATTGATTGAAATGCCTCTTGTGAATGGTGCTTGATCAATTCCATCCTACAAAATGAATATTTTAAGTTATGCAACTGACAAGCCAATAATTTTTAATCATACTGATTTATTTTGTTAAATTTGTTGAGTCATTTATATTATCCACGATCATTTATACCGATCTATTCACAATGTAATGCCAATGGCAGATCTGGCATTGTATTGTATTGTTTACATGAACATACACAATGAGCTAGGTAATTCAACACTCAGTGCACCAACTCCAAGTCCTATGGAATGCATTTCAAGTCCTTTCTAATTTATATTTTAAAAAAAAATTATTTGGAACAATATAACAAGATTATAGAATTGTTGGAGCATGAATGAAACCTAATTTGCTATCCAAAAGAGTAATTTGGGTCTGTTGGGTCTATGTTTTTTCATTTTTTGTTCTTTGTTCTTACTGGGCCTACCTACCCCTCAATCAATTAGACTTGTTTATGTCTTTTGGTCTACTATTTTTTTTTGGTATATAGTTTCTATTGTTCTTGGTGGTTAGGTGGTGGTCCTAGTGCAGGGTGTTGGTTGGTTTTATGCCCCTACTATTTTGATGTGTTGTTTTGGTTGGCTAGTAGACCTTGTTCCACTTTCTGATTGGGTTCAAGGACCCTTTCCTTGCTTTGATTACCAAAAACATAAAATTATAAACTAAAAAATAAATTTATCTTTTATTTTTATATTAATATGATTCACTCAATATAAATCTAACCAAACTCTAACATTTGATCATAAAGAGTAATAAATAATCCTCCTTTAGTTATTAATAGTTAAGAAAATATTAAATTTCTTTTACTCTACATTAAATACCACAATATGATGAATATGTTATGTTATTGCATAGTTATTGATTATGAAATAAACTAGCAGTTGCACAATATTCAATGAGCAATGAAATAGCTGATAGGCATAAACCGATTTTGTTTTCCCGTAAAGTTCTCCCTGCCAACGTCAACGTCAGACGAGAGGAGATCTCTCCTTATCTCTCTCTTTATCACTCCCTCTCTCCTTATCACTCCCTCTTTCTATTTCTCTCTTCTTATCTCTCCTCTCTCTATTTCTCTCCACTTCTCCCTCCCTCTCCCCTTCTCCCTCCCTCTTTATTTATTTATAAATATATATCTCTCACTCATATACACACACTCCCTCTTTCTCCTTCTCTACCTCTATCTCTATCTCTCTCATTTTCTTCTAGTGAGCACCTTTGACATTATCTTGACACTTTTTCTTCGCTGATTTCCTTATTCTTCCTCTTTATCTATATCTGATGTTCACTTTAATTTATCTTGAGATTCCGACGATTTCTTCTTATCGAGATCTTTCCGATTTTCCGAAGACGAGATTCTTTCCTTTCCTCTATCGATCTATCTGATTTTTTCCGATCTATTATAAGCCTTGATTCCAGATTTTGATTTACTTTAGATTCTCATTTATCTTTATCTTTTATCCAGAGATTCTTTATAGAGATTCTATCTTGATCTTTCGTGATCTTCGAGATTACCTTTATTTCAGAGTCTTCCTTCTTCCTTTCTCCTCTTTCTTTCCTTTCGAGAGATCTCCTCTTTCTTCCTATTTTCTTCTCTTTTCTTCCTTCCTTTATTTATCTTTCTCCGAGATTTCTTTATGTTTCCTTCCTTATCCTCTTTATCTATTTTATTCTAATCTTTCTTTCTTGATTTTATCTGAGAGATCTTTGAGATTTATTTTTTCCGATGATTTATTCTCTCTTTATCTCTAATTATTTTATCTTCCTTCGTATCTGAGTGATTTTATTTTCGATGCTCTTCTCCTTTCAGAGATTCTCCCAGATTTTATTTTACTGATTTGTTATATTCCTTTGAGTATCTTTGATCTTTCCCTTTTTTTTCCTTTATCTTTATTATTCTTCCGACCATCCTTTTATCTTCCTTTATTCCTATGATCTTTTATTTTATTTTCCTTTCGAGATAGAGATCGGACCGATGATTCTGATCTCTTATTCGAGATTCATTCTAATTTCTATCTATTTGTTCTCCTCTCACTCTATATTCCTCTCTCCCTCTATATTCCTCTCTTCCCCTCCATCTCTAGAAATGTCCCACTCTCTCTACCCATCCATCTCTCTCCCTATCTCTCCCCCTCCCTCTTCATAGACCTTCATTGTCTTCTTGATTGAAAGATTTTTTTTCACTTAATTTTTAGAGACCTTTGTTGCACAACAATATCATTTTATGAATGGCCAACCAATTGAACTCATGTAATACACAAATTTATGCAAAAAATAGGCTTAAAGTTTCCCTAATTGACATTCCACACCTCTTCGGTGTACCCATTGCACACCAAGGTGTGATTGCAATATTTATAAATATAAAACTCAAAGATTTAAAAAATCCTTTAAAAAACTCTTCTTCTTTTTTATAATTTCTTTGTAAAAAATCCTTAAAAAACTCGATTTATTTTTAAATTTTTTATATTTTCTCTATAAAAATTCTTAAAAAAACTCAATTTATTTTTTAATTTTTATATTGTCTTTATAAAAATCATTTAAAAGACTCAATTTATTTTTTACCTTTATATTTTCTCTATAAAAATCCTTAAAAAACTCAATTTTTTTTCAAGATCTTATTTTTTATATTTTCTTTCTAAAAAATATTTTGGTTGTAACAATATGTTTATATTATAAATCTTTAAAAATATCATTTAGCATACATGTCGAGCAGGGCGCTACCCACAAAATTATTAGATTCAAAACCAGTCTTGATGATATGTGAATGCACTTGTTGCCCCTGTTGCACATTGTTTAATCCAATGCATGCACTGAGAACACCAACAAAAGTAATCCTATTAGGCCTCTTCCCATCCAATTGCATGTGGAAAAACAGTTTCAAAGATTCAAGTTGGGCATATTGTTGTTCCCCATGCCCACATTTTGTATATCCTATAATCGTCATGTTCCATGAAACAACATTTCGGTAATGTATTTTGTCGAATAGTTGTCGTGCATCCTCTAAACAACCGCACTTGGCATACATGTTGGCGAGATGGTTCAAGAGCGAAACGTCTGAGTAAAAAGCCACCTTGATAATGTGGGCATGGTGTTAAATATGAAACACTAATATTCTTTTTCCCTCCAATTCCTTGTGGTTGTTTGGCTTCTTTGCTTGAATACGAAGTGTTGTATTGGATTGGGTTATAATTATTTGTTGCTGCATATTATTGATGTAACTTAAAATGAGTTTAATAAAGGATTCCCCTACTTAGAAAGTGGATGTAGCCATTAAGGTGAACCACTATAAATTTCAGTGTTTGTGTATTTGTTCTTCTTTCGCTCTATTTTTCTGTACTTTATTTTATTCATCTTTTCATAATCAAACAATTGGTATCAAAGTTCGGTAACCAAAGTTGTTTGGAAATCATAAAGGAATTTCCATAATTATGGAAGAGTTAGATAAATGGAAGATCAAGAAATTCACAGGGAAAAATTTTGGTCTTTGAAAAGTGCAGATGGAGTCACTACTGATCAAGTAGGATCTCGCTTTAGCATTAGAAGGGAAAGCCAAAAAACTAGCAACTATGAAGGATGAAGATTGGGAAAAAATTGATAAAAAGGAAAGAGCTACTATATTCTTATTGTTGTCTAGTAATGTGTTGTTTAATGTTTCATCGCAGTTGACTTCGAAAGATTTATGGGATAAGCTTTCTTCTACATATGAAATGGCTTCAGCCTCTAACAAGGTATTTATTATGAAAAAATTATACAATTTAAAGATGAAGGAAGGTGGAATTATGTCAAACCATTTAAATGAATTTAATACCTTGATAAACCAATTGATCTCGGTAGGCATCAATCTAGATGATGAGATTAAAGACATACTGTTGCTTTGTTCATTACCTAACAATTGGGAAAGTGTTGTAATGGCTGTCAGCACCTCAATAGCTACTAAAAGCAAGTTGAAATTTGATGATATTGTAGGTACCCTTAGCGAAGAAATGAGAAGGAAAAATTAGGAATCTTCTGCTGATGCTTTAATGGCAGTGAGTAGAGGAAGGTCTCTAGATAGAAGCAATAATCATAGAAAAAAGAGGTTTAAATCAGCAAAGAGATTGAAGTCAAGAGGATGAAATGGTGATTGTTGGTTTTGTGGCAAGGTTGGCCACATAAAGAAGAATTATCACTCTTATAAAAGGGAACAAGAGAAAGTGTGGGACAATGAAGCTAATATAACTTATAACAGTGATGATGGTGTTTTAATCCTTTCTACTACCAACATCACTTTTGATTCTTGGGTACTTGGCTCCGGAGCCTCTTTTCATGCCTCTTCATGCACATAGGCTTTCACAAACTACAAGGAAGGTTAGTTTGGAAAAGTATATTTAGGCGATAATAAAGCATGTGATATAATTGGGAAAGGTGATGTTTTGTTACAGCTGAAAGATGGAAGCAAATGGCTTTTAAAGGATGTTCGTCATGTTCCTAAACTCAAGAGGAACTTAATATCTGTAAGTCAGCTCTTTACTCAAGGTTGCCATGTTTTCTTTAATATCGATTCTTGGAAAGTTACCAGAGGGGCTTTGGTAGTAGCAAAGGGAAATAAAGTTGTTAATTTATATGTTTTTGAAAATAATAATCAAGTGGGAGCTGCCATGACTGTTGAGGACAACAGTACTGAACTTTGGCACAAAAGGCTCGGTCACACGAGCAAAAAAGGACTTTCGATTATGCTCAAAAGAGAACAATTACCCGGTTTAAAATCTGTTGAGTTGGATTTTTGCCAACATTATCTCTATGGCAAATAGAAGCAAGTCAACTTCTTGAGAATTGGTCATGAGAAGAAGAGCCAACCCTTGGTACTGGTCTATTAAGAGGTCTTCAGACCCACTGAGGTAACCTCCATTAGAGGAGCTAACTATTTTGTCACATTTCTTGATGATTGTACAAGGAAAGTTTGGATTTATATGCTCTCAAAAAAATCAGAGGTGTTTACTAAATTCAAATTATTTAAAACCTATGTCGAAAACCAAATTGGGCACAAGCTCAAGTGATTGCAAACAAATAATGGAGAAGAGTATTGCTCCTCGGAATTTGACACTTTTTGCATAGAAAATGGTATTCATTGGATCAAAATTGTTCCCTTTACTCCTCAAGAGAACGATGCAGCTGAAAGGCTCAATCAAACAATTTTGGAGAGAGCTCGTTGTATGCTTTCGAATGCTGGGTTAGGCAAAGAGTTTTGGGCAGAGGCCTGCAACACCGCAGTATATTTGATCAATCGATCACTATCTTCTTGATTAAATTTTGATATTCCAGAAGAGACTTGGTTGGGTAAGTGGATTTCTTATAGTTATTTATGAATTTTTCGTTGTGAAGCTTTTGCTCTTATTCCCAAGGAAAAGCGGTCTAAACTTGATCCTAAATCAAAGTGTTGCATATTTGTTGGTTATGGTGAGGACAATTATGGTTTCAGGTTATGGGATCCGCTTGAACAAAAGATAATTCAGACTTGTGATGTGGTGTTCAGTGAACACACCTTTCTAGCCTTGCAAATTGAATATGTGGATTCTAAGGAATATTTTCCTCTGTCTGCATTTGAGAACCATAATTTATAGGGGTCGTCTGTATCTTTGCCTCCTACAACAGTTCCTTCACCCACCTCTGTCTTACAACCTGGCCCTCTTGACTCCTATCAGTACAATGAAGAGTTTTCTGGAAACAATGAGTATAATAATATGTCTCAACACAAGCAGCCTGGTTTTTTCTCAAGCGCCTCACAAAGAGGCGTCGATCCTTCCTCTGAGGAAGTTCGCTCTTCTTGGAATCCCACACAAGTCTCTACACACATGGATGCGGGCCTTTTTTACCATACGCAACAACCATGAATAGGGGACTCTAATGATTATCAAGCTCCTTTGTTCACATCTCCACCTTCCCAGATGGACGCGCAAGAAATGGGTAAATACCCGCAACAGTCTAAAGTTGCAGAAATTGACTCTTTTTTTAATTTGCCTCCAATGCATAATGTTCACAATGATTTCCACAACCAGAATCATAATCGACCTATCTCCTTTGAGGTGATCACTCCATCTGATATCAATTCTCACAAAAACATGGAGCAAGCAAGTGAACAACCAAGTTGATGTGTTGGCAAGACACATAACATTGATTATGTTCCATAGGAAATCCATACAGAGACAAGAATGGGCACTGTTATCAGAACAGGGCAGGAAATTGTAAACTCTTCTATGCCAACAGAGAATCAACAGAGGTGGTCTACTAAGTAGAAGAAATTTCTAGGTAAATTCAATGATTTTGAATTATTACTGGCTGATTACCCATAATTATTATTTACTGATCAAGTAGAGCCGGTGACTTTCAAACAAGCTTGTAATGATCATAATAGCAAGAAATGGATGGAGGCAATGCAAGAAGAAATGGATTCGTTGAATGCAAATCTCACTTGGGATTTGGTGAAACTTCCACCTCATAAGCAGGCCTTAAAAAATTGATGGGTCTATCGGTTGAAAGAAGAAGACAGAGGTAATAAACGCTGCAAAGCCAGGTTGTATGTCGGCTATGATCAGAAGAAGGGAATAGATTTCAACGAAATTTTCTTTCCAGTTGTGAGAATGACTTCCATTCGTGCAGTCTTGGGTCTGGTAGCTGCATGTGATCTTGAGCTTGAACAGCTTGATGTTAAAACTGCTTTCCTTCATGGAGACATTGACGAATAACTTTACATGGAACAGCCTGAAGGCTTTGTCAAAAAAGGACATGAACACTTATATTGCAGAATGAAACGAAGCTTATATGGGCTCAAGCAAGCCCCAAGACAATGGTATCACAAATTTGATTGGTTTATGACTGAGCATCACTTCATCCGTTGTGAGGCTGACCCGTGTGTCTATTAAAAGAAACTTGATACTAGTGAGTTTGTTTTGATGTTACTTTATGTTGATGACATGCTAGTCACTGGTTCTAGCATGAAAGTAGTACATGACTTCAAGCAACTTTTAGCTCAGCATTTCGCCATGAAAGACTTAGGAGCAGCAAAACGAATACTTGGCATGAGTATAATCCGGGATAGACAAAAGAAGGAAATTAGATTGTCTCAAGAAAAGTATGTTGCTCAAGTTTTGGACAGGTTTGGAATGAAGGATGCTAAGCCCGTTGTCACTCCTCTTGTTGATCACTTTTGTTTGTCCTCTGATATGTGTCCCAAGAAACAAGAAGAACAAGACTTCATGAAACATATTCCCTATTCTTCCATGGTTGGCAATCTAATGTATGCCATGATTTGTACATGACCTAATATCTCTCATGTAGTGGGAGTAGTTAGTAGATTTATGAGTAATCCCGACAAGGCTCATTGAGAAGCTGTTAAGCGGATTTTGAGGTACTTGAAAGGTACTTCTAGTTATGCTCTATGTTTTCACAGAGAGGGACTTCAGTTACAGGGATATGTTGATTCTGATTTGGGAGGTGATTTGGACAAATGAATATCTACATCAGCCTACACCTTTACATTTGCTGGGGCAACGATCAAATGGGTTTCTAGAATGCAACAATCAGTTGCTCTTTCTTCTGCTGAGGCTGAATATATGGCTCTATTTAAAGGGGCCAAAGAGATGATTTGGTTATAGTAGTTGTTGCATGAGTTGGGGTGTAAATAGAAAGATTTTGTTCTTTTTTGTGACAGTAGGAGTGCTATTTTTATGGAAAATAATCATACATCTCATCGTTGCTCCAAGCACATTGATTTGCGCCATCGTTTTATCTGCCATGTGGTTGAAGAAGGTAAGTTACAGGTGGCCAAGATTGATACAAATGTGAATCCTGCTGATGCTCTGACCAAGATTGTGACACGAGAGAAGTTCAAATTTTGTATGACTTCTCTTGGCCTGGTTAAACTCTAACCAGCGGAGCTAAAGTGGGGAATTCCTGAACGTGTGCCGCAGTGATTGGGTTTCAAGTGGGAGATTGTTAAATATGAAACACCAATATTCTTTTTCCCTCCAATTCCTTGTGGTTGTTTAGCTTCTTTGCTTGAATACGAAGTGTTGTATTGGATTGGGTTATAAGTATTTACTGCTGCATATTATTGATGTAACTTAAACTGAGTTTAATAAAGGATTCCCCTACTTAGAAAGTGGATGTAGCCATTAAGGTGAACCACTATAAATTCCGGTGTTTGTGTCTTTGTTCTTCTTTCGCTCTATTTTTTTGTACTTTGTTTTATTCGTCTTTTCATAATCAAACACATGGATGAGCTTACCCTCCACTAGGGCACATTCCTCCAACAACTCATTTACACAGAAGTTCCTCTCCAGCTGATTCCAATTGTAATGCCCTGACATTTGAATTGGTATTGCCATTATCATAGGCAAAGCAGGCATTTTGGTACAGATGAATGATACTAAGGCCTTGGCTCTCCCCCTTCTCCACCTAGGTAATCTCCATGGTGAAGGAAAAACAAACATCTATACCACCCAACCACCCATCACAATACAACATTGTGCATGCAACCCGAACTGGCGGGTCACTTCCTTTCATTCCAACAAACGTGATCATTCCTCGTCATGGTGGTTTTTCCAATGAAGACGTTAAACATAGACCAGTTTTGTAGAGTGGAATGGATAAATTTACTTGACAGGCAAGAGTATACCTCAAATTAAAACTCTAATGTTAAGCGCGTAATTTGCTCCACTCTGGCCGATGCCGCCATGGTGATGCAGATCGACTGTGATGGGGTTTTTGTCGATTCCTCTGTTTTTGGGTTTTCCAATCTGGCGTCTAGGGTTCGAGCGTTCGTGTAGGCTGTTTTGAACTACAACGATTCACAGATTTTGGCCAAGATGAATTCCACCATGGTGGATCTTGATATCAGCGATACCGACCTGGTGCAGAGAAACTGATTTGGGGGCTTAGACTAAATGTTAGGCTTTGGAATTTTTCTGTCAATTCATTTTCCCGGCGTCAACGTCAGACTGGGGGAATTCCCCGTGGGGTTCCCCCATGTATAATAGCCTATCGGCTAATAAGAATGAGATATTGCACGTGTAAAAAGAAGTCTTTATCTTCCAATAAAATTACCTCTTGAACTATATTTCAAATATTTACTAGGTTTAACTATTTAAATATACATATTTTTTCTATATTGATATTTTTTTATAATAGTTATTAAAATAATTATCTTTTATTAAATTTAATAAAATTAAAGTGAATATGGAAGATAATTAGTTTAGTGTTGAATAGAATTTTTGGAGCTATTGGATTGTGGTTGTATAATTGTACCAAACACCAAATACAATTTTATACATATATATTTATATTGTATTTATATACATTTAATTGTTAAAAATATTCAAAAATAATTTATGATTTATTATATTTATTCAAATAAATAAATATTTAATATATTTTAGAGACTTAATGAATCTCATGATATTTTTGTATTAAATGAGAATACATGTTATTTTAGATCTAATTTATTTTCTTGATAGATCCTCATGTTGATGAAACTATTATAATAGACTATGTCTTAATAACAAGTTGTTATGACAATTTATGAAATTTGTCTTCAAAATAAATCTATTTTATTGATAAATCATATAACTTTCCCTTTCAATTTTTTTATATCTAATATAAAAAATTAAAAATATTCCATATTATAATAACCCTTCATCTACCCATATTTTATTTTAATTATAAAAACTTGAAAGAATAATCAAACATATAAGTCTTATTCCAAAACCAATTCAAAAAGTGAAATCTCTCGATGCAATATTTAATCACTCTTGTTCTTATAAATGCACAATTATTCCACAATTCCCTCTTAGACTTCCCTACATAATGTTTTATTTCATGCTAGTTATAAAACTCTATACTTATAGATCATGTTATTCATGAAAATTTGTAAAATATGTTTTTAAATGATTTATGTCATATCTTATGAAAGAATAATATATTATAAAAAAATTAAAAATAAAGAGTAAAAACTAATGCATAACATTCAATGCTAATTTGTTTCAACACATTTGCCTATCAAGGAAATCTAACATATATGACATTTCAAATTAAACTTTAATTTTAATTTGAATTGAAAATAGTGTGACCATTTATTTATGGATTATATGGTGTAACAAGTTATATTCAAATCCAAGGCATTCAAATAAAAAAATTTACAAAATCATAGTTCAACCATCATGGTAAATTATACTAATGATTTATTCAATTTAGTTATTTTTCATGGTTTCTTTCTTGTATAGAAATATCAATAATCACTCCAATAATTAAGTCAAGAAATAAACAAGATTCAAATAATTATATAACCATTACGTCGAGTATAACTTTGAGATTTTTTTTTCAATTTTGTATTAAATGATTTAAAAATTTCTAATTCCAAATTTTGAGGGAAGGGCAAACATAATTTAAGAAAAATATCAAACAATTTATTACATAGTGACACTTAGAGTTGTGATTGAAGAAACATGTGATTGTAACAATACTATATAGTGTTTTTATTTATTTATTCTCAAGGAGCATTTAATATTGTCTTATACATCTTCTAATACAATGATTTCATGCTTATTTTTTTAACTAATTTGTTTTATCTAATAATGACGATGTTTTAGGAGAAGGTTGGTCATGTTTGAGATCCTACTAGTTAAATAATAAGTAATGATAATCTTATGTATTTAATTATTTCAAATATTATTTGTAAATCATTCATAAAGGATGAATGATTATTAAAAATCATTCAAAAAGAAAGATTATTATTTAAAAAATAAAATGCACATACAAAAAATGAAAGATTGACATATTTTTAAATATATAAATACAAAATAATATATATATATATATATATACACACTCTAGAAAAAATCTTCTATACTTCTTAAAAAAGATTATTATTTTAAAAATAAAATACATATATAAAAAATGAAAGATTGACATATTTTTAAATATATAAATACAAAAAAATTATATATATATATTCTTAAATTTTATTGCATAGAATTTTTCATTTATAACTGTTCAAATTATAAAATCGATTTCCTCTCTTAATATATACATAATATTAAATAAACATAACTAATTTTTAAAATAAACTTAATCCATACTTTACATGGTCTAAAATATATATTTCACTTAGAATAAAAACTATGTATTCAAATAACTGCATCTCGATTTTGTAAATGACAGTCTCATTTTGAGATAATAGGCAGTATTTTGTTTGAGAGTGAACACATTGCATCTGATATTTCCTAAGAAAAGATCCATGTTAATCATTCAACATTCAATGGAGTTGATTTATTAGTCGACAGTCAATTTAGTTGCTATATTCATTGACTATGACCATTTCCTACGTGCCTTTGAAGGAGCCATTTCTTGTGCAACACGTTTACTGTTAGTTTCCATTTTGGAAATATAGTTCTTTTCTCTTCACACAGCCAGGGTTTTATATCAACTTATAATCAGATACAGATATACAAGCTATAAACTGAACTTCTTCGACTAAGAATAAAAAACTGAAAGGGCTAGTTGAAGTCATCCACACCAGTCGAAACAAACAATTTAGACAAGGAATTTGGATTTGGGTATATCGATAAGAAAGGGAATGGATGTTGAGGTGAAACTGTTGAGCCATCTGAGATGCCCCATCTCGTTGGAGATGATGAAGGATCCAGCTACTCTCTGCACCGACCTTACTTACGATTGCCATAGCTTTGAGATCTAGTTAGATGCCCACAATAATGTTTGCCCCATCACAAACCAAATTCTGCAAGCTCATGACAGAATTCCAAATCATGCTCTCCATCGAGTTATTTAGGATTGGTGTGCGACCACCAACGGTCATGCCAAAAATTGCAAACTATTATAGTGCCTTTCTTGTCTTCTCTCCCATACAGGTCATGGTCTATCTAGTTGTTTTTGTTGATTATTTTATCACAGAACAAATAAAAGACTATAGAAAATAAAAACAAATGAATGACAAAGAATACACAAACAAGAAAACACAGAGTTTTTATAGTGGTTCACCAATTGGCTACATCCACTTTCAGTAGGGGCAATCTCTGTATTAAATTTTATTCAAGTATATTATTTCTAGCTACTTTGAGAATTAACAAAACCAATCTTAATCTACACTACTTCTCTAGTATAAAAGCCATACAAAGAAGATGACCGAGTAAGAATAAGAAAGGTCATCCAAAGAAAACGGTTAAACAAGAAGCAACAATGACAAAAGAAAAGTGATTGGGCTTCACCGCATTAACAATCTCCCACTTGAAGACCAACCATTGTTGCAAGAGAGTTGCCCAGAGATGTCCCCCACGTGGATCTTAAGGCTACTTCTTCATAATGCCGAGAGAAGCCCTACAGAACTCGAACTTCTCTCGAGGTACAACCTTGGTTAAAGCATCTATCATATTGACTTTAGTGTCAATTAAATTCTCCACCTGCAACTTATCCTCATCAAGAACATGGTGAATGAAATGATATCATAGATCTATATGCTTGGTCCTATTGTGAAAGGTGAAATTGTTGGCCAAGTGAATAGCACTATTGCTATTACAAAACAAAGTGAAAATTGATTGCTTACACCATAATTTTCCCAACAGCCTCTGTAACCATATCATTTCCTTTGCTCCTTCAGTCAAGGAAATGTATTCTGCCTCAGTAGATGAGAGCGCAACCACTTGTTGCAATCATGAAACCTAGTTGATCGCTGCCCCAACAAATGTAAACACATAACCTGTAGTTGACCTCCATTTGTCCAAATCTCTAGCCATATCCGAATCAACATATCCTCGCAAGTGAGTGTCCATACCTCCAAAACATAAAACATAATCTGATGTACCTTTCAAGCACCTCAAAATCCATTGAACCGCTTGCCAATGAGATTTACCCAAATTACTCATAAATCTACTCACAAATCCCACTGCATGAGCAATGTACGGACATGTACAAACCATAGCATACATGAGACTCCCAACTACTGATGAATATGGAACACCCTTCATTTAATCTTCCTCTTCTCAAGATTTTTTGGAGACATAGCTGAAGATAAGTGAAAATGAATAGCCAATGGAGTACAAAGAAACTTAGCATTCTTTATATTGAACCTATCCAATATTTTGTCAATATATTTTTCTTGAGATAATATGATAATTTCTCTCTTTTTTCCCTCCCTAATTATCATCATCCCAAGAATCCTCTTTGCTACCCCTAAATCTTTCATGGCAAATCATTGAGCTAAATGATGTTTTAATTCACAAACAATCTTCACACTAATGCTGGCATCAACCAACAAATCATCAACATAAAGCAAGAAAATGAAAAACTCACTAGTAGCAAGCTTCTTATAATAAACAGACGGGTCTTATTGACAATGAATAAAATGTTGTTGAGTCATGAAGCTATCAAATTTGAGATACCACTACCTTGGGGCTTGCTTGAGCCCATACAAAATCTACTTCAATCTGCAATATAAATACTTATGACCCTGTTGTGCAAAACCTTTAGGCTACTCCATATACAACTCCTCAATATCTCCATGAAGAAATGTTGTTTTTACGTCAAGTTTCTCAAGCTCAAGGTCCCAAACAACTGCCATGCCCAAAATAGCTCAAATTGTTTGCATCTTCACAACTAGTGAGAAAATCTCATTAAAATCAATCCCCTTTTTTCTGATCAAATCCCTTCACAACCAATTTGGATCTGTAGCATTTATGACCTCCATCTTCTTATTTCAATTGATACACCCATTTATTCTACAGAGGTTTTTGATTTGGTGGAAGGGTAACCAAATCCCATGTATCATTCGCTCTTAATGACTCCATTTCATCTTATATTGCTACCATCCATTGCATTGAGTTTTCATCTTTGCAGGCTTGTTTAAATGTTGTCGGCTTTGATTGATTGGAAAGTAAAAGTTCATAATCACCATACTTAGATGGGCGCCTCTTCTCATGGGTATACCTCCTTAATTGAGGAACATGTTCTTACAAATTTTTATCTTCTAAATTTAGTCTTTATAACTAATTTTGAATGTTTTCTATGTCAAATTGAAAATTACCATGTTGTTGTAAATATCCTCCAATGCTCTATTCTTTGGAACTGTTTTATGAAGGCTATGTGGAACTTAGTGAAGGATGTAGAAAAATATGTTCATGTGCTCCAAGTTGAGAGGGTGGGGTAATATTCACCAAATGCATTGAAGAAACAATAGGAGGCTTCAAATAATCCATAGGAGGCTATATATGCGCTAAAGAAGGTTGCATAGGAACTTTGGAAAGCTGCACAATATGTGTAGGAGGTAGAGTATTAATAATGGGAGGTTGTGCATGGTCATCAGAGGTTTGCACACCAAGACTAGATGATTGTGAACAAACAATGTGAGGTTGTGAACCCACACAATAAGGATGCAAAGAAATGTCAAACAACTACATGTGACAAGTATTAGGCGAAGGAAAAGTAGATGGTTGCGCAGAGGTATGTAGAGACCATGTACTAACACAAGTAAAGGGAGAACTAACATGTGAAGGTTGCAAATTAACATATGAAGGATGTGCTATAAAAGAAGGGGATTGTGTAGTATTTATTAGAGGTTGCATAACATTTGATGATTGTTGCACATAAGTACATGATGAGGGTCGCCACCAGTGAAAGATTGTACACAAACATTTTGAGGTAGGGGAGATGCTATTGAAGACTAAAAAATAATAGATGGAGTAAGTCCCTTTTTCTTTTGTAAATTATTGCCATTATCAAACAAATCAACATTTATAGAATCATGTGAAGATGTGGTCTATTTTTGTAAACTTGGGAATAGTTTTTCGTTGAACACAACATCTTGACTACGAATAATCTTTTTGGCAACAAGATCTGAAAGTCAAAATCCAAATTGATCCTCACCATGTCCAAGAAAGATACATCTCTTGTATTTGAGATCGAGCTTCATTTGCTATTCCTTAGGAATATGCACAAAGGCTTCTTAGCCAAACACATGCAAGTGATGATAAGAAATTATTTTCCTAAGCCATCTCTCCTTTGGGATATCGAAATCTAATTGAGATGAAGGAGCTTGATTGATCAAATAAACTATAGTATTACAAGCCTCTACCCAAAACTCTTTCCCTAGTCCTGCATTTGAGAGCATACACCAAGCTCTCTCAAGAATCATTTGGTTCAAACTCTCAACTGCAACATTTTCCTAAGGGGTGAATGGAACCACTTTAATTCTACGAATGCCATTATCTACACAAAAAGTGTCAAACTTTGAAGAGAAAAACTCACCACCATTATCTATTAGTAGGCATTTAATTTTGTGCCCAATCTGATTTTCAACAGTAGCCTTAAAAATCTTCAATTTTGAAAACATGTTTGATTTTTTATTCAACATATAAATCCAAACTTTGTGAGTTCAATCATCAAGAAAAGTAACAAAATAGTTAGCACCTCCAAAAGAGGTTACCTTTGTAGGACCAAAAACATCAGAATGCACGAGCTCCAAAGGTGTAGTCTTCCTCTTATGAACAATCTTGATCTAGCTGGCCCATAGCTGGCCCAACTCTGCTTTCCATAAAGGAAATGCTCACATAACTCCAAATCTACTGATTTTAGGCCTAGAAATTGATCCCTTTGAAGCATGACTTCAAGTCCTCTTTTGTATGTCTGAGCCTCTTATGCCTTGAAGCTTCGAACTGTTGTGCACAACCATCATTGTAACTCCCACTTGACCATTGCACTCTAAAATGTAAAGATTTCCCAATTTTTTTCCCTTTTCAATCACCAAGACACCTTTGGTTACTTTCCAAATATCTAAAGAAAAATTCACATTGTACCCTTAAGCAATAAGTTGGCTCACCAATATCATATTTCAGACATGTCTTACATCTTTTAAAGCCCATTTATCTCCATTTTTCAAATGCAACATCACATCACCCTTTCCTACAATCTCACATTCTTTGTTATCTCGAAGAAACACTTTACCGAAATTACCTTCTTGGTAGTTAATGAAAGCACCCCGGTATGGAGAAGCATGGAAAGAAGCACTGAAATTGAGCACCCATAATCTGCAGTCATGTGACTTGCTAATAAAACCAAAACACCATCATCTACAACATTTACTTCATTCTTGCTTACCTTATCTTGTTCCTTTTTGTAATTCCAACAATGTTTCTTTGCGTGACCTGGTTTGCCACAAAACCAACAAGCACCGTTTCTACCTCTAGAATTCGATCTTGGTGCAAATTTTGACCTTCTCTTGTTATTTTTTATGCCTCTTTCTTGACTCTTTCCCATATTGCCAGTGCTTACAACCGTTAAGGCGTCATCGGATGAGGGCTCTCGATTCTTTCTCCTCATATATTCACCAAGAAGTGTGGCTGCACCATCATCAAATTTTAATTTACTTTTGGCAGCCACTAAAGTGCTAATCACCATCACCACTCCTTCCTAGTTGTTCAGTAAAGAACATAATAACAAGATTGCCTTAATTTTATCATCTAAAAAATCTTAATCTAATACCGATCAGCTAATACCAATTGTTGATTATTTTATCACAAAACAAATAAAAGATTTCAAAAAATAAAAACAAATGAATGACAAAGAATACAAAGACGAGAAAACACAAAGTTTTTATAGTGGTTCACCAACTAGCTATGTCCACTTTCAGCAGGGGAAATCTCTATATTAAATTATGTTCAAGTACATTATTTCTAGATACTCTGAGCATTACCAAAAAAAATCTTAATCTACACTACTAAAATCAATTGGGTAAGTAAGGTATTAAATTCATTGAGGTGGTTGGACATAATTCCACCTTCTCTCATTTTCAAATTATATAACTTCTTCATGATGAAAAACTTGATTTATGTTGATGCAATCTTGTACATATTGGAAAGTTTATCCCAAAGCTCTTTCATTGTCTTCTCCGTTGAAAAATTGAAAATAACTTTTTTGGACAATGAAAGAAAAATAGTTGCCCTTTCTTTCATATCCATATTCTCCCAATCTTCATCTGACATTGAACCTTTTCCCTTGGTTTTTCCAAGCAACGCATGGGAGAGATCCTACTTTATCAGCAATGATTCCATCTGAACCTTCCACAATCCAAAGTTTTGACCTGTGAACTTCTCAATCTTCCATTTTTCTGCATCATCCATATCTCTAGAAATTCTTCACTAATTTCCAAAAGAACCGCTTCAGCACTTAGTTTCTCCACTAGGCTTTGATACCAATTGTTGATTATTTTATCACAAAACAAATAAAATATTACAAAAATCTTTTAAAAAAATGAATGAAAAAGAATACACAAACGAGAAAACATAGAGTTTTTATAGTGGTTCACCAATTGGCTACATCCACTTTCAGCAAGGGAAATCTCTGTATTAAATTCTATTCAAGTACATTATTTCAAGCTACTTTGAGCATTACCAAAAAAAATCTTAATCTACACTACTTCTCTAGCATAAAAGCCATACAAAGAAGATGACTGACTAGGAATAAGAAAGGCCATCCAAAGAAAATGGTTAAACAAGAAACAACAGTTACCAAAGAAAAGTGATTGGGATTCACCACATTAACATTTTTTACATGGTATATTATAACTTCAAAACTTATTAGACAGTATAGTTTGAGCTGCTATGTTTTAATACACTACATATATGACACTTTAAATTATCAGTGAATAGTAACAAATATTATTATTAAATATAATATAATAGTCTAATTTATAATATTAATATATATGAATTTATAATGTTTATTATTATTTTTTTTTTTTAGACTCTATCGGTGCTTACGACCCCTATAAGCTTAAACTTTTAGCGTGCGATTTGGCACACCCCTCCCTACACGGGACGGGAGACTAGAACTCGTGACCAGCATAGCGGGAGCTAGCCAGCAGGCCATATAATGTTTATTATAAAAATATATATTAATTTACAATCTTTTTAAAGATAAAATAAATTGTTTTTAATTTTTACAATATTTTTAATAAGATTTCCTTGAATATCTTTTAATATGCATTTAATATTAATAGTTATTCATATGAATAATGACATAACAAGGATTTTCATTTTTTTTTAAAATTATCATGTGTCATATTCTCAAGATTATTGCTACATTCCCCAAAGTTGAATAGGAATATTCTATTATTTGACATACACACAAATTCAACAACCCTATTCATTTCAATCTTACCATAGGTTGTACATTTTTAATTTTTAAACACCATTTTGTAATTCTTCAAACAACTATCCAACAGTTAAAAATTATGTTTGAACCATCAATTTTGTGGTTTCTATGGACTTCTCTATCACTCTTAGGATCTTTCACCTAAAAGGAGAGAGATATAACCCTAAAATTGAGGTGGTTGACTCAAATAAAGGAATGTGAGATGGAATTAAGACTAAATGAAATGATCTAAATGTAACTAATCTATGAAATTGATTGATTATGAATGCAAAAAATAATGAAATATGCAATGTTTGAATGAACCATCAATTTTGTATAGGAATCTTGCACTCTTAGGATCTTCCACCTAAAAGGAGAGAGATAGAACCCTAAAATTGAGATGGTTCACTCAAATAAAGGAATGTGAGATGGAATTAAGACTAAATGCAATTATCTAAGTACAACTAAGTTATGAAATTGATTGATTATGAATGCAAAACTAATGAAATATGCAATGTTTCAAAACATAGTGAGGTATGCAAACAATGAACTAACAACACAAACTAATGCAAATAAAATTGAATGAAGTTTAACAAAGTGCACCTGAAAGTTGATTAATTATCTTAGAAGGTTTTTGAAACTGGAAGAAATCATTGTAAATCACTAGTGGGACTCATTCGCCACTAATGGTGAATCAATCCTCCTACTGGTAAAAACACCTGAAACTACTTTCCGACTATCGGGAACTGGACTCTGACAAAATACAATTTTTTAGCCTTCAGGTGGGACTCATTTTCTATTGATGGTGAATAAGTCCTCCTCCAAAAATATGCAAATTCAAGAGTCAATTTTATAGGTCTAGATCTGCACTTGTCTTCTTGTCAAGTTGACAGAGTCAAATCTGCAGAAAACAGGCTGTAGGGTGTCTCCAAGCTTGAATTAGGTTTGAGTTAACTTGAAACACTTTTTTGAATTATTGACCACATTTCAACACCTATTTGCTTGATAAATCTGCATACCAAAGTCTGCAAACACACATGCAAAAGGGGAAAAATGATTAAGGGTTAGAGTATAGGGATTTTCCTTGATCAAAACCCACTTTGGTAATCAAAACCTTAATAAAGAAATGAAATGAAAGGGTGAACCCACAATAGTGGTTTACAAATTTTAAACCGGACAATTAAATTATTATTTTTAACTAAATATTCACTTTCGGGCACCTATAGTGGCTAAACCGTGAGAATTTGAAGATGATGCAAACTAGAGTTTAGTGAAATTTTGTCTGCATATTCTAAATATATATTTTTAAAATTTTTGGAATCAAATTGCACTTCTTTTCCATCTCCTTGAAAACTAGTTTTGAAAACAACATTTTAAAAAGGGCGATCACCGTATAATGCATAATTTTTTTCCATGAAGGATAAAATTCTAATTCTTTTAATTTAGATTTGTAACTTTGATATCTAGTGCTTCCACTTGGTTAGATAGTTTTTTATTGAATATTTTTCTTTAATCAAGTTTAGAAGTCAAACCAATTACAATTTAGACATAGCGACCGTATAACATGTAACTTTTTGTATGTATCAAAATTCGATTTATTTATTTTGTTGGATCAAGGACTTCAATATCTAGTGCACTCATATTTTTCAAATTTTTTTTGATAATATATTTATTTTCCACATGTACAAAACAAAGAGCTTGATTTTTGGTGAAAAACCTACATTCACAAGAAATAAAAAATAAATATAATAATAAAATTAAATTTACTTAAAATTATACTTTTTGGGAAGCTTATAATAAGGACTACATACTTACAAAAAATAAATTTTAAATGAATTCATTTGATCCCCCAAAAGGTAAACCAAAAGTGGTTTTTTATCAGCATTTTGATAGGTGTAAAGGAGACTCTATTATAGGTATGGTTTAAAACTAGCGGGTTCTATCCAAGGGGGTTTGATCTAAGGTAGTTTGATCAAACCCTCTTCAATTGGAATGATTTAATTAGAACTTTTAAGGCTTACATCATTATATTTTCTAAAAATATGTGATTTCATAAAAATCAGAATCTCGAGTTGTAAACCAACTTTGTGGGATCACCCAAAATGGAGGAGGAAATGATGAATAACATGTAAATTTCCTAACTCACCAAAACCTTATTGTTGAAGTCTGAAGATATGTCAATGGCTGCTCTAAGATACTTGATATTTGCTTGATCAAATGATGAAGTGATGCTTGAGTGGATGAAATGAGATTGAATGTAAGGATGAATGCTTGAATGAAATAGGTGCAAAATGGATAGAAAAACACTTATTTATACAAAATTATGCCCTAATAACCCAATAATACCTCATCACAGGCTGGCATAAGGTCTTTTTGAATAAAAAACCGAAAGAAATTTTGAATTATTTTGAATTTGGAGCCAAGAGGGACTCATTCGCCACCCATGGTGAATGGGTCCCACCTTAGGCTTGTAAGTGGGTGTCAAGAATCAAGTTGCATTTAATGTTGTTTTTCAGGTTTACATTCAAAAACACACTTAATTAAGTCTTATGAGTGCATAAAGGGGTCAAATAAAGCATAAGAAAGGTGTAAATAGTGATAACAAGCCTAGAAAAGTGTGAAATATTGTTACGAGACTTTACAACACTTTAAAATAGGACTTGAAAAGGGATACAAAGGTGATTTTTAGATGAATTATAATGAGAAGAGTCTGGAAAAGTGTAGAAATGTGTTACAACACTTCACAACACCTTCACAAGACACCATAATTTGAATATTTAGGACCTAATGTGAATAAATAAGCTACATTGCAACATTAAATAAAGAAAAATAGATCAAGCATCACAAGAGAAAGACCTAAAAGACCATGAAAATTTCAATGATCCATTTTTCTATGGTACAATGTTATAACTATGGAATGTAATAAATATCATTAAAAAAATTCACACCTTTAAATTCACTTCCATAACTCCTTTTTCTACAACCTCCAAGGATTTGTCATCACCAAACTTTTCTTGGATTTGAACCTTCATCTATTGTTAAAAAAAATCATTTTTCCTATATATGTGATTAGAATAACCTAAATCTAAATACCAAACATATTTTTATCTTTTTCATAATAAAAATGATTTTTGGGGTAAGGTTCCTTATCCCGATGATAATAATTATCACTTTTTTATTATTAACTATATTTAATTTGCATTCTCTTTCAAAGTGATCATATAATTTTTTTTGGAAATAGAAAAAATAATTTTTAAGAAGTTAGGAAATATTACAAAATCATTTTTAAATAATAATGCTATCCCTAATACCAAAAAAATGAAAATCAAAGGAGGTTTTTCAATGAAACCCCACCTCCAAGACCAAAATGAAAATAAAAAACTCATAAACCAAACAATCCTAAGGAAAAACTAGCATTATTTGCTTCCTCTCTTTTGGAAGTGTCATTCTCCTTGACTTTCTCAATTATATCTCCCTATGACCTTCTCCATCTCTTTGTCTATATGCTTCAATTTCTTCTTTTGTAAGCTTTCTCTTATGTTTTTTCTTTTGAAAATTGCTACTCCCCATTATACATCATAAAAGATGCTAAAAAATCATTGCTTACAAAAAATTTGAGTAGAAGATGCTCCAAAAAGTTGATATTTGTCTCTTCCTATCAGAAACCACACGTTTGCCGCTTGCAAATCCTACAAACAGAATGTAGGGTCTATTGGAATGCAAAAAATGGCCCATATGGGGTTTTTCAATGGCCCACAAATTCGATATCCATTATAATATGATATTTGATAAAATCTGATATCTTATTTAAAAAACATTTTAAAATGTTTTGTACCAATATGATTTTAGTTCTACAAATTAAACATCTGATTTGTGTATACATAGACCTAAGGGTTAATGGTATATGGT
>VDFB02049217.1:18040388-18069836 GCA_007258455.2 Sequoia sempervirens | reverse complement strand
TAAATATTTTATATATTAGTAATATATATATATATATTTAAATATTTATACATTAACTAAAATATTTAAATAATATTTAAATATTATACATAATAATATAATATATATTATATATTAAATACATAATTCGGTAAGAGATTATCATAAATTGTATACTATATATTAAATTATAAACTTTATTGCATTTTTTAAATCATATATTATAAATTGTATAACATTTTTGCAACTCTATATAAAACATATCAGATATCGAATCAAAATCGGATATCCGATTTGGATCAGATATCCGATTTGGATCAGATATTCGATTTGGATCGGATATCCAATTTGAATCGGATATCTGATATTTCTAACAAAAATTTAATACCTAGGGATTAGCCTTGGGCTTGCTTTGGATTTTGGTTTGGACCTGCCAATCCTAAGAAGTCAACACAAAAAACGTGTTTAACAACTTACCTTGCTTTTCCAGACTTCGCCCATGTGGCTAATGGCTTTTTTTTTACCCAAAATTGATGAAACGAAAAGGGTTTGTAAAGGAGCTTCTCATCTTTCCACCAATATAAATTATACTTTAGTTTGAATCTAATAAATTATTATTATTCATTTTCTATTATAATTATGACTAAAGTCCGATTGATAACCCGATTGAAAAACATCTATATATTTCAAACAATATCACATTATTTGAATCCAAAACATGCATCACATTCTATGCTTCACATACTATAGGATTAAAAATAAATAAATTGAATTTCATGAAGTTTTGACCAAGATAAGGTGGTCATTACACAAGTTTTTATATTCTTTAAAAGTTGTAATAAAAATTCATAATTAATTATTTACTTTGGAAAATATTACAAAAATATGCATCACATCCGCATGAGTCCTCTCTACTTATATCTAAAATCTTATAAAAAATATTATGATTTTATTATGGTTAGGGTGGTTAGATAGACACCTACTTATTTTTCCCTAAAAATTTAAGTACTCTTGCATTGAAATTTCAATTTTTCACCAAATAGATTTTTTTAGAAAAATAAACCTAGTAGTTTAGAAACTAAATTCAATTTTCCATAGATTCTATTCTTACATATTTTTTAAATAATATAGATAACTTATTCAAATTTTTACGTCAAGTTGCCTAACTCTGATTTTTTTGAATTTTTCATTGCCTCTTAAGGGCCTGTATTTTCCATGATGATCCTGCACATACCCTATTGTCAAGATTTTACCTCATTTTATGTCGGCTAAATGTCAAAAAAAAAATCAAGAATATCTTCATTTCCAGCCGCGAGACAAACAATTACCTTTCTATTCCTTCCTTCATTACAGCTAAGTCGAACAAGAGTCCATCAAAATCTCAATACTGGTTCTGCAATTTTTGGATGGCGGCTAGGGTTTCACCTTCAGTCGAATGATAATTACAAAACTCATTTTTCCCTATTCTTTTTCCTTCGAATACTTTATCCAAATTTACAATCATTTCAAATCCGACAAAAAAAAAATGATAAACATCATTTGAATTCCATACCACCGACATAATAATGGCCCACTCAATTGCCACTCATCTTGCCCACATGTATTATATTGTCCACGTGAATATGTCACTGTCCACGTGACTCATTGAATTGAGTCATTAGTTGCAAAGATAACAAATTGCAATAACCTGTCGACTGCCCAAGTGTTATGAAATAGACCGATGCAAATAAATAATGCCAAAGTGAAATATGTCATCGACTGTCCAAGTATCCCAATGCCTAAGCCGATAACAATAAAGTTCAAATGAACTATATAAAATATGATCGACTCGACTATAAAAACAACACATTGTATTTCAATGTGAAATACCCAATGCCAAAGTATGTAAATGACATATGAATAACTTGTGCAACACAAGAATGAAACCCGATATAATGTTGAACTCATGTGTAATGAGAGTAACATGATTACCATCAAATGTAAGCCAAATCCATACATGGAAAAAATAAAAGAACCCGATAAATACCAAGGGAAAATACAATATGTCCCCTTGTGAAAGATTTTAACACCAAGTGAAGCCAAGTAAACCAATATAACCTGTAGATGCCATTTTATAAACCTGTTACTAGCACTTGAAACAACTTTCAAACATATCCATGATCCCTACACATAAATCCAAAGGATTAGTCCTGGTATAGCAAAACAACAGCATCAAGGATCAAGTAATCATCAAAAGAGCAGAATATCATCAAAGCATGATAATGAACCAACTGTTAAATGTGCCACCAAATGTAAAATAAACCAACTGAGTATGTCACTGAAATTCCAATAACCAAGTGAACCAAAGCATGCCATGAAAAGAGTAAACCAATTCCTACTGAATACCATAGTGCAACCAACTGTAGTTTTGAAATCAAGGACAAAAATTCCAATAAAAGAAATCCAACAAACTCCCCCTTTTTCCTTGATGGAAAAAATTGAGCCATCTAAACCAAACACCATAATTTCTCCCCCTTTTTGTCACAAGGACAAAGGAAGAGCCAAAAAATGTGAGAAGCCATGAAAAATAAACAACTGAAACCAACAAACACAATAGCCAACTGTATAAACAATGTTCACCAAGTAGTTTTGCTCCCCCTAAACCACAATACAAAAATGTCACTAAGCCATGCACAAATCCTTTCCAATAATACTAACAACATCAGTAGGGGTAAGATTAAGCATAAAAAATTCTAAGAGAGATTCATAATACACATTATCATTGATAGACCAAACAAATTCTTCCACTATATTGCCACTATCCAAGCAACCTTTCAAAGATCCATATCCAAAACTCAAACCAAGACAAACTGTCCTTGTAAGAGCACTGTCAATTTGTCAAGCTGAAATTTTTTGCCACTGACCATACAATCTTGATACACAAGATAACACTTTGTCAATGTTGCCCTCAATGTTTCAAAATAATTGATCAAGTAAGCATTAACTACTCACTAGATTGAGCATGGGCATTGAATAAATAATCCAAGAAAGAATCACATGTATATAGCCATTGTATGAGATACTAAACCATTGAGTGCAAGTAACACCAACTTCAACATATATTAGCACCACTTTCATACCAGCATAACTAGATAGTGTACAAGCAAATGTGTAAACTCACTATTCTTGTGTACTATCTCAACCATGAGAACAACTTCTTGATAGCACATGAAGAAGGCATAACAGAGTCAGACATTAATAAAATGTACCAAATATTGTCTGCACTTACCACTCAAGAAATATATATGAGATACATGACAACATGTCAACCAGAAATTGCATGACAACAACATATCATCTTCTTTGATACCAAAGAATATATGGAAAATACCAAACTGTTTCACCAATGATATGCAAAAATATTCCTTTAAGCTTCAACCATTTTCATGCAATACTTTTGTCTATTAAGAGCCAAACAAGAATCATAAATAATGCAACCAAGACCACTAACAATCTTTATTCATTGTCAATCAAGATCCAAATAACACTATGAAACAATTACTGAAGCAATGCCAACAATACCAAGTTGAAACATGAATATAAGCTTGAAAAGCTCTTCCACAACAGTCATTAAAGTCTTATGATGGATGGTATACATCATATACCAAGTACCAATTCCAAGACTAATCCATATCACTGTGTACTTGTTACCTATTCATAAACTTGAAATGCCAAGGTCAAGAATATATCACAAATGCCACTATCAAAAGATTGTCAATGTCAGGATCAAAAGTTTTAACAAGCAGTCATGTCATATTGCCATATGATTCCTCAATCAAATATCACTGTATTATGAAAAGTGAAACCAAGATCCAATCAAATATCCTTATCACTTCCAAACTGATTTTAACAGGAATGATTTTCCCGAAGTGCTCCTTATTCACCACTTAGAACTTTATATGCGATAAGTCATTAACAAATGAGCAAGTATCAACTCTTGTCAATTTTGACAACTTTAACAAGCATCAAGTAATTAACCAATACTTTGCAACGGTCACACAAAAATAAAATGAAGTTGACATCAACATAGTTCTCATTGCCTCAAGATGCAAGTAGCCAAAGTAATGCATACTTGTGTCAAGTCGTACAAGCATGATTATTTTAGATTTCAAACAATATATATCAAACATGAAACAAATAATTGCACCAAGGATGAACACTATCACATTATCAAGTCTGCAACCTCTATACACGAGTCCAAATTAGTATAGATGACCTATATCACCAACTTTTGAAGATCAATATCACTGCTATCCTGTAGATGCTCTGTCAAAGAAGAGTCAATGTCAACTAGAAATATGTTAATCAAATGATCTAGAATCAACAACATTTAGAAATGTATCATGGTTTGTTCAAACAATGGTACTTGTTAAAAATTTTTGTAATACCTTGTATCACCACTAGATCCAAACATCCTGACAACTATCCTTTAGAAACAACACAAGATCAAGTAAGTTTGGAATGAATTAAGCAACTCTGAGCTATCAAATAACTCAGCTTGTGAATCATAAGGAAACACCATGAATATTGTGTATGATAACTTATCAAAGTGTAAGGAATGCATATCCAATAAGAATCATAAAATGATTGTTACACTGATTGCTACACACACCACAATACTTATTTCAAAGTCATCTTGCCAAAACATGATGACATCCTTGATATTACACTGATTGAGATCTAATTATCACATGAATATTTGCATGAAAAACATTCAAGCATTTATGATCATGATGAATACTATTAGTCATTTACATCAAATGATTGCAGCAAAAAAAATCGCAAGTTACTATACTTTCTCTGTTATAAAAGATTTTTGACCATAGATATACCATTTTTCTTTGATATCAAACTCACCTGGTCCATGAAGTAGACAAACTACACCAAAACTTCAAAAACATGTTCCACTACATTCTAAGACTTCTTGGGGATAGAAAATGAAACTTTGGATTACTCCCCCTAAAATCAAACAACCATTAAATGCTAAGAGAAGATCCTTGTGCACATCATGCAAAAAACTTAGTTGTTCCTGACTTTAAGCTCTAGAGTTCTTATGCATTGGACAACATCTTTTGATTAACATGCACATTGATTTTGATTTTTCACCACCTAAATCTTGTTTTCTTCTCCATACTTGTATAGGCTTTGTCTTCTCCTTACTCAAGGTATTCTTTTCCTTTTGTTTGAATATGTAGTCCCCAGAAGGCTTTATCAAACTTTTCTTACACCATTTTACTTTGTGTCCAAACCCATTACACCTATAACATATAATAGTGTTGTCTAGACCAAAGAGAGAATAATTTTTTCTAGACATGTTGTATGAACCTCTCGTGACATTCTTCACATGATTATGACTTGTATTCACCCAACAATTTCTTGCTCTATGTCCATAAGCATTACAACAATAGCAACAACCATGAAATTGAGAGTGGTTATACTTGATAAATGGAGATCTTGATGGTTTTCTTGTCCTTTCATCAACCCATTTATTTTCTGTTTGAGCAGTAACAATATGGTGACCAATATCAACATTCACTCTTGGTGTTTTCTTGGATGTAAACTTCTTTCCATCTGTAGTAACAAACACTGTCTCAAGTTTAGATTCTTCTGCAGAGCTTTGTCCAACCTCATATCCCACACCTGAAGGATCCTTAGAATGCTTTTTTTTTCCAATCATCTCATTCAATAGATTAGTACTACGATCAAATTTCTTATTTTTACCTAATTGAAGCTTGACACTTTCAAGCTCTTTTCTTAATGTAACTACTTCTCCTTCAAGTTTTAGACATTCAATCTTTTTAAACTCCAAATTAGACCTTACAACATCTGCTATCCTCTTACATTCTTCAATTTCATTTTTTTGACTTACAATCATATCATCTTTAAGAGTTAGTTCTTTTAACAAGGAATCATTATCTGAACTTTTCTTCATTGAATTAATCTCATTTTCTAGTTTATTACACAATTCATCCTTGTCTTTTAACTTGGCTTCCAATCCTTCTTTAGTATTTTTTCTATCAACCATTTGGGCTTTCAAAAATTCAATAATCTTTTTATCATCATTATGATCTTGTATTATTGTTTTATTAACATTGACACTTTCTTGTAGGCATACCTTAAGATCCTAATTTTCTTTTCTAAGCCTCTTAAGTTCATCTAAGGCAGCAAGTAGTTCTTCCTCCAAATCAACCTCAAATTCATCACCTTCATATTCCTTTTCACTTACTAAGTGAATTTCTTCTCCAACTATAGGATCACATTTAGTATTAACTGGCAAGGGTATTGCTTGAGACAAAACTTCACTAGACTTGACACTAGTGTTTTTCTTCTGAATTTTGTTTCTTTTGCACTTACCCATAGTACTCCTCTTATCAAGAACTTGGTTGAAATTAAATTGGTTAGGCTTATGCAAAAGTCTAGCTCTTTACACCAATATCAATTGAAATCAAATATGTTTTCACAAAACACATAGACTGTACAAACAGACAAAAATACCTTATTGAACTTGTGACATATTTGACAAACTTCCAAGACCAGAATCAATCCTAGGTTGATTAGACCTATACAAGGACCCTATGCTCTGATACCAATTGTTGGAAGATGAATTACTCTGAGAGGGGGGGGGGCGTGAATCAGAGTAATGTACAATTTTTCAAACTTTTAACTTCATGAGAAAATTAAACAATGACCTTGAGACAACTTTATGAACCCTCTTAACTTGCAAAGTGAACTTTAACACATCAAATAACTTTTAACAGAATAACAGATTGATAAAAGACTTACATAACAATGTTAAACCATGATATTGATTGTTCATGTAAACTTGATTGAACAATTCCTTTTAATGCTTTATTTCCACAAGACTTCATGTATACTTTGAACACTTTTATAATAGAATGAAATGTTTAGTCAAGTACCAAAGCATTGCATGAATTTTATTGACAAATGACATAATGAAAACATTAACACTTAAGCACATGGGCTAAAACACAAATGCACATATTTCACCACATAACACATTATTTTCCTGAGTGGAAAAACCCTCATGGGGTATAAAAAACCACTCGTAAAATGTTCCTTTATTTCATTCGAAGAGCACCAACTCTGTAACAATGTGGAGCACCAATTCCAAGTATAAACTGAAGCACCTACTTCAAGTTAGGAGCACCAACTCCCAGTTTTACAAATGTCACAAATGATAAACCATTAAGACCTTAAAACTTCATTGATTTGTAGTCATAAAACCTTAACAACGCACCAGTAATATGATATTCAATAAAACCTTAAGAAGGTTGTTGAAAATGACCGAGTCTTTCAAAAGCAACTAAGAATATTAAAAAATGTCACAGTGTATAACATCTTCATCATTATCTCTGTTTTAAAAAAGATTCGAGATAGACCCATTTTCTCTTCTAGTTACTGTTGTCTTAACCAATATCTCAATACATATTCCCTTTCAAATCTCTCTCCAAGCAATGGCAGAAAGCCATGCTTAAAATAAACAATGAAATTTGTGTAAAAACACCAAAACTCTCGAGCTCAAACTCGAGTAACCAAAATAGAAAACACAGTTATCTGTAACTGCTTTTTGTTTGCAAACTGAAAAACTGTTTTATAATCTTCATTTCGAAATGACAAAGATATTGTCAAGATTTTACCTCATTTTATATCGGCCAGATGTCAAACAAAAATCTCAAGAATACCTTCATTTCCAGTTGTAAGACAAACAACTACCTTGCTATTCCTTCCTTCATTCCAGCTAACTCGAACAAGAGTCCATCAAAATCTCAATACTGGTTCTGCAATTTTTGGATGGCAGCTAGGGTTTCACCTTTGGCCAAATGATAATTACAAAATTCATTTTTCCCTATTCCTTTTCCTTCGAATACTTTATCCAAATTACAATCATTTCAAATACGACAAAAAACACAATGATAAACATCATTTGAAATCCATACCATCGACGTAATAATGGCCCACTCAATTGCCACTCATCTTGCCCACATGTATTATACTGTCCACCTGAATATGTCACTGTCCACATGACTCATTGAATTGAGTCATCAATTGCAAAGATAACAAATTGCAATAACCTGTCGACTGCCCAAGTGTTATGAAATAGACCGATGCAAATAAATAATGCCAAAGTGAAATATGTCATCGACTATCCAAGTCTCCCAATGCCTAAGACGATAACAATAAAGTTCAAATGAACTATATAAAATATGATCGGCCTGACTATAAAATCAACACATTGTATTTCAATGTGAAATACCTGATGCCAAAGTATGTAAATGACATATGAATAACTTGTGCAACACAAGAATGAAACCTGATATAATGTTGAACTCATGTGTATGAGAGCAACATGATTACCATCAAATGTAAGCCAAAGCCATACATGGCAAAAATAAAAGAGCCCGATAAATACCAAGGGCAAATACAATATGTCCCCTTGTGAAAGATTTTAACACCAAGTGAAAGCAAGGTGAAGCCAAGTAAACCAATATAACCTATAGATGCCATTTTGTAAACCTGTTACTAGCACCTAAAACAACTTTCAAACATATCCAAGATCCCTAGACATAAATCCAAAGGATTAGTCTCGATATAGCAAAACAACAACATCAAGGATCAAGTAGCCATCAAAAGAGCATAATATCATCAAAGCATGATAATGAACCAACTGTCAAATGTGCCACCAAATGTAAAATAAACCAACTGAGTATGTTCACTGAAATGCCAATAACCAAGTGAATCAAAGCATGCCATGAAAAGAGTGAATCAATGCCAACTGAATACCATAGTGCAGCCAACTGTAGTTTTGACATCAAGGACAAAAATGCCAATAGAAGAAATCCAACAAACAATGCCACTTAATACCCAATGTATCAAGTGTTGAAAATAATTTTCAATTGTTTTTCATCTATTCACAATTGTTTGAAAAAAACAAATTGGCATTTATCTTTTGAAGCACCTTTTCTTTCTGTAGTTGTTGCATGAACTGTCATATGCTAGCAACATTTCAGACCTTAAAACATTCCAACAAACATTCTCAAAAACTTCATCTTTTTTAAATTGTCAAGGGCTTTTCTTTCTCATGTCATTGTCACAGGTTTTTCTTTCTCATCTATGTTGTTTTATTTCACATGTTTGCACTTAAATGATTTATAACATAATCTCAAATTCACATAGAAATATTTTAATCTATGAAATAAATTTTTTGTTTATTTGATGGTTTTGAATTTCTATTGGGTTAGTGACATGGCTTAACCGCCTCCTGTGGATTCATTAATTCTACCGGTTGTATCGGACATTAAAAGATTGATCTTGTGATACAACGACAACTGTCTGTACAACTTTCTTGTCAACAAAAATTCTTGGTATCTCTACAAAAAAATTTACCTCTATTTACATAGTAGACATGCACAGAATAATAGCACTAATGACTAGTGAGTTTCAATCTATAATTGTTGGTGACTGCAAAGAATAATAGTAAACCAGTCTTTGCTGGGCAACGACAACTGAGAAAATTTATTCATCAAACTTTCACCGTAGGGTTGAGCTGGGGCCATAGTTGCTAATATCCCTCTACCTTCCCCAACTCCAAAGCCCCACATCGCTGTTATTACTAACATTAATACTACCCATTTTCTGCCAGCCGAAAACATCTGCTGTTATTTCACTAGCCTTGGTCCCGTAGGTTTTAGCAACTATTCTTCTCATTCTATATAGAATACAATCCACCCAACATTTGCGCCTCTTTTCATGAAGTGCTAATTTAATAATTATTCCATAAAAATGGACCCAAAACAAAGTAGGTATTGGGATGGGTATGGAAACTTCAACATTGCCTTATGAAAGGTCCAACTCAGCAAAGGATGGAAATTTACAGTCTGGTTAGGATCTGAAGTTAAAACGAGAAAAATGATGGGGTGAGAGAGGCTCGAACTCTCGACCTCAGGATTACTCAATGATAGCTATGAGACCTACGCGCTAGCCAACTGCGCCACCACCCCTCTGTGAATGTTCTCTTGTTATGTTGTACCTGCCTCCTAAGCTATTGCGTTTCTATCTCGATCTTGATCAACAGAGTTTTTGACTGGATCAACCGGCCCTAACTTTGCTTCTGTTGCTTTCTCTCAATCTACTGAAACTACTGTTATTATACACCGGGCGGAAATAAATTTAAAGATTTTGCCTGTTAAAAATCGTTGCATAATTACTTCGTAATAGAGTGCGACATGCAAAATTGAAAACCATCGGAAGCCACAACTGATCATCTGCATTAGATATCAGAGCCAGGTTTCGATCCTGGGACCTGTGGGTTATGGGCCCACCACGCTTCCGCTGCGCCACTCTGATGTGATGAATGAAAATTGTTTGCGTTTCATCTGGTTTTACAAAGTCTGTTATTTATCGTTTTTCCGAACAGTTCTGTAGCGCTTACAATGAAAAACGCTTCTTTCAGGAAACTTTATTTATAGTTTGGGTAGAGCAGAGACAGAAATAGAAGTGAGTGATAAACAATTAGTTTTCGCCTTATTTTAGTAAGAAATCTGAAAGTGAATCCATTCCCATGGCCACTGAATCAAATCTGAAAAAAAACTCTACTACCCCATGTAGATGATATTACTCGTTAACAGAAAACAAATGCTTTTGCTTGTTTGGTTGTAATGAAGGGTAACACAATAGTGTTTGTACTAATTGACCTGCCCGAATTCTCACACAAATTTGGAGGATAGTACACTAAATTACAGGGCCCTATATCCCAATCTATAGGGATTGACTACTCTCCTAATAAAATGTATTATTTATATCATGTATATATTTATGGGAGAAGCTAATCCCCTCACAAAATGCATTTATGTATAGACATTATGACATAATATTCCGTCCCTAATGTCTCTCTTCCGACATAACTTATCAACGGAAAGACTTGACGGATCAAACTGACGGACAAGACTTGGCAATATAAGACTTGGTTGTCAAATCTACAAAAGAGGCAAAGCAGATTGTAGCTACTCATGTGTATAAGTAAAGAGTGGTTACAAAGGTTGTGAAAGTAGCGAGGATTGATTATGATACTTAAAGTGCAATATGTTTGGTTAGGAATCCTTCTTATTATACTTAATCAAATCATATTAGTGTATAGTACCATTTTGAGAGAGAAATGGTTGAAGGAAAGCAAAAATTGTTGGAAAATATTGATACTAAGAATAATTTTGTTGATTCAATGGTAAATGATGTGTGTGCTAAAAAAAATCTAGTATAGAAAATCAATAGACATGGTTGTTCTTAACAACTTAAAATCCAAAGGTGTGCCTCCTATGTAAAATATTCAACAAATGGAAGAACATTGGATAAGGATTGTATACTTTCCATGTTTTGTAGTCAAGTGGGGCAATATCATCTAGAGTTTCAATCAAAAAATTTGATAATATTTTTCTAGAAAAAAATAAATTAGATATTGTTTTGGAATTTTTATTATTTCTTAAAAAAATTCTCCATGCAATGTGTAAAATTGCTGCCAATGTGTGTGTATATATATGACTTACATAAAAGATTCATTTTTGTATTTGTGAATAATTAAATATTATGAAATAGTAAAACAATTTACTATATTAAATTTTTTATAAAAAAAATCATAAATTGATAATATACAAGGAAAATCCATATAATTGTAAGTGATTTAACATAGAATGTCTTTAATGAATACAATGAAAGAAAACTTTAGAATATACTCGACATCTTAATTAATTGTTTACAACATAGAACGTTAAGCGCCTAAGGGTGCAAGGACCCCAAGCTCAAACTTAATACAAACGGTCCAAGTCAAACATTCAACGTTCAATGGAGTTTATTTATTACTATTAGTTTACAATGACCGAGTCGTTAGCGTATCAGGGCTTGTATGCCCTTGAACGGACCGTTTCCTGTGCAATGCGTTTACTTTTAATTTCCACTTTGACGAGACCTTTCGCCCGACTCAATTTTCGTTGGTATATATAGACAGAGAGAGCGCGCTAGGGCTATGAAAACTTCGGTGTAAGATATCTGCACAGCTCGAAACAATTAATGTATTAAACTAGGAATTTGAATTTGGGTAAAGAGAGAATTAAGGGAATGGATGTTGAGGTGACAGTGCCGAGCTATCTGAGATGCCCCATCTCACTGGAGCTGATGAAGGATCCTGTCACTCTCTGCACCGGCCTTACTTACGATCGCCACAGCATTGAGACCTGGTTAGATGCCGGCAACAATGTCTGCCCCGTCACTAACCAGATTCTGCATACTCAAGACACAATCCCAAATCACACTCTGCGTCGAATTATTCAGGATTGGTGTGTGGCCAACAGTGGGCGAGGGGTAGACAGAATTCCTACGCCCAAGGCACCTCTCGATCCGGCCCAGCTCAATGCAATTCTGGAAGAGATTTCGTCCGGCGAGAAGGAATACATACGGAAACTGAGGCGACTAGGCAGGGAAAGTGAAAGGAACAAAAAATGCATCGCCTCCTCAAATGCATCGTCTGTTCTCGCCTCCGTTTTTGCCAATCACAGCGCTCAGGCTTTGAATCGGTCGCAACAGTCAGTAGAGATATGCGAAGAGGCTCTGGGGGCTCTGACTATGACTTTGCCCTTGACTTCCCAGGCCCTGGATTCGCTTGCCTCGTCCGATGCCATTGCTTTTCTTGTATGCAATCTCAGAGAGGGCAATCCCGAGGCAAGGAACAGCGCTGTTACTATTCTTCGGGAAATGGTTTCCAGGGATAAATACAGAGATACGATTGGAAAAAGAGAAGGATTGGCAGAGGGTTTGGTGCAACTTCTGAGAGAACCCATATGCCCAGCCACCACAAAATCAAGCCTTGCCATCATATACAACATTGCCCTGAGGCAAAGATTCAGGAGCAAGGTCGTCCAAATGTGGGCTGTTCCATTGCTGGTGGAAATGCTTGTAGACGGAGATCGGAGAATTTGTGAAAGGGCATTGTTGGTGCTGGACGTTCTTTGCCGTTGCACGGAGGGCCGAGCAGCTGCTTGTGCACATGCTTTAACTCTACCAGTGCTTGTAAAAAAGATGCTGAGAGTGTCTGATTCAGCCACCGAATTAGCAGTCTCTGTTTTGTGGAATATTTGCCAGAATTCCTCCGACGGCGGGGCCGTGCGGGAGGCGTTGCATGCGGGTGCCTTTGACAAGTTGCTGTTGTTAGTACAGATGGGATGCTCTGAGCAAACGAGGGATAAATCAATCAAGTTACTCAGGCTTTCCAAAGCCTACACAGATGATTGGGAATGTGCAGAGACATTCCATTTGCTTAATGTCAAGCGTTCCTTCTAAATTAACAAATCTGGCGGCCTCCTCCTTATCGAGGAATTGGAGAAACTGTCTAATGTAAATATGTACAATTTTTGGGGGGTTTCTTTTGAAAACTATTCAATTGAACTGTGTCTAAAATTTCCGTGCTTTTAAAAATTATCCAATCGATCTATTTCCAAAATTTCCTTCGTTATTAATGTGAATTATTAATTCAATACAATCGATAAAAAACCAGTAGCTTTGGAAACGTGTGAGAAAACTTCCAGAAGTATAGACCAAAATCCCCAAAATTTAAACCTAATATAAAACCCAGGACTTGCGCGGGACCGATTCCACCCCACAAAAGCAATATTTTAAGTTTTGCACGTCACAAGCTAATTATTTTTAATTTAAAATAAAAAACATCAAATAAAAGGATTTTTTCTTTTCTTTTTAAATATAAGATAAAAAAATAAGGATATAAGATAAAGATAAAATTTTAACTCTTTTGAAATTTTTTAAAATTATTTTAGATTTTTTTAAGTAAGATGAAATTTAGATAATAAAATAATAAAATCTTAAAGTAAGATTTAAAATAAGAAAGTCTCCAAGCATCTTGTCTACTCTCTCTTGCTCTTTTAGTGTAAACACTATTTCTACTCTAGCTCGCACTTCTGTCGAAATTGCCCGCTCTACTCTTGGTCACTTTTCTTCAAGAGGTGCCCAAGCCCTACTTTAACCTTCTCTCTAACTCGAGCATTTCTCCTTGGAAATGTATACTATCACTCAAGGTATAGAAATTTAGTGTGCCAAAGGTGTTGAGGGGGTCCACAACTATGTTGTCTGGATAGTCCACAAACTTTGAACAACATATTCACCTTCCTCTAAATTTGGTATCAAAGCTTACTTTGAGCTTTATTTGAAGACTTAGGGTTTTTTTCATATGTGATCAAATTTGTTCGAAGTGGGAGCTATACAAATGAGGATCCTTGGGTTCAAATCAAAATGAATCATACAATTAGAAATAAACAATATTAATAGAAGTAGTTTTGAATTATGAAAGTTAAAGATATGGTAGTTGATAGAGATTAGTAGGGTGTTCTATTACGTAGACCAAAGCCCATAAATAGGAAGGATGAAGACTAGATAATTATCAATAGAAAGGCATGGATTTTAATAAGATCATGTCTCTCAATTTTAGTCTTATTTAACGTATTGATAGAAACCAATACAAAGGATTTATGGGAGAAGTTGGGGACTTTATATTTGGGAAAGTGTCTAGCATAACAAGTATATATTAACAAAGAATGATGGGGATTCTATAGTTGAATAGCTAAACACTTTCAATATTATGATTATATAAGTTAGTTATCTTCTACTGAAATTAGAATGGGCATGGTGAATAAAGGTGTATCACATTGTTTTATTATTTATTTGACACTTAGAATGAATTTACTTATGGAAATTACTAGTACTACTTCTAAATTAAAAAATGATGATGAGATGGAAATATGTAAGTGATTATCAACTAAAGGATGCATTGGTTGCAATATATCATTCCTAATAATTAAATAAAAATAATCTAAGTGAGAACAAGTAATGAGATTTAAGAGATTGAAGTCTAGAGGTAAATCTATTGCTCTAGGTAAAGCCAAAGAAAATTAATATGGAACTATAGTAAAATAGGGAATTATAAGAGGGACTAGATACCTAAAAGGGTTGGAAAGGGTAATTTAAATTTGATAATTCCCCTTATATAGAACTAAATACTTCTATAGAGGATTCAAGTGATTTTTTTTCTTTCCTTATTCTCATTTGAACACCATGATGCATGGTTGATTAACTTGGGCACTTCCCTCCATATGAATCCCCAAAGGGTGTAGCTTGTTTATTGTGAGAAAACCAATGAGGGCGAATCCAAATTATCAAAATATTTAACATATAGGATTGTAGGCTAATGATTAGTTAAGTTACAACTCAAAGATAGAAGAATCAAACACATTCCTATTCTTCTACAAATTTCAATTTTTTCTATCAATTTGATTTTGATATATAAAATGATTGATGTAGATGTCTCTTAGCAAGGAATATGCCAATAAGCAAAACATAGGAAAATATCCTATCACAAATCACTGCAAGGAGGTTGCAAAGCTCTTGGCTAAAAATACACACCTTAGATAAGCTATAAATTGTGAGGGACACATCCCATTAGGCACAAATATGTATAAGGGAGAATGATATGTAACATAGTAGGAGTAGAACTAGGCATAAGAAATATATAAGAAGTAAGACATGTGAAGAGTTTGTAGGAAAGATAATACAATATAAAGGAGACTTGGACAAAGATGTTGTAAATGATATCTTATATGGATACATGAAATTCAAATATTATATGTGTTATGATGTGAAGGAACTATTTAATTTATGCTTATATGGTATTTTGTTTTGATTAGATTTGTAAAAGATGGGTTTTGAAGGGGCCCAAAACCCTTTACAAAAAGGAAGAATTGACACAAAAAGGAAACATCAAGAAGTAACCATAAACCCAATGACAAGAAACCACTAGCCAAAAAGTAGCCAAAAAATGGCACACAACACTACATATTGTTCAGAATTTCAACAGCTTCCATCTCACTAGCAACAAGCTTCTATCCCTTAACCCCAGTATCAAAAACCTCCAAACCCGAGGCCCCAACCTAATTTTTTAGTCTATTTCTCCTCCTAACCTTAGGCCCACTAGTATTTACCTTAGAGCTCAAAACAAAACCTTTAATAGAACCCTTAGCAACAACATAACCCTCCCCAGTCTGCTTACCCTCAACAACCATATCATCAACAAACAAAATTTCCTTTCTCTTAATAGGGGGAAAATTCTTTGTAGAGTTCAGCCTAGTCAAGACTTTAGGATCTTCCCCACTCTTCATAACCATGTTACAAATTTTGTCAATTTTCTCCTCAATGGAGAACATTCTAACCTCCATACTTTGTTTCAGATCGACGGTTTTCTCTGCCACAGTATTAGCAACAATATTGAGACCAGCCATTAAATTATCAATTTGGCTTTGGATCGTAGGATCCTTGGCCTTACAAGCAATGCTTATAATGTGAACATTAGTCCTATTAATCTCATGAAAAAACCATTTAAAAAGTTTTAAAATAACATTGGCACTATCACGGGCCGAACCCAACACATCAGAAAGATCCTCCCTATCAAAATTTTCAATGTGATTTCCCACAACAACATCCTCTTCAGAGGAACTCTCATGGACCTTATCCTCAAAGGCATCCTTACCTTTAGAAGCAGTCACAGGAGACTTCATCCTATGAATGGAGTCAGCAATTTACTCTGTAGCACCCAACCTCTTTTGAATCCTCTCTGTATCCGCTTTCTTAGCTCCTGCAGCTTGATCACCACCCACAACTCTATCCTTCTACTTAGGCAACCCAATGATAATGCTCAGAACATCCCCACCATGGAAGCCACCAGCCACAGAGAAAGGGGCATTCTTCAAAACCCTTCTCTTCTGACTTCCCTCCTCAGGATCCTAAACAAGCTTAGACGCAAGGGGAGGAGAGGAAGCTTCCCCATAAAGCTCATTTTTTTCTTTGTTCCCCTTTAAAGGAACAATCACCTCCACATCATCACTGCAAGTCATATAGCCCACTTCCTCAGTCAATTTCCTTTTCCTAGATTTACCTTGAACAGGGGATATGGGGCCCTCCAAAGAAGCATACGAATCAGGGACATAATCAACATCATCCCTGTCTAACTCAAAATATTTATTTAACATTACCCTCCTCTTCCTTGGTTTCTTAGAAGCCCTTTCCTCACCTGACTCAATATCATAACCCTCCCTAGCTTTAGCTTTCAGAGTAACCAGAGTCTTTTGGACATCATATGGTTTAACATGTTCATATATTAAAAGAATCATCCCCGCATGCAATACAGGGTTTTTGGGTAACTTCTTCCTGTGCTCTTTAATCCCACAATCCATTGACACCAGCAGATAATAGGGAAAATACACCCATTTTTGTGCCTAAACTTATTAAGCAACAAAAAATGGTAATTGTTAATGGCCGTATAACTTCCTTTTAGGGTAACATACCTTATGATTTCTTCGACAACATCCCGCCAGAGAGCCTTCAAGGATGTCCTAAGATACCCTCCACTCTTTGCAGGCTTCAAGTCATCACTCTCATTCTACTTGAAGAAAAGAGACATCATGACTAGTGACTCTTTTTTATCCCTATACACCTTCATGCCCTTAATTGGAAGGCCAATAATCTAAGCTATAAACTCCTCATCCCTATATGGTATTTTGTTAGCTTATCCCTTATCCCTATATGGTATTTTGTTAACTTATCTATTCCACATTATATATTAACCTCCTATCCCTCTACTGCTAATGAGTTTGGGGTACAAATACAACTCAAATAATATTTGATCTATAATATTATTTACCTCAAGAATAATAAAAATATTTCATCCACCACTTATAATTCTTTCCTCAAGATTAAACAAAATTCCTAAATAGATACCTTTCCCTAACACCATATCACCATCTATCATTTTGTACTTGTCTATATTAAATACTATTTTGACATTATTAGTAAGAAAATTAGAGAGACATAAACCAAAGTTTGTGTCTCACTTTTATTCTAATATTGGTTTTGTTTTTGGGACCTTGGTCAGGTAGTATAGAGGAGAATAAGAGGAAAATTTAAAGCCAAATTCAAATAGGGGTACTAAAGGAAGAAATGGAGATTTCTTATAAGTTGTAGAACTATCTCCTTGATGTCAACCTTGCGAGAGGGGGTTGGGCATAAAGGGGGGACTTCCAAAAGGAATCCCTAAAAATATATGACATTAAAAATAAGTTACAAAATAACTACCATGAGATGAAATAAAGGAGCAATGTAACACCAAATTATAAATACCCATGGTAAAAGGAGACACCAAGAGGTCAAGAGAGATGAAAGAAGAAATTAAGTTGACAAAGAAGGCTAACATGGCTAACCAAAACACTGAAGAAAGAAGAAAAATATAGAATACATTGAGAGGGAAGAAATATATCATAGAAGATCAAAGATGCAAAATCTATGAAGAGTGAGTGTGCTAAGGTGGGTGTTGTCAGAAGAGTGAAGGGAAAAAAGGTTGAGGAAGAAGGATGGAAGAATCTAAAGTGTATGAATTTACACTTAAAATAAGAAAGATAAATTTTGACAAACTTGAAAATAAGTACAAAAGAATATGGGGAATCCAAGAGGTTACTAGTAGGTGACTATGGAAATATTGAGGCTACATCCCTACCACATTTCATTAAGAATGCACTAATCAAACCAAATCTATCAAACATTACAATCAAGTTGGATGATAGATTTTAAAAATTTATAGAAACAAGTCAAAATATTTTATTCTTTAAAGAGGAATATTTGGAACATTTAGTTAATAAAAGTGTGAGGAAACTAATGAGAGAAGAAATAAATAATAAAATAAAGCCATGTTGAATTTAAGGAAAAAATTGTCAAAGTTAACTAATGAAATTTCACTAGAAATAAGAAAGAATCATCAAAGGTAAAACATTTTTATGAAGAAGCACAACCCCTACACCATGACCCATAGCTATGCCATATAAAATAAAGAAAAAAAATTGTTGAAGAAATACTGCAAAAGGAAGAAAAGAGTTTGCAAGAACAAATTATAAAAAGTTGTGAAGAGATTTTGGAAAGGCTTACTTTGAAACCAAGTTAGAAAGAGATAAGGGTCGAGAGAATAAAATGACAACAATAAGAGTTAGTAAAATGGGCAAGAAAGAGACTCAACCTCTTTGTAAACCAAAATAAGAGAAAGCCAAAAACACCATGAAGTCATTAATCAAACCCCTAATATTTGGTAAGGATACCAATGTGGCCGTATAAAATATATTCTTGCTAGAACCACTTTGACAAAAGAAAGATGTCAGTGAATATAAGATTAAGTTCCTTGAATTTGTGGCATCATTAAGAAAATATACATTAGAATGGAACAAGAAAACTTATCCTAAGCATGGCAAGGATTGGGAGGAATTGAAGATTTTTTTAAGTGAACTCTGACACTTTAGAAGTACCATTTGAAAGTGTAAGTAAGATGAGAGAATCGGTGTAGAGAAAAGGAGAATCGGTAAAAGAGTATGATAAAAGGTTCAAGGAAGTATCCCACAAATTGGAGGAACTAAAGAAATAAAAGAAGAATGTAGAATGGTTTAATATTTGAACTCCAAAAGGATACTCAGGCAACACTAGATGATCGAATCTTCATTAAAAAAAGGGGTGCAAACATCCACGCTCAAATTTAAAACGAATTGGCGCTGGAGGTTCCAAGTCGTTTATTCAACGTTCAATGTTGATTTATTAGTAGATTATGACCCAGTCGCTGGCCTATCGTTGCTTGCGTGCTTTTGAACGGACCGTTTCCTCTGCAGCGCGTTTACCTTTAATTTCCACTTTGGCGATACCCTTCTTTTACTGTTCTCCCGCCCAACTCAATTTTCGTAGGTATATATATATAGAGCTATCAGAACTTTAGTGAAACATATCCGCACAGCTTGAAACAAACAATTTAAACAAGGAATTTGGATTTGGGTATAGATAGAATGAAGGGAATGGATGTTGAAGTGACAGTGCCGAGCTATCTAAGATGCCCCATCTCGCTGGAACTGATGAAGGATCCTGTTACTCTCTGCACCGGCCTTACTTACGATCGCCACAGCATCGAAACCTGGTTAGATGCCGGCAACAATGTCTGCCCCGTCACAAATCAGATTCTGCATACTCAAGACACAATCCCAAATCACATTCTCCGTCGAATTATTCAGGATTGGTGTGTGGCCAACAGTGGCAGAGGATTCGAAGGCATTCCTACGCCCAAGGCACCTCTCGATCCGGTCCAACTCAATGCAATTCTGGAAGATATTTCCTCCAGCGAGAAGGAATCCTTACGGAAGCTGAGGCGATTGGGCAGGGAAAGTGATAGGAATAAAAAATGCATCGCCTCTTCAAATGCATCCTCTGTTCTCGCTTCCGTTTTTGCCAAGCACAGCGCTCAAGCTTTGAATCGGTCGCAACAATCAGTAGAGATTTGCGATGAGGCTCTGGGGGCTCTGACTATGACCTTGCCCTTGACTTCCCAGGCCCTGGATTCGCTTGCCTTGTCCGACGCCATTGCTTGTCTTGTATACAATCTCCGAGAGGGCAATCCCGAGGCAAAGAACAGTGCTGTTACAATTCTTCGGGAAATGGTTTCTAAGGATAAATACAGAGACATGATTGGAAAATGCGAAGGATTGGCAGAGGGATTGGTGCAACTTCTGAGAGAGCCCATATGCCCAGCCGCCACAAAATCAAGCCTGGCCATCATATACAACATTGCCCTGAGGCAAAGATACAGGACCAAGGTCGTCCAGGTGGGGGCTGTTCCATTGCTGGTGGAAATGCTTGTAGACGGAGATCGGAGAATTTGTGAAAGGGCATTGTTGGCGCTGGACATCCTTTGCTATTGCACGGAGGGCCGAGCGGCTGCTTCTGCCCACGCTTTAACTCTACCAGTGGTTGTAAAGAAGATGTTGAGAGTGTCTGATTCAGCCACCGAATTAGCAGTCTCTGTTTTGTGGAATATTTGCCAGAATTCCTCCGACGGCGGGGCCGCGCGGGAGGCGTTGCATGTAGGTGCCTTCGAGAAGTTGCTGTTGTTAGTGCAGTTGGGATGCTGTGAGCAAACGAGGGATAAATCGACCAAGTTACTTAAACATTTTAATGCCTACTCGCATGATTGGGAATGTGCAGAGACCCTGCATTTGCATCACGTCAAGCGTTCCTTCTAATCGACCAATGGAGAAATTGTCAAATGTAAAATATGTACAATTTTTTGGGTGTTCTTTTGAAAACTATCCAATCGACCTATTTGCAAAATTTCTACATTTACTAATGAGATTCCTAATGCATTACAATGAATAAAAACCAGAGGTTTGGAAAACCTGTGAGAAAACGAAGGCCCTAATTATAAACCAGAAATCTCTAAATTTAATCACAATATAAAACCCACGACTTGCGCGGTACCGACTCCAACCCAGAAAATGATTATTTTAAGTTAAGCATGTCACATTTCAATTATTTTTAATTAGCCGATAGGCTATTATAGGTGAGGAATCGACCGGGAAAGTCTCATGTCTGATATTCCGGTTGGATTCTCACCTGCAGACAAGCCGACGAGATTTTTTCCCTGCAGAAGGTCATTAAAGTTTTATTTTCCAATGTCTGTTTGGTGCACATTCATTTCAACCACGGACGATGGGAGTGAGGCCACTGTACTGTGCATGGTGGGTAGGTATGGCGGTGATGGTCAAGGGCATGGCACCCCTGTCCACGGACCACGTAGTACTGGCTTCATCTGTTGTCCGATGCCGTGAATTTCCTCGACATTCTTTCGGGCGGGAAAAAGATGTGGCGTGCGGAGGAAGATGGACACGCAATCTCGATGTCTGGCGCTGGAGGACTATTCCGGTGGGAAATCAGCATACCCTATTTCAGAGCTCAGTTGGTGGGAAGGAAACCAGCGTACAATGTACAGTCCACTACGACTGGGCTAACTACTGGGACTCCTTCTCGAGCTGGAAAGTAACATTAATGATGAGAATACCGTAAGGAAGAAAACTGCAGATGAATTAATAGCACAGTTCGGGTGCCCTGACAGAATTGTTTGCGAAAAAAAATAGTGGCCTTTCATCCCTCAAGGAGCGATCTGGTTGGAGACACATCTTCTTTAAGTTCTAATCCCTACTAAGATTCGTTGACTGGAGGTGCACTGGGTATGGAGGGGTAGTCGGAGAAAGATAAAAGAGAAAGAGGAGTCATCTGTGGCTATGGCTGTGGCTGTATGGATGCCTCACGGAATAGAGTATGCTTCTCCTCTGCCTCTAGTTAAACTAGATGAAGTAGTTGCCAATCGTGATATATTTATTAAAACACCAAACCATTTCCATTTAGCTGTGGACTCCAAATATCAGGTAACATTTCCTTTCATTAAGTTGGAATGGTCGCAAATTTGAGAAACACCAAACAGATTTAATATCATCATTGGCTTGAAAGTAAAAGGGTTTTAAGAGGGAGACCAGTGAATTTGATATTCGTGTACTTTAGTTGTAGTGTTATGGTTGGTTTTATGCATTGTGCTGAGATTTTGTCCTCTCGACGATGGGTGCACATGGTGGTTTCAGCTGCGCTATTGGCTTACTCGCCTTGATTTCTTCTTTCCCGCTCATCATTGGTTGGTAAGCTGCCCCTTATCTTTTTCTAGAAATTGAATTTTCATGGTGTAAAGAATGATCTTATCACAAGTTACGACCAATTGAGCAGTGACTATTTTTGGAATTTCCTGTTTTAGAGTTCAAAGGTCAATTTGATTTGGAGTCAAGAAACTCAAGTCTCACTTTAGGCTTAAGGCTCAGAGTATATGAAGCTTCGCTGCCTAGGGACTCGTCCCAGCCATTCAAATAGTTAAAATCCAATAGTTTCGTCTGTGTATCTAGAAAGAGGGTTTCTCCTTTCCAGTTAAGTATTGACTTGAAGTATTTTCACCCTACAGTGGGAAGATTAAACATCTCACATAAGAATTTTTAGCATATCTTGTGTTAGAGTGTGTTCTAGCTTAGTGAATGAACTTCCAATTAGTACAGTATATGGCAACATAAATTTCAAAGCAATCAGTCATTATTTTCTTACAAAAAGAATTTACTATGAAAATATATTTTAAACAAAACAAAAATTATAATGTTGTTTTGATCTTACTGTTAATAATTTAGATGGAAATGGATAATACTAATCTTCATTGATATTACCCTCACATTACTAACAATGTAGATACAGGTATGTCTGAGGGTAATGACTGTAATAATACAGATTATAATTTTCGTCAACAACTACAACATTTATATTTTTGCGGTAAAAGAAAAGAAAACACCAAAACAAAAAAATAGCTTTTACCATAGCGATTTCATCCGCATAGCATTGTTAATGTCTAAGGTTCTCTTTTACTTCGGTCAAAACTTATAAATATGGTGTTGCTCTCGATTCATTATTCCTGCTGTACTACGCTGGGTGGCTTACTCTAAATCCAATTCTTAATAAATACTTTTGTATGTCATTGCGTTTGAAAAAAGAATTAAAAAAAAAAAAGAGTTAATTTTAATCTTTAAATACTATACACCCTAAAAGATAATAAAAAGTTCTTAAGGCTATGAGAAGAAAGGAAATCGGGGGGTTTCTTAAGGAATTAGATTTTTATTTGTCAATTTTAATATGATTTATATAAAGTAAAAGGAGAAAGAAATATAGATAGCTTTTTCTTTGAATATATTTATAAATACATTTTAGTTGTAATAATTGTTTTATTTTTATATAATTACTTAATGTATAAGTCGAATTTTAAAAAGGTATATACAGGGATAATTTAATGGTATTACACATAAAATGATTATTCTTTAATAAAATCCATTTAAGTTAAATAAATTGAATTTTGAGATTTGTAGTTGAAAAATATTTGTATTAATGATAATAAAAAACATTTAATTCATCATAGCATTATTAATTTTTAGCAGTGTTTTGTAACTAAATTTGATTATCATTGAAATTGTCATAATAGTAGAAGACAATATATTACATCATAGTCAAATATGAATACATGTTCAAACTTGGTTTTTTTTTAAGCACGCAAAGCAAGTAGTTCATGTTAGTGTTTATTTTCCGTATTCTGCACCGCTCCCCTGGTCTGCGTCTGTTGCCTGGCATTTACAAAGTCACCGAATAGTTGTTAGATAATAAATGCAGGCTGGGAAAAAGGGGTTAAGAGAACGATTTCTGAGATCTGAAGAGCGCCATTCTTTCTGTTGTCAAATTCCCGTATTTTGCTGTGGCTTGCGAGATCTGGAGAGCGCCATGTTTTGTGTTGCTTCTGACTAGACGGGTCATTTTGGGATCCGTTGGCTCTTGCGTTGCTGGGTGTCCTCTGCAAATTCAAGCTGAGATATCTACAACTTCCCAGGTTCCTTTCTTGCACTTATGAGTTAGTTTGTGCAGAGTTATTTTATTTGCTGTTATAAGTCTGAGCATTACACTCCTTGATATTCAATGAACTCACAAATCTGCTCTAGAATGTAATTTCCACTACGAATAATTGCTCAGAAAATAGGACCGCAGTTTCATTACGTTGGTAGAAATTGTGAGTGGAAAGAGAAGCCGAGAACTTTTAGATGACCCTTTGCTTTTAGTTTTACGGAGTAAGGCCGAGGAAGGCAGATTGTCAGATTTTATAGATCTTGGACTTCAAGATGAAGGGATGGATGCAAAGGAGGAGGCAGTTAAAATGTTGAGAGTTGGGATGCTCTGTATACAAAATGATTTAACCAGCAGACCAACGATGTCAACCGTAGTTAAGGCATTGAAGGGATGACAGAGTTGTACAGTACCCCTTCTACGCCGCCCCCTCCTCCATACAGTCCATTTCCATCCAGGACCATACCTGGTCGTTTGGAGCTCTCGTACACCTCTCTGTCTTATGTACTGTCTGGAAGATGATCCTTTGGTTTTTTAGTTGTTGTTTTCAGCCTCGTAGAACTTCTGCCTCCCATGCCACCCTGCGTAATTTTCGTGTAGTGGACATCGAAAATGGTGAAAGAGTGAAAGCGTATGGAAAAACTAACAACATCCACTGAGTTCATGAGTTCATTCCAAAAACAAATTTATCACTGACAAGCTATCCTAAGATTCTAGATGAAGTTACAGAAATGATGCACCAGTACAAGATTTGAGTAGTAGTTGTATTTATTATCTATCCAAGTAGTATTTCCTTGTGGATTCGATTTAATGCCACAATAGTGCTGGGTTGAAAAGTTAGCTTCCAATGCCTATAGCAACTTTTCCCCAATATCTTATTTGCTCTCACCAGTTGGCGCCATGCTTGGGTGAGTGTAGCAATACAAGAGTACTGACAGTATCATAAATATATTAATGTGAGGCGAAGCTTATGGTATATTAGGTTAATATAATAGCTGAAGATTTTATTATTTTCAGCGGTAATGGGTGACTACATTGATAATATGTTATCATGATGGATTGCATAACAAAATAAATATTAGTTGAGTTCTGTAGTACTCGGTGTCCAAGAATTATGTATATAAACATATAGGTATACTAAATTCTGAGTGTATGTTTATATAGGTATACTAAATTTTGAGTGCAGTATTAAAGAGCCAGATTCGCACTCCTTAACAAATCCCATCAGATCCATTTAAATTATTGGCCAACATTTATCTTATTAAGTTAATGAATAATCAGCTTTACCGTATGTTTTCACTTGAGAGATAACACACATATGCCCAGATGCACACACCCTGTAGGTAGGGGTTTCCAAGATCTTGACGGGATCAATGCACAAATATGTGTAATTCAAGATTTCAATTACAAAAATATATATATAAAAAAAAACTATTAGATAGCTACTTGTTTTTTGTGGTGTTGGGGTCAATCGTTTTTCTTTGTGACAAAACATGACGACGGCAACTTATGGCTTGTTTTGAAGATGGGGAGCATGCCTTCCCTCTTGATATGGAATGTAATACAACGCCTACTAATCATCCAACCCCTTCTTTTTCCTAGCACAACAAGCAGTAAAACCTTATATCTGGTTTTCGAAAATCTACTATGTAGTGGGAAGAATGTACAACTCCTTCCCCCCCACTCTACTACTTTCTCCTTTGGTCCTTTCCATTGTACATATGCATCAATGAAGCAGCTCACACCCATTGTGATAAAATTATCGAAGGAGCTACATACACATTGTCTGGAGGCACGGTTCGACCTGCTAATAGAGTCTACAACAAGCTTAATAGCGGGTTGGAAATTTCTCTTATGCCTGACTCAAGGGTCTCCCTCTGTGAAGATGCTGATTCCATCCCTAAAGAGCACTACTCTTTGACACCCTCAATGCATTGGTAAGCAAAAGCAGCGGTTCAAATGTTGATGCAATTGGAATTGTCACTTGTGTACATCCATGCACCACAATAAGGAGAAAAGATGGGACAGAGGTCACAAGATGAACCTTAACAATTCTTGACATGTCCAACACAAATATAAATGTTACTTTATGGGGGTCGTTAGCCGAAAAGGAGGGTGCACAGCTGTACGAGAAATACCTCATACGTGAATCACCAGTTCTTGCTATTCGAAATGGGCATGTGTCTGACTTCAATGGAAAGGTGATCAACACCTCATCCACTACAAAACTATCGATTGACCCTCAAATAGAAGAGTCAGAACAGATTAAAACATGGTTCAAAGAAAATGACGCTACCATTCAGGCTTTGACTACTAGCTCCTTTCACATGCCCCCACCTGCTAGAAGCCTGACGATCAATGCCATTTGTGAAGAGGCTCAAAATACAGCTCAACCTCTACAATGCATGTTGGTGGCAACAACACGATTTATAAACACTGACTCATTTTGCTATCCAGCATGCCCTTCCCGCTCAAGTAACAAGCCTTGTAAGAAAAGACTATCATAGACAAATGATGGAAAGTGGTTTTGTGGAAAATGTAATGCAGTAAGTGATACCTGTGACTATAGGTATATACTTCAAGTCAAGTTGCAGGACCACACAAATATAATATGGGCAATTGCATTCGACGAAGGGGCGACACAACTCATGGGCGTGCTTGCAGACAAACTATATAGTCTACAATTTGATCAAGTTTTTGATAGAAATGTGGAAGAGGTGATTAGGAGTGTCTTCAACAAGCATTATGTATTCACACTGCGTTGTAACCTTGAAATGTACAATGCAGAGCAATGCTTAAAAGCAACCATTTCCAAGGTCGAACAACTAGATTACATTGAAGAGAATAGTTTTTTGCTCAAAAAAATCCAAGAAATCTGCAATGCAAGAGCTCCTCCCCCCATTAAGCCCGTTATTGTACCAAAGCTTGTTGTGGAACTCGTAGGCTCACCCTAGCCATACTACAGACCCTGATATATTTGCGATGCTCTCTTTACAAGTGTAGTATGACTACAGATGGTATGCATGGCAAAAAAAACTCATGTTGTAAATAACTATGGCAATATCTTTTTCTTTCTAAATAACTATCATGTTAATGCCTTTAGATGGATATGAATATGTAAAATACTGTTTCTCTTGATATACAAAAAAATGCACATGTTTGTTTAGCAACTTACATATGCACCTTTCTCTTGTACCTCCAAACTGCGTTCCTTCTCATATTGCAACATGCATTCATCAACCAATGAGGAATATCTTTACATGTTCATCTACATTTTGGTTATATAAGCATTTTTGTTTCATCTGGTTTTGCTATGCTCTTATTCCTGATCTACCCTGACATGTCCAGACCCACATATGGCAGACTCCTCAATAGGGAACAATGCAAGTGACCCATATAAAAAGGAGGTAAGAAGACAACAAAACCGGGAAAGAAATAGAGCTTACTATGCTCGCCATAGAGAAGAGATAGCTACTCGAAGGCGACAAAAAAGATTGCATGAAAGTCAAAATAGCCCCCAACTAACAGAAGCCCGAAGACTACAAGATTGTGAGAAAAGTCGAGCTTACTATGATTGTCATAGGGAGGAAATAAATGCAAAAAAACGCAATAGATCTTTACAGAAACAAACATGCCTAGATCAACATGGAACAACATGCAACAACAATGATAACTTCATGATGGTGATGAAAAAAATTCGTCAAAGAATAGATGCACTTGCCAACCAAAAAACATGCATTGTATGCAAGGAATGTTACCCAGGCATGCACGTCCATTCATCAGGTGCTAACGGAACTTGTAAGAGATGTTTCGCTGAGAGAGGCATCCATCAGTTCTCTACACTCAACAACATGGACCCAGGAGAGCAACCGTTTGTTTTGAAAAGACTCACCCAAGTGGAGGAAATGCTCATTGCCAAAATCAGCCCAGTACTACAAGTAACCCACACTATTGGAGGCCAATATAGATATAGTGGCCACACGATTAGCTTCCCGCAAGATATCACTAACATTTCAAAAGTGCTTCCACGAAGAATACAAGAGTTGGGCATTCTCATAGTTCGAAGATTGCATACAGAAGGTCATTATTATGACTGTTATGTCAGTAGAAGTCATATCAGAGATGTGTTGCAATACAAAGTCAAATATGACCCATACTATCATGATGTTGTAATAAGTTTTGAGCACTTAGAGCAATTTCCTGAAGCAAGAACAAAAATATCAAATATACTACATACCATTGAAACCAATGAAGACATGGTCGTTCCAAATAATGAAATTGACTCTGATGGGGATGATATTGAACGCAGCACAGTAAACACATCGTCATTTATGGCTAGACTTCCAAATAGATGCTGTGAGTTAGAAATTATTAAGAAAACATTAGACCTTGATGACAACACAAACAACATTATAGACTGGCCTGAAATAAACTCATCGCCGATAAATGAATACAATACTGAGGGGTTGCTTGATATGGCATTTCCAACACTCTTTCCAACTGGAGTTGCACTACAAATGCAACCATGAATTAGGGAAGTGCACATGCATGAGTATGCACTCCACTTAATGAGATTTCATGACCATAGATTTGGAAGGCATCCAAGGTTATGATATTTCATGCTTAATCTTATGATGCGGCATCATAGCCAAGGGCTTGCTGTAGTTTTCATTAAAAAAAATGTAGAAGAGAACATGCCAACCACTATTGAGGACCTTCGAGCACACTTGAAAAACTTACCTGACACACAATTAGCTCAAGAGCTCATGCACTTTGGCTATTCAATGCGAGGCACAAGACCATATTGGAACAAATGTCGTGCTGAACTAACAAATATGATCAACCAAATAGGGTCTCCCACTCTATTCTTCACATTAAGTGCAACAGACACAAAGTGGCCAGACCTACAATGTTTGATCTCAGATGGTGTGCCGGTAGGAATGCAAACAAATAAACAGCGCTTAGAAAATGTAGTCAACAACCCCCACACCACGTCATTATATTTGCATCAATGATTCACAGTGTTTCGTGAAGAGGTAATTG
>VDFB02049217.1:17931722-18040288 GCA_007258455.2 Sequoia sempervirens | reverse complement strand
AGAGGGCATAACAACTAAAGGGGAGACATATATTGATTTAGAAAATGATACTCCACTTCAGCTTTATGTAGCTTTAAAAAAGAAACAAAAAAAAAAGTGATTGTAATCATATCATGACAACCATGTTCTTGATAATATGTAAAAACTAGAATGATTATTATATGTTAATGAATGAATGTGAATATGTTAATTAATGAATGTTATATGTTAATGAATGAATGTTATATGTTATTAATGGATGAATGAATGAATGTTATATGTTATTAGTGGATGAATCAATGATTAATGTTATATGATTGGGTATGGGGAGGGCCAAATGAGCTTCCATCGTCACACGGTTGGCCTTGTTTAGTAGAGAATATTAAACTATACTCAAAACAAAGAGAAGCTCAATAAGGTAATGCACTTTTCAATATAAGAAATGCATCGTTTGAAGCATCAAACCAATATGCAGTCTGTATGTATGATCAATCATCAGTCTCCGCAATGGTACATTTCCACGAATATATAATTTTTTTTTAAAAATTTTTTTGCTTCTTCGTCGCAATTTCGACGATAACCACTGACGAATCAACAGAAAGGCTCAACGAAGTTGCTATAGCTGCGACGACGATTTCGTCGTAACTCCCTACCCATTTCGTCGCCCTTCCGACGATATTTCGGCTTTGCTACCACACTACTCCGTGCCAATTTCGTCGAACTTTCGACGAACTTTTAGTGTTCTTCCGACGCTACTCCTCGCTAATTTCGTCACAACGTCGACGAACTTTTCGCGTTGTTTCGACGCTGCTTCTTGCTAATTTCGTCGCACTTTTGATGAACTTTTGGTGCGCAGCCGACGCTACTCCTTGCTAATTTTGTCGCAAAGTGCACAAACTTTTGGTGTTGTTCCGATGCTACTACTTGCCTATTTCGTCGCACATTCGATGAACTTTTGGTGTTCTTTCGACACTACTACTCTACTATTTTGTCGCTATTTCGACAAATGTTCCATGTTGTTTCCACGCTACTGCTTGCCCATTTCGTCGAACCGACAATGAACTTCTGGTGTAATTCGTCGATGGATAAACAAAGGTTTCGTCGATATTCTGACAAAATCCCGAGGTATTTCACGATGCTGCCGATCGACGATTCTTTGCCATTATTTCGACGTTTAATTTGTCGTCGGCATTGCGACAAAAAAATAGCGACGGAAAGATTTTCGCCATTGCGTCGATCTTCCGACAGAGATTTGTCAAACGACCGATGAACGCCCGTCGGAAAATGGTGTCAAATCCAGTAGTGAGGTATTAAGGATCTCTACATTGCAATCTAAATACTTTTTTCTATATCTATCCTAGGAACTGATTCTTATTTCAGTTTTACCCCAAAGGGCGTGTTGGAGATTACTTGGATGTTTTAACAGTTGGGAGGGTGCAATTTGGATCTTTAGAATTTGTTTCAGTTCCAAGTCATTTTTCAATCGACTGTTGCTTCATAGATTCCAAGGTTGTGCTACTTTGTGAGTTTTCTAGTGTTCCTTGGCATCAAGTCTATTGTTGCTTTATGATGATTCTGACTTGAGTCCTTGAGTGACTCTAATATGGTTTCTAGCATTAGATTTATCTTTCCTTTCCTTTCCTAATTAAGGATTCTGGTTTTACTCCACAAGTGTCCTAGTGCTTCTTTGCAACAAGTTATCTCATTATGGGTGGGCTATACATATGGTCTCTCTTGTCATCCTTCGTATGGAGGGATATTGATTGGATTTTTGATAGATTTTTTCATTGGGGGGGGGTTGAATGATCTCATCTTTGTCTCTCTTATGGGAGGTCTTTTCCTCAAATGAGGTGTTGTCCTCTCATTTTTCATGGAGAGATTTATTGTATCGTTTTCTCTCTTTTGGGGAGGAGTTTTTCCCCACTAGATTTTCTCCTCTTCTTTATTTGTGTGAGATTGTATTTTCATTTGTATATAGGTACCTAACATGGCCTCGTACCTGACACCCATCTTTGTTTCATTTACATAAGTACTCCCTAAGTTGTACTTAAGGGGGGTGTTGGTGTAAATAGTTATTTTTCCTATCTAGTCTTATCTCTAGGTCCTATTTACATTGTTAAGTCCACTTAGGCTCTAGGGAGGAATATTTCTAGTTAAACATTAGTTGTCACTTATCTTATAGATAGTTGACATTTATTTAATGCTTGTGTCCTAGGTTGTTATGAGTTAGTTGTCTCATGTGATAGGATTAACAATATTTCCTATATAAACAAGGCTTCATATATACATTGCCATATTCATTGTGGCTACTATTTTGACATTCTTGCATCCTTAATCATAGCATGATATTTCTACCATCTCTCTTGTGGAAGTAATTTTGTCTTGCAGTTGATCCTGGGGTGTTAAGGATTTCACCATAAACTCCTACAGATCATAGTTGAACCAACCTCTTTTGATTAGTGACAAGTTCAATCAAAGCCTGGATAAGACTTGCTTCAATTAATGTTACTTATATGGTAGCACCTACTTCTTCTATCCACATGTAATTTTATTTTCCAAAATAGGCTTTCCATCATGTGCATCAAGGTCAAATAAAATCACCTAGAGATAATATTTTATGTGTACATAGATCTTAGAATTGATTTTTCAATAAATATAATATAACATTTGAAATGAAGAATGAATAGTAATGAAAATTGATCTAAAAGTAAAACCCTAGAGGTGAATCTAAGGGGTGGGTAGGGTTAAGAAAGCCGAGCTATCAATAAGGCATAAACCCTAAATAAATATATAATTAAAGTGTAAATTTGAAGAAGAAATCAATCCATAATCAAATCTAAAAATAAGATGTAGAAAAAGAATCATAGACCTAAAAACCCTAAAGAAAAACCATAATGTTATGTAAAATATTTGTGTCACCAAAAATGTAAAAGAAAATAATATTTCTCTAATCGTAATCTAGAATAATTAAATAACTATGATCAAATTGACATAAATTACCTTATATTAAAGAAAATGAATTTGAGTATGATAAATTATGAATATCAATATTATTCTATGAAATTAAGTGTATAAGGATAGAGGCACTTAGCTCTTAGAATATTGAATGATGATGATAACCTAATAAAATATGCAAATTCTACTCTTATGTTAAAAAGAGAGAGAATATAGATATATGCTGGTTGTCGAGGATTTTGTTTAAAGCTACAACTGATCCCAAGTCAATTTCATTACTATGGATCATGAAGCATTATACAAATTTTATCTAATAATGCAATGCATACTTCTATTATTTAATTCGCCAAATTTTCTTCTATTTACTTACTTTGAGGAATTTCTAGATTACAAGGGCTAAGTTCTTTTAAGTTGATCTTCTTTATTAGATTGACTTTATGGTCATGAAATGGTTGAAGATAATATTTTTTAGTCATGTGCAAATTTCTTAAAATAAAAAGATGGAAAATTAGGTTTCTTTTAGTACTTTAAAGTGAAGTATTCTTGGAATGATTATCCTTATAATGTGTAGAATTTTCAATAAATAATAAATGATGGTGAATGAACATTGAAGGTCTTTAAATACAAAGACATGGTAAGCAATCACACAAATGTGTATCAAATCGACTCATGACATGAATTAAATAGATGACAATTGATAAACATTTAATGTTTTTGAAAGTCTAAATTTTACACCAAATTCTATACGATACAAAACTGATTGTACATGTTGCAAAATTAATTAAAAACAAAAGAAATATCACTATGAAAAATAAATGTCTGAATATAGAAAAAAAAATAAAAGGTAAAAAAATAAATAATGCCCAATAGTTGTGATAGTAGTTGTTTATATAATGCCCAATAGTTGTGACTTGACTACCCATAATTAAACAAAATATATTCCTTTGATCTAAAAAGCAACCAATCATGTGATGCCACGCTAGCACTCAACTACCCATGATGTGAATGCACGAATATTGGTTTCACTTTTTTTTTTGGGGTCTTTTTGGACACTTTGAAAAAAAACATGTTGATGTGACCCTAAAACGAAAGTTATAAGGAAGGGACTTGCCAAGAAGGCTGCTGTCAAAAATTGAGAATGATTTGAAATGTTCACATAAGATAATTAGAAGCACGAAATTAGGGTGCACAACTAATGCACCAGTTCACATGAATATGTGAAATTTCACCCTAATATAAACTGGCTCTCTTTTGTTTGTTATGGCCGTCAACAGCTGGGTTTGTTTTGGCTGTTTGACTGTGCTAACACGTCTTAGTCTTATAACTGTTAGGTAAGCTTTAATCCCAAAAGAAAACAGAAGAAAAGTATGACAGATTTCGTCGCACACACGTTAACCCAAAATAACTGAATTTTTCCGAGGCTACAAATACATTGATCTAAGTTTTACGACTTCGTACTCTAAACCGTGTCAATCTGCCTGCTCGTATAAAATCAAGCTTAGTTTTCTGTCGCACACACGTTAACCCAAAATAACCGAATTTTTCCGAGGCTACAAATACATTGATCTAAGTTTTACGACTTCGTACTCTAAACCGTGTCAATCTGCCTGCTCGTATAAAATCAAGCTTAGTTTTCTGTCTTAATCCCAAAAGAAAACAGAACAAAAATGACAGTTTTCGTCGCACACACGCTAACCCAAAATAACTGATTTTTTCCGAGGGTATAAACATATTGATCAAAGTTTTACGACTTCGTACTCTAAACCGCGTCAATCTCTCTGCTCGTATAAAATCAAGCTCAGTTTTCTATGTCTTAACCCACACGACGCGCCAATCTTTGATTTAAACAGTACGAGCTGGACTTTTGCCACTGGCGGTCATTGTTTAAGTAGAAAGCTACGTCAAACCAACCTTCGACGAAGGGTCACCGATATTTCGTAAAAAAATATTGACGGTAGTTTAGACGGTTTGAAGAACTAAACGATTCTGTGAATTTGAAACCTTCAACTAAAAAATTTACCCAACACCATTTCCAGATTATTATATATAAAATTTTGTAGTATATATTTATATGATTAGAAGAGGTCAAATTTATTGGTGAATATTTACATATTTTTAATGAATTGTATATTTGTTGATTATTTGCAGAAATTATCAATATTTTTTTATAATGGATTATTGAGTGTGATCCGAAAAAATCTATTGAAAAATATACACAATTGAATCCAAATAGATGTTTTCAGGTTAACGAGGCACAAAATTGACGTCTACTTTTTTATTCTGTAAACGTCTCCTACGGAATTGCATTCTGTCAAATTCAAACAGAATTCGTGATCTAGGATTCAAGTCAATTATTCAACGTTCAATGTAGTTGCCATATTCATCGACGATGGTCCAGTCGTTACGCTAGCATTGATTGGGCGTCTTTTGAACGGTGAATTTCCTGTGCCACCCGTTCAATTTTATTTCCAATATGGCGATACCGTTTGTTCACACTTTTCGCGCTCGGGTCTTTTGTCCTTCGTATATATAGGGAGAGTGAGTGCACAATGAAAACTTGAATGAAACGAACATTTTAAACAGAGAATTTGGATTTGGGTATAGAGAGAATGAAGGGAATGGATGTTGAGGTGACAGTGCCGAGCTATCTGCAATGCCCCATGTCGTTGAAGCTGATGAAGGATCCTGTCACTCTCTGCACAGGCTTTACTTACGATCGCCATAGCATTGAGACCTGGTTAGATGCCGGCAATAATGTTTGCCCCGTCACAAATCAGATTCTGCATACTCAAGACACAATCCCGAATCACACACTCCGTCGAATTATTCAGGAGTGGTGTGTGGCCAACAGTGGGCGAGGAGTGGACAGAATTCCTACGCCCAGGGCACCTCTAGATCTCGCCCACCTGAATGCAATTCTGGCAGAGGTTTCGGCCGGCAAGAAGGAATCCATACGCAAGCTGGTCCGACTGGGCAAGGAAAGCGACAGGAACAAAAAATGCATCGCCTCCTCAAATGCATCCTCTGTTCTCGCAGCCGTTTTTGCCGGGCACAGCGCAAAGGCTTTGAATCGATCACAACAGTCTGTAGAGATTTGTGAAGAGGCTCTGGCGGCTCTGACTCTGACTTTGCCCTTGACTCCCGAGGTCCTGAGTTCGCTTGTCTTGTCCGACGCCATCGATTGCCTTGTGTGGAATCTCCGAGAGGGCAATCCGGAGGTAAAGAACAGCGCTGTTGTATTTCTTCGTGCATTGGTTTCCGTAGAAAAATACAGGGACATGATAGGAAAAAGAGAAGGATTACCAGAGGGATTGGTGCAACTACTGAGAGAGCCCATATGCCCAACGGCAACAAAATCAAGCCTGGCCATCATATACCACATTGCCCTGGGCCAAAGATACCGGACCAAGCTTGTGGAGGCGGGGGCTGTTCCTTTGGTGGTGGAGACACTTGTAGACGGAGAGCAGAGCATTTGTGAAAAAGCACTGTTGGCGCTGGACATCCTCTGTTGTTGCACAGAGGGCCGATTGGCTGCCTCTACGCATGCTTTAACTCTACCGGTGATTGTTAAGAAGATGTTGCGAATCTCCAACTTAGCAACTGAATTGGCGATCTCTGTCCTGTGGAATATTTACCAGAATTCCTCGGATGGCGGAACCGTTTGGGAAGCGTTGCATGCAGGCGCCTTTGACAAGTTGCTGTTGTTAGTGCAGGTGGGATGCTCTGAGGAAACGAGGGATAAATCAATCAAGTTACTCAAAGTTTTCGACACCTACACAAATGATTGGGAATGTTCAGACACTCCATCTGCATTCATTTAGGATTAATCCAACATATGTTCAATCAAAACATATTTGATTGAACCTAGTAGCATTCACGTGGTAGCATATGGTGCAACATGGTAGGACATTGTTCTATGTAATGTCATTTGATTAAATATACTTTGATCAATGATCCTTATGTGCTTGCCGATAGAAGAAAGGGCTCACCTATTATTTTGGCATTAGGACTTCTACTTAGAAAATAAAATATTTATCAATGTTGATAGAATTTGATACATAAGGCATGACAGATGTTGTAGGATTGAAGGAAAATTTTGATTAAACCAAGGTTTTTTCATTAAAGATTGATGTCACGAATTTATCAATGAAAAACCGACTTGGTAGAAATAATTGATCTAAATTATGCGTCTTTATATGGTTCATAGTTGAATCAACCTCTTTTGATTAGTAACAAGTTCAATCAAAATCTTTTGGAAAAAGTTTGTTACAATTAAAGTTACTTATATGGTAGCCCCTTCTTCTCCTATCCACATGTTATAATTTTATTTTCCAAAATTTTCTTTACATCATGTGCAGCAAGGTCAAATGAATTCACCTAGAGATAATATTTTATGTTTACATAATTTTAGAATTGACATTTTAAAAATATATTAAAATATTCATATTATATTTTTATTTATTTTATACACAAGAAGGGTATTTTTTTTAAAAAAATACCTTTCTTGGAGACACCAAAAGATAACAAATTAAGTTAAAAAATGACTGTACTTCACATCAATGTATTTATTTAAAAAATAATAATTTCAATAAATAGACATAGAAAATTACATATAATAAAATGTAGATATAAATTTCTATAAGTATCAATTAAATAATAATAAATAAAATATTTGATAAAAAATGTCTATGTAGTAGATATTGGAATTGATAATCTAATTCTAAGAAATCTTGGAAATATTTTATTTCCAATAAATTTATGCGTTATAGTAAAATGTCACCCACTATCAAATAATATGAACATCATTATTTAAAGGAAAAATTTAAACCAAAAATAAAATTCTCTTAATTTACAAAAAATGAGATTGAATCTTTAGAGAAGTGGACACACAGTTATAGCCAGAGTCATGGCATCCTGCTATATAGATATAGGGCGATCCGACGGCTCGGCCAGTATCATGGAGGGGGGAAGAGTATTAGAAAATGAGTAACATGCCCACCCCACCCACTATGATTCTCAAGAACCTACCAGGCGCCAACACAATTTCTTCTTATTTAATCTGGCATATTACGTATAGAAAGAAAATTTCTATCAAACAAAAATTGTTTAATATGGGTGGGAAGGGATTTAGCGGTGGGAGGGGATTTAGTTCTCAAAATTGAGAAAATTTTTAGGTCATATGACTGCCTATTGTTTATTTGGCCGACCTATGAATTTTTCATAAATATTTCCCCCATAGCCGCCCCCTCCCCTCCTCTCGATATTTGCAGACCACACCATCCATATTTTCTCTTTTTACATCATATTTAAATTCTTGGTAGTTTTTCAATATAATTGATTGAATTTGTTCAATACTAAAACTATTAATTTTTATGTTCTAATAAGGTTAAAAAGTGGAATATGTTATTTTCCTTTCATTGATGGATATATCAATTATAAGTAAATAATAGTGGATCCAAAATATAATCATATTTGAAAAGAAGAATAAATAATAATGAAAATTAATCTAAAAATAGAACCCTAGAGGTGAATCTAAGGGTTGGCAAGGCATAAACTTTTAAAAAAGATATAATTATAAAGTATAAATTTGAAAGAGAAATCAAACCATAATCAAATCTAAAAAGATGTAGCAAAAAATATAGACCTAACAACCCTAAAGTAAAGCACGACCATAAAGTTGTGTAAAATCTTATAGTATCACCAAAAATATAAAAGAAAATAATATTTCCCTAATCTAGGACAATTAAATTACTATGATCAAATTGACATAAATTACCTTAGATTAAAGAAAATGAATTTGCGTATGATAAACTATTTAAATCAATACTATTCTATGAAATTAAGTGCATATGGATATAGATACTTAGCTCTTAGAATATTGAATGATGAAGATAACCTAATAAAATATGCAAATTCTACTCTCTTATGTTAAAAGGAAGATGATATATATTTTTTGTTTAAGAAAAAGGCATTAAGCTTAGAAGATGATATATGGTAGTTGTCTAGGATTTTGTGTAAAACTACAACTGCTCCTAGGTCAATTTCATGACTATGGATTATGAAGCATTATACAAATTAATCTAACACAAAGCATACTTCTATCTTTTAATTCAACAATTTCTCTTCTATTCACTTTAGATCAATGATTTGTGATATCTATTTTTTTACTTCGAAGAATTGTCAAATTACAAGGACTAAGTTCTTCTAGGTTGATCCTCTTTATTAGATTGAAAAGATGAAAAATTAGGTTCCTTTTAGTGCTTTAAAGTGAAGTATTCGTAGAATGATTATTCTTATAATTTTTAAAATTTTCAATAAATAATTAATGATGGTGAATGCACATTGAAGGTCTTTAAATACAAAGACATAGTAAACAATCACATAAATATTTACCAAATCAACTCATGACAAGAATAAAATGAACGACAATTGACAAACATTTAAAGTTTTCGAAAGTCTAAATTTTAGATCAAATTCTACATGATACAAAACTGATCTTACACGTTGCAAAATTAATTAAAAATAATAAAAGAATATCACTATAAAAAATGAATGTTTGAATCTAAAAAAAAAAAAATTTAATAAATAGAAGATATATATATATATATATGAAAATGGAATGCACCATTTCACATGGATATCCAAATTTCACCATAATATAAGATGGCTCTCGTTTGTTTGTTATGGCCGTCAACAGCTGGGTTTGTTTTGGCTGTTTGACTGTGCTGGTACGTCTTAGTCTTATAACTGTTATTGGTAAGCTTTAATACCAAATGAAAACAGAAGAAAAATGGCAGTTTCGTCGTACACACGTTAACCCAAAATAACTGAATTTTTCCGAAGGTATAAATACATTGATCCAAGTTTTACGACTTCCTAGGTACTCTTAACCGCGTCAATCTGTCCTGCCGTATAAAATCAAGCTCAGTTTTCTATGTCTTAACCCACACGACGCGGCAATCTTTGATTTGAAAAGTACGAGCTGGACTTTTGCCACTGGCGGTCATTGTTTAAGTAGAAAGCTACGTCAAACCAACCTTCGACGAAGGGTCACCGATCTATGCAAAAAAAAATATTGACTGTAGTTTAAACGGTTTGAATAGAACAGTTCAAAATTTCCACTAACACGTCTCTCAGGATATCACTTTTAAAATTTATCCAATCAGTTTTTGGTTTTTGGTCGAAGATGTTTCAGTCTGAATAACTATTCGAGTCTGCGAATTTGAGACCTTCAACTAAAAAATTTACCCATCACCATTTTTAATTACATATATATATCAAAAATTGTAGAAACGGAAGGTGGTGTATATATATATGATTACAAGATGTCAAATTTATTGGTGAACAATCACATATTTTTAATGAATTGTATATTTGCTCGCGGGAAATTGGCGCCTACTTTTAGACTCCAAACGTCTCCTACGGAATTTCATTCTGTCAAATTCAAACAGAATTCGTTGTCTAGGGTCCAAGTCAATAATTCAACGTTCAATGTAGTTGCTATATTCATCGACGACGATCCAGTCGTTACGCTAGCATTGATTGGGCGTCTTTGAACGGTGAATTTGCTGTGCCACGCGTTCAATTTTATTTCCACTATGGCGATGCCGTTTGTTCACACTTTTCACGCTCGGGTCTTTTGTCCTTCGTATATATAGGGAGAGTGAGCAAGAGATAGAGCGCACCATGAAAACTTGAATGAAACAAACATTTTAAACAGGGAAAGTGGATTTGGGTATTGTGAGAATGAAGGGAATGGATGTTGAGGTGACAGTGCCGAGCTATCTGAGATGCCCCATCTCGCTGGAGCTGATGAAGGATCCTGTCACTCTCTGCACCGGCCTTACTTACGATCGCCACAGCATTGAGACCTGGTTAGATGCCGGCAACAATGTCTGCCCTGTCACGAATCAGATTCTGCATACTCAAGAGACAATCCCGAATCACACTCTCCGTCGAATTATTCAGGAGTGGTGTGTGGCCAACAGTGGGCGAGGAGTCGACAGAATACCTACGCCCAGGGCACCTCTCGATCTCGCCCACCTGAATGCAATTCTGGCAGAGATTTCGTCCGGCAAGAAGGAATCCATACGCAAGCTGGTCCGACTGGGCAAGGAAAGCGACAGGAATAAAAAATGCATCGCCTCCTCAAATGCATCCTCTGTTCTCGCAGCCGTTTTTGCCGGTCACAGCGCAAAGGCTCTGAATCGGTCACAACAGTCTGTAGAGATTTGTGAAGAGGCTCTGGCGGCTCTGACTCTGACTTTGCCCTTGACTCCCGAGGCCCTGAGTTCGCTTGTCTTGTCCGACGCCATCGATTGCCTTGTGTGGAATCTCCGAGAGGGCAATCCAGAGGCAAAGAACAGCGCTGTTGTGCTCCTTCGCGAATTGGTTTCCATAGATAAATCAAGCGTAGACATGATAGGAAAAAGAGAAGGATTAGCAGAGGGGTTGGTGCAGCTACTGAGAGAGCCCATATGCCCAACGGCAACAAAATCAAGCCTGGCCATCATATACCACATTGCCCTGGGGAAAAGGTACCAGAGCAAACTCGTGGAGGCGGGGGTTGTTCCTTTGGTGGTGGAGACTCTTGTAGACGGAGATCAGAGCACTTGTGAAAAAGCACTGTTGGCGCTGGACATCCTCTGTCATTGCACGGAGGGCCGATTTGCTGCCTCTGCACATGCTTTAACTCTACCGGTGGTTGTTAAGAAGATGTTGAGAATCTCCAACTCAGCAACCGAATCGGCGATCTCTGTCCTGTGGAATATTTGCCAGAACTCCTCGGATGACGGAGCCATTTGGGAAGCGTTGCATGCAGGCGCCTTTGACAAGTTGCTGTTGATAGTGCAGGTGGGATGCTCTGAGCAAGCGAGGGATAGATCAATCAAGTTACTCAAACTTTTCAACACCTACGCAAATGATTGGGAATGTTCACAGACACTCCATCTGCATCATGTCAAACGTTCCTTCTAGATTAAGTAATCTGGCAACCTCCTCATCGAGCAATAGAGAAACTATCTAATGTAAATATGTACAAATTTTTGTGTGTGGTTCTTTTGAAGAGTTTAATTGTTCTATCGGCAAAATTTTCATCCTGATTACAATCCATTAAAAACCAGGATGTTGGGAAACGTATGAGACCTCTATATAAAAGTCACGACTTCTGTGTGTTCGACTCCACCATGCAAAAAGATATTTTCAGTTTTGCATGTGACAAGACGTACTTCATAATTATACGAATTGATTTACTGTTTCTTTAAACGTGTAGTCATTTGTATTATATGCCGAGTTGTCCACAATGTATTGCTTATAACAGAGATATGGGATCATATCGTTGACATGATTATACACGCTGAGACATTAATTCAACGTCGATATTATTAGTTTCTTTCGTATACGGCTATTCGGATTCCACACCAGCTTCATGATTCAGAGTGGCCGTTATAAATACTGATTTCTGGATTCCATAATTACTTTTGTCCGGTTTTGATCAAATAGAAGAAACTTTTGCAAGCAAAATTCATGAACATGCTGGTAGTGAGGGTTTTAACAAAAAATAAGGAAATTTTGACATTTGAGAGCGATCTATAGGAAAAAAATTACAAAGGTTTTATTACAGTTTTGGTCTGATTTGGTTTTGGTTTGGTCTATATGTTCCTGTCTTTATTATTTCATCGACATATCATATGTGTTATATTTCTTTATGGTGTAGGAAATCTCTATATTTATTGCAGGTTTCTTTAATTTCCTTGTTTTCAGGTAATATTTTTCTTTTTCATGTGTAAATCAATGGGATGTGTTATTTAATTTATTCATCATTTAGGTCTTATTCATATTAATTTACTTAAATTTATTTGTAGCGATTTTATTTTATGTGCAAAGTCATAAGATTGAAACAAATGTCATAATTTTATGTTGTTTTATGTTTCATGGGCTTCTATAACCAAGAAGATTTTGATGTAATTCATGCATACCTATTGTGTATTTTTATCCTTTTATAGAATAGAATTTTTCTATCATATTGAATCTCGATTGTGCTTTCATTAAAGCTCTTAAATCTTAGGTGGTTTCTTTCATAGTCAAATCTTGTATGATATAGAATATTCCATATCAACTCTTCTATGGTATCTTGCAAGATTGTTTCTTGTTAGTCTTTATTACTTCACTACATATAATCTTTGCTTTATACTTCTTCATGATGTGGAAAATCTTTATATTTATTGTAGGTTTCTTTAATTTCCTTGTCTTTAAGTTATATTTTTCTTTTTTATATGTGCAAAATGATGGGATGTTATTTAATTGGTTCACCATCTAGGTCCTATTTACATTAGTTTACTTAAATTTAGTTATAGTGATTTCATTTTATGTCCCAAGTCATAAGATTAAGACAAAAGTTATAATCTTATATGTTGTCTTATGTCTCACCCGGGCTTATATAACCAATGAGATTTAGTTGTAATTTATGTACACATATTGTGCATGCGTATTGTTTTGTAGAATATAATTTTTCTATCATTTTGAATTTCAAATTTCTTTCATTAAAGCTTTTAAATATTAGGTGGTTTCTTTCATAGCCAGATATTGTATGATATAGAATATTCTATATCAACTCTTATATGGTATTAGAGTTTGTAAGATTGTTTCTTGTTAGTCTTTTTAGGAGAACAAGGTTGTAGATCTTGTATTTTCTTAAAAAAAATTATGAATGATTTTCCTTTGCATTGAAAGGTGACTTGGAGAATAAGAAAATTTGATAGAAATATCAGATTTGAGATTTTTTTATTTTTTTTTTGTACTATAGATGCTTTTTGGAGCATGTTGGAGTAAATATGACCTCAAAATTGAATTCAAAATATTTAAAAATTCATTTCATCCTTTTGATTTGTTTAAAATGGACATTGAAGGGTAGATATGCAAGAGTTTCATGTTAGAAGGTGCATATTACATCCAAAAATTAGAATATTTTGGGTCAAATTTGACCCTACTAACACATCCAAAAGGTGTAAGAACTTAAATATTAACTATTATTTCACTAGTTTTAGATACTTTTCCCCAAGACCTCAAAAGGTTTTTTAGCTCAAACCAAGTCATACAATTGTACCATATAATTATATAGTTGCTGAATCTCTTTTTGCCTAGACTAGCATATGTTAGCATAATAAAAATATTTAGCTCATCACTTTATCCATCAGATAAAATCATTAATAATTTTTCATGCATTTTTATTCTATAGTTGTTAAAACAAATTTTGTAGATCATACTTGTTGGCATAAGTACTTGATATATAGAAAATGGGGAAACTAACCTTTGGAGATTTGCACTCTTTAGGGTTTGGCACACTTTTCCAATTTCATTAAATGTGGGGATACCAAAATGGTATGATTGTGCAGATTTGATGGACTTGGAAAAGGTATGTGATTGACTTAGAACTTGAAAGGTGAGTCAACCAGCCCTGAACAAATCTAGGATGAAATCAGGTATGAAATGTAATGGTCTAACTAGGCTAATGATTCAAATTTCAGTTATGATGCAAATACAATAAACACAAAAAATCATAGTGTAATAGCTCGAGGATCCACTACTCTCGAGTCTCTAGGAAAGGGAAGAGTTTACAGGGGGAAAATGGCTCTAGGTTACCTCAATGAAAAAAATATCAAGTGATGGGGTGACTTGGATAAAGGAAAGACTAATTTTTTTTTTGGATTTTTTTGGTTATTTTATGATAGAATACTTTAGAAGTTAGGCGAACATACCTTCTAAGAGCTCTTAGGAACAAACTGACAGGCTCTCGACCAGAGTATGAAAGCATAAACCATGGACAATAGTGTGATGCACATGCATCTCTATGGAACACTAGCATCTTGTATGGACTAGAAGCAAATTCTATTGCTAGAAACACTTGAGACTTGCTAACAACCTGAATACTAAAGTCTAAAGGTTTTAAATAACTAAACACAATGTTGGAAATGTGTAAAATGAAAAGAAGTACAACAAGAAGAATACTTAAAATGATAGATAAATTAACTATAAGAAAAATGATGAGTAGAAGGAAAATATATTTAACTCATGGTAGGTCCAGCCTCCCACAAGCTCCTCACAGACAAAACCTATACATAGGAAAATGAGAAAATGTTGGGGTTTCTTTTTAGGGATTTCCTTAGTCAAACCCTCACTTTGGTGTTTCCACCTCCATGGAAAACCAAATAGACAATGATATAGAAATATAGACAAAGAAAGTAATAAGATAAGAAATAAAGAATGCAAAGACAACAAGTATGCTAACAATAAGACTGATAATGCAATGAAATAAAAGGTTACCCTCCCTTCTACAAGCTTGGTGAAGTCAAGAGGAAGAGTGGCACTTCAAGGACATGAGATGATCATGCAAGAGTGTAGTATAGAGAGCTTGAAACTTGCAAGAGAAATGGTGTAGAATAGAAAGGAAAGCTAAAATGGAGAGAATGGAAGAGTGAAGTATTAGAATGAGTGAGTGTGAGATTGAATAGCAAGAATGAAGTTGAATGAGGAAAGGAGGGAAATAAATGGTCAAATTACATGTCAAAGAGTTGTTCTCGAGTGTGCTTGTGATTGCAGAGGCATTACATTTCATGGGAAAGTGATAGTGTAATGCCCCAACAACCATAAGATGGAATCTTGTCAGGAGTTTCACACGGTGGACAAATATTTACGAGGTGCAGAAGCATCCTAGAAAAATTCTCGCATCGACAGAAACGACAAGGTAGGGATGAAAATGAAGAATTAGAAGGCATTTTTTTGCATTATCAACTTATTAAGCTAAATTAGAGGGTGATGTTGTGGGAAATTGCATAAGGGTGCATTTTTACATCATAATATTTTACCCCCACTTTAGCGAGCATATGTATCTAAGCATGTGTGAGCTAAAGTAGAAAGAGATTGAAGAGAATATACCAAAGATGGAGAGGAACTAGACCTTTGATTTGATATACCTTGACATGGAAGGGGTTTCATTAGAATGCAAAGAGGACATGGCTCTTCGATCCTACAAATCCAACTGCAATCTCACCATGAATATGTTGGTTATAAAAAAACATGTTAGGTGAAAAAGCAAAAGATAATAGAAATGATAAAAAAATTCATAGATAAGACAAGACAATTTGATCAGATAAAAATGATGCTGATAGGTATGGATAGCATGGCTAGAGTCCATATGACAAGCATATAGGCCTATGGTTGCTACAAAATACATTGCAGGATAGTCACAAAAAAGACAAGACAAGTCTAGTCAGGTTTCCCCCAAGCTAGATGATGAGACATAAGATATCAAGGAATCCTTTTGAAAATTTTGAAATTTTTAAAAATTAAGCATATATGATAGCCCCCTCTTAGAATGATGTGTGCCATGCAAAAGAGAGCATGTCATTCTACGAAGAAGAGAAAGATAAGAGATTATGTGGAATTAAATACATAGTGAGATGTATTCGTGGGATGTTGTCACATGAGGGAAAACACATAGAAACCACAACATCACAAAGAAGAAAAGAAGAGACAAAGTGTAGACACGCAAAATTAGCATTATGCATTTGATCAAAATCACGCTCATCCATTCATTAGGGTAAATTCATCAACTTAAATCAAATAAATCAAACTTGATCCTATCATCTCTTTGATTAAATAAATCAATCATTTATTTAATTAAATCTCAAATCATCATTCATCTCCCTTTGATTTGATTTAAATCCCTAAATCAAGTCAAAGTGGTCAAATCAGCCTAATCATCATCCTAGCTAATTAATCTTGATTTAATCTAATGCTAATCCCATCCCACTTGCATTATCTAGATCTAGCCACTTGCACAATAAATCAATTTTATTGATTTATTAAAACCTCATTTTCCCTCAACATGACAAGTCAAACAGGGCATTTATTGCTCTTCTTTCTTGTTGTCCCCCTCTTAGCATTCATTGCAAATTTGAATTCAAATTTTTCCCCTCTTGGGCACTCTTCCCAAATCTTGCACATACATCAACTAATCACATGATGACAAGTGTCCTCAACTCATTGGGTTGTTTTTGATCCCACATTGGTCCCTCTTCAACACTTAGCATTTTGAAAATCTTTAAATACAAGCTTCATCTTTGAGCAAATCCTCCACAATTCTTATGCAAGGTTACTCTCTTCATTTGAGATTTGATCTTGTTCATCATCATTCCACCATCTTCATAGCATTTCATCATCTTAAGCTTTTTATCAAGGATTGGGAAAGGGTCACTAGCACATGTGACACCAATCCACTATGAGATAGAGTTGGATCATGTCTTTTATATGCTTTCTTTAGTTTCTATTGTTCCATTTTATTGCATGATTGACATGTTTCATTATTTCATAGGGATGTTAAAATGTTGTTTTGTTTTAATCTAACCATTTGCAGATTTTAGCATCCACACAAAGAAATCAAGAGAACACGAGGATCTAAATATTTAAGGTCACAAATGCTCATAGATATAGATAGATAAGTATAATATAGTATATATATGAACTATCACCACACCCAAAAGTATTAGAATGTGAAGAAGAGCACATGAAGACAAAGAAAAAATAAAAAAATGGGCCAGCATGCAAGAGGCCTAAATTCCCCCACTTTGCATCATCCCCAATGTGAAAAGAAAAGATTTATAAAAAATAGAAGAATAATGAGACAAATAAAAGAAGTATACGATAGATTTTATCTCTTATATCAAGTCACCTACAAGGGTAGCAAGGGTCCTCCAAGTGAGATCACAAACATATATATAGACAAGTATAGGGGAACACAAACAATCACACAAATCTATTCTAAAGATGAATAAGAAGGTACTACTCTAATTTGACTCAACCAACAAGTTGTCCTGCTCCCAATATAGATCATTATATGGGGGGAAGATGAGCCTACATGAGAGAGATAACTAGAGTGACACCAACCGACTCACCTGCAATAAGAGCTAAGGAAGAGGGTCCCTCGAGGTCTTCATCACTGAGCTCTTGTGAGACTAATGTCACTGACCTAGCAAAGATCGAGGATAGAGTTAGAATGTCCTCTAACAAATTAAACATGCACTTTTCAAGAGTAGTATGTTACAATTGAATAGGAGGATGACAAGACATCTGAGAGCCAGTTCCATCCTTAGGACGAGGGGAAGTGAAAAACTCTGGGGATGTGGGGGCCACCTCCATGACAAGGATGACATAGGCCAGAGTAGAAGAAGACCTAAGAGACTATGAAAATTTCTTATGACCATCGCTCGGAGCGAGGTAATCCACTAACTTGTGCTTCATTAGAGGATGTGAGATCCCCACAGATGAAGCATAAGCAAAAGAAGAAAGAGATAGAGCCAAAAACAACACTACCAAGTTGTGTAAGGAATGTCCACAAGCTGCGAGAAAGGAGGAATATTAGGGAGAGAAGTAGAATGGGAGGGTTTTTCAAGGGAACGATGAAAACTTACACCCTTTTGGTGTGGGCTTCATCAGGATCCATTGATGAAGCTAGAGGAAGAAAAAAGTCGATGAGAATTGAAGTAAAAGAAAAGATAGAAGTAGGAGCAACAATAGAAGAAGAAAGAGCATAAACAAAAACAACGAGCTCCTCCATGTTCTTCTACAGGGCAACATTCTCCTTAGCCAAATCCTTTTTGTTGGTACTTACGTTCACATGTAAGTGGGTTATGTCAGTTGTGGGAACTAGAAGATGCAACTTGAGAAGAGGTCAAGGGATCCTGCTCTACCATAGGACCATTCTCCACAACTGTCACTAGTGGAAGGGTGGACTCTTGAGGAGGAGTAGGAGGAGGAGGCACAAAATAAGAGATATTAGTGGTTTACAATTCTTGAGAGGAACGAATTTTAGCTGAAATCACATATTTTTAGAAAATATAATGATTTAAGCCTTAAAAAGTTCCATTTTAAGGATTCCAATTGAAGAGGGTTTGATCAAATCACCTTAGATCAAAACCCTTGGATAGAACCTCGCTAGTTTTAAACCATACCTATAAATGCGTCTCCTTTACACCTATCAAAATGCTGATAAAAAATCACTTTTGATTTAGCTTTTGGTGGATCAAATGAATTCATTTAAAATTTATTTCAAATGATTATGGTATTCCTCAGAACAAGCTATCCAATGAATATAATTTTAATATGTTTTGGTTTTGTTATGTATTTGTTTTTTAAGTTTTATTAAACATAGGTTTTTCATCGAAAATGAATTTCTTTTTCTTCTCAAATGTGGAAAAATAGAAGATTATCAAAAATAAAAATAAAAATATGAGTTCACTAGATATTGAAGTCCTTGATCAACAAAAAAAAAAAATTAAAATTTTGACATATACAAAAAAAGTTACCGTTATACAGTCCTTGTTGTCTGAATTGTAATTTGTTTGACTTTGAAACTTGATTAAGGAAAAAATATTCAATAAAAACTATCTAACCAAGTGGAAGCACTAGATATCAAAGTTAAAAATTTAAATTTGAAAGGATTAGAATTTTATCCTTCATGGAAAAAAGTTATGCATTATACGGTGTGCGTCACTTTTTAAAAATGTTGTTTTCTAAAAAAATCAATTTTGTGGGAGATGGAAAAAGTGAAATTTGATTCCAAAATTTTTGAAAAAATATTTTTGAATCTACAGACAAAATTTGATGAGACTCTAGTTTGCACCATCTTCAAATTCCTCACAGTTTAGCCGCTATAGGTGCCCGAATGTGAAGATTTAGTTAAAAATAATAATTTCAGTGTCCAGTTTGGTCAAAAATTGTAAACCACTATTATGGGATCTGTAGACATCCAAATCTAGACATTTAATTTATCCAAATTTATCACTTTTCGTTTAAACATCCTCTTATATGAGTTAATTAAGTAATATTACTATTATTTAATTAATATCTTTAATTCTGCCAAATCCCTAAGGTATTAAATACCTTACCCTCTTTAATCCTCCTTTCAGCAAATAAATTAAATAGTAATATTACTATTATTTAATTAAATACCTTACCCTCTTTAATCCTCCTTTCATCAAATAAATTAAATAAATATTACATTTATTTAATTTCTCACATGTCATTTTCATCTAATCCTAATCCATTCCCTAATCTCTTCATTAAGGATCTGCACATGCATAATTCTTGATTAGGATGTGTCACATCCTCCAACTTTTGCAAGTTGACTTTTAATCCTAATTAACCCCTAATTATCCTCTAATTACTAATTAGTCAAACCTAATTAGTACCTTGGTCAACTCTTCCCCCCCAAGGAATTTTTAATTCTTTTTTATTTATCCTAGATTCCCCTCTTTTATATGTGAATTTTTAATTCACATTCTATCCTTCCAAGGCTTCTAGAACCTTGGACTTGTCACAATCTCCACATGTGACCAAGTCCCACCTTTTTGGAGCCCACCTTTTATCCTTTAGATTCTCCTAAGAATGTGAATTTTTAATTCACATTTATGTTTTCAACCACCTTTCCTTTTCCCATGTAGATTTTTGAGGAATTCCAAAATTCCTTAAATGTCCCTTTCACTCCCACTTGGGGACAAGAAATCCCTTATTGTGGAAATCTTCTCACTCCCCAAGGTGCTTGTCCTTCCTCCACCTCATGTACCTTTTTGACACCTCACTTACACCTCATCTTCTCTTGGCCACTTCACCATCCACATATCAAGATGTGAGGGCTTGTGGGTTCTCAACCCACCATAGCCCTTCATCTTGGCCTTGTTGGATGCACCTTGACTGTTGAATTCTCTAGAGAATTCAAATTCTCCTATAAATACCCCCTCTTTAAGGGCATTTTCAACACTTAGCCATTTTATAACTACATGCTGCCAATTTGCATTCTCACTCACTTGCTATCATCTAGCCATCCATTCTAATCATTTTGCATAACTTGATCTTGCATTTAGCCACTCAAGAAGTCATCTAAGGAGCACACAAAATCATCTCAATCAAGGGCCAACCAAGGAGTTTTCAACAGCAAGGGAGGTATAACTATTTCCATTTGTTTCATCTATTTCCCTTCTTGTTTTATCACTCTTTAGGCTAATCTTAAAGTGTCCTTAGTCTTTTATTATTCACATTTGTAGTTATTTTGCACGTTAGAGTAGGGTAAAACATTAAGGTACACAGGATCACCCGACTAGAGACACACACCTTAGAAATGGGCCTCTTTTATTTCCCTACCTTGTTAGTAGGTGTAGGAATAGGTGGAGGCCACAGAGGTGGATACATAAGAACAACCTAATGAGAATGCTTCCCCTTGCCATACAAGGTGGGTTAAGGCACAATGGGTAAAACAAGAAGTTAAAAGAGTTGAGGCTTTGATTTTTGCACCATGGGTGCCTTTCCTTTTCCTACACCAGACACGTTAGGAGGAATAGAAGACACCACCAAAGGCTAGAAAGAAGAAGCAAAAGATGAAATAGAAGAAGAGGAGGAAGCAGAAGGCACTAGGGAAAGAGCAAGCTTGTCCTTCCCGTTTGGAGGGGTGGAAGATGAAGATTGTTGCTATGTACACAGTTAGGCCTTTAGAGAAACAACATAAGGAAATGGGGGGAAACCACCCTTCAAAACTGAGCCCCTAGTCTTGTATCTAATATAAGCTCTATACAAAATATCTCCCCTGGGAGGCAAGGGTCCAATTGGGGTAGGCCAAAAGTTTTCAAGGGAGAAGCCCACACACAATACCCATGGTTTATATCTAGTATCCTAGATAGTATGCACAATACCTTGTGGGGAAACTAGAAATTTATGGAATAGCAAAGTGACTGTATTCATGGAGGCTAGCCATGGAATGCCTAGCCTCACTCTAAACAAGTCAAACTCAGGAATAATAATAAATGAGACTTCCAAAGTCTTAGGTCCTACTAGGATTGACATATAAATATAACATATAGGTGCAATAAAAACCCATCATGCATGTGAAGGGTAGCCTACGATTCATCATATTTATCCTTAAGTAAGTTGTTGATAAAAAGATTGTCCTCTGTAATGATGTTCACGTGGCTCAAAGGGTAAACCATAAAGCCTATTACAATGTTACCATTGATATGATCAAGAACATATAATAGAGGGAGCTCCATTTTTGAAGGTGAAACAACTGAAAATGGGGGATATGCTTTCATATAGTTTAGGACATAGAGAAAACCCACTTTCCAATTATCTCATTCAAGGATAACCCTAGAGATCTCGATCCAATGGAGAAAGGGGAAAGAAATCTTGCAATACGGCTGTCCCAGGGAATGATTGTAAGCTAATGAGGGGTTCACCACCAAATTACGGCTTGGAAAGACAAATGCAATGCAAGATGTAATGCTCAACCCTAATATGATGCAATCTTTCGCTAAATGACACAGAAAAGTATGTAAAACAAAACAAAAAGTTGCAAATGAAATGTGTGCACATGTAAACCTAAAGATGACTAGATGGAGCCCTGAAATGCTGAAAAAAGTGACTTCAATACCAGCTAGGAGTCACATGCTAGGTTGGGTGAATCAATCCTAGATCAGGGTTTCTGTGCAAAATTAGGAATCTGGAAAATGGGTATTCAAAAACTACAAAAACCTAAATATTGACCTAAGCTGGGACTCATATAGTAGAATTGGTGTATCAGTCCAGTTAGGGTTTTCTAAAACTTCAAATTTTGAATCTGGTCTTCAAGGTCTGCTCTATGCTTCCCAACTAATTTTAGGATCTGAAACCCTAATTTTTAACCTATAGAAGTCCTTCAAGTATCTCCAATGCAAGGTAACAACTTTGACAACTTTCTCAAAACTTTCTCTTCAATGCATCTTCAATCCAAACCTGCAAATGACACACTAAAGAGAGGGAAAAATGTTGTTTTGTTATTGGAAAGGGGTTTGCCTTGGTCAAACCTTGTTTTGGTAATCAAACCTTGATATGAAATGAAATAGGAATGGAGAATGATGAATGAACAAAATATGATAATGCAACTCACCAAACCATAGCAATGAAGTGCTGCAAACATGTATGAAATGGATCCAATGGATGTAGACCTTGAATCTTGCTTGAATAGGATAGATCTTGAATGAAACATGCTAACTTGAATCATGAAACCCCGCATCATAATTGTTAGCTCAAAAACAAACATGATGCATGAAGACTTTGACATGATGCTTGATACTTGAATAATGCTTTAAAGTTCTTGATAATCTTCTCTTGAAGACTCTTGAATTCTCTTGTAAACACTTGAATGCTCTTGTGAACTCAACTTTTCTATAAGGATGCTCATTCAACTTTCTAGGTGTAAAATAAGTGAAAGAAACTTGTATTTATACTTAATTATGCAAAAATTCCTGAAATTACAACACTACAAGCTGACATCAGATCTAGAAGGATAAAATACCACCAAGAATATGAATTAATTTTGATTCTAGGCCACACGAGACTCATACATACAAGGTGGCATATGAGTCCCATTAGGCATAATTTATGGGACCAATTTCAAAAATGCTTAGAAAGGTGTAAAATTAGGATCGGGACCCAAAACCCTAGGTGGGACTCATACGCCCAAAGTGGAGTATGAGTCCCAAATCACTAAATCTAGGTCACACAACCTAAAAACACCTAAATTATGATTGGATGTTGATTTTTGTCAGGATTATCCTTGAAAAGATTTATTAAATGAGGCTTGCAGATGCAAAATAAGGCTAATTAAAGCATAAAGAAGCCCAATTATTTATGAAAACCCTAGAAAAGTGTGAAAGTGTGTTACAACACTTTAAAACACCCTAAATAAGGTGTGATTTAGGTACATTTTGGTTAAAAAGAGGTTTATTAGGTTCAGTTAATTAATAAAACCTTAGAAAATTGTGAAAGTGTGTTAGAACACTTTAGTAAGGCACCATTTAAGTTCACAAGTTTGAAAGGGCCCAAGACTTAATGTGAATGTGTCAAACACATTACAATACTAAATCAAGGCAACATTAAGCTCAATTTTACAAGGAGGGCCCAAATAAGCAAGGGAAAGTAAAAGGGATACTTTTTCCATTGCCACATTTAGCCCCCACTTTAGTGAGAGGACGAACTTGCTTCAAACTCACACTAAATTAGACAAGCATAGATCAATAGGGGTCCAAGTGAATGCATCAATTTTGGAGAGATAGGATGAAAATGATCAAGAGGGTTGATCAAGCCCTCAAGATCAAGATCCCATGACAAACCGACATAGGCACAAAAGAACACACATGAAAAATGATATAAAGAGAATCATCAACTTGGAACAAGCATACACTGCCAAAGACAAATAGAAAAGAAAAATAAAACAAAAAGGGGTGGATGGATCAAGCTTTGACCGTTTTTCTAGCACGATGTGGATCAAATATAGGCTATTTGTTTGAAACATGCACACTCACTCTGAGGCATCAGAACTTCAAGCTACCCACTGGGTGAGGATCGGAAAGAGGTGAGACACATACACACACAACCTCTATGCACTCACACTCACGCATGAGTGGCTAAGGGAAATTCATTCCCTCATTTGGATTCCTATCAAACCATACCAAAGTTATACCTCCTAATAGCTTTGATAAGGCACCATGTAAAAATTGAACTTCGAGTTTCATGAGGCAAGAAAAGCTTTATATTCTTGGAACTCATGAACAAACAAGATGGTTCCACAGGCATGCAAAGTGTGTTATGCAGGATGGCCATATAACTAAAAATGTAAATGCAACAATAAGGAACGTTCAAAGGAGAGTTGCTTATTTCATATGATTTCTTAACTTAGGGGACATTGTGCCTAATGTCTCCAAGAAAGGACCAATCAAAGAATAAAAGATTCACAACTTAGGGGATGTAGTGTGTCACATCAAGAAACTAAGAGGAATATAATATTCTAATATAGATCATGCTCTTGAAGGACATCACACTCGATGTCACCACAAAGTGAAAGACACATCGCATAAATTAAGAAGACTACACCATGAAACATGAAAAAGAAAAATGCAAAAGAATGCCAACGTATGCCCCCACTTTAAATAAATTTCTAAACACCATGCTTTGAGCAATTACTTTAGAGTATCAAATGATAAATGATAACAATAAAGAATACATAAGAGCTAACTTGGAATCCCTATTGCAAGTCATATGTTTCCAAATGAGGCTACATCATGAAAAAGAAAAAAGAGGGGTTTCCCTGAAAATGAAACTCCAAACACATGAGGGATCCATGGATTTGGGGTCAGTATGTTCTTGCTACAATTTTTATAGAGAGCTCGAAACTATCGTCATTCCCCAAATACTCATAGAACTAGAAGAATGACACAAAGAGAGAAAAAAAAAAGAAAATCCTTTTGGGTCAACATGGAAGAGACAGATCAATGTCTTGATGCCTTGCATCATCCCCAAAAGGAAAATACAAGACAAATGAAAAGATAAAAGACAAAAAGTAAAAGATTTATGACATATAAAAGAATGAAGGTACAAATAGAGGAATGCCACAAAAAGAGAGATAAATCAAATAAAACATCATGGGGGATCACATTACACACATGCAATCAAACAAAAGAAAAAGACATAAGGTAAAGAAACTAGTAAGGAATGTGTGTGTCAACCTAAAGCAGGTTGTCTACATCCCAATCATGTTCACTATATACCAAAGGCAGACAACTAGCCAAAGGGACAATGACAAGTGCCAAACTAGGGCCATCACCAGGTTCAACACTCTCCTTAGGAGAATTTCCATTTAAGCTCATAGAAGAGGAAAACAATGTATTTAATTCATTATGCACTTCCTCATCAATTTTAGTAATCTCCTCATCATCTAAATTGATCACAATAGGAGGTCGAATGATAATGTCTAAAGAAGGGTTCAAATCTTGTAGTGGTTGCATTATAGGATTGTTTTGTTTTAGCAAAGGGGGAGGCTTATCATACATTGCTTCAGTCAATTTTGGATCTTGATTTTCTTTATTTATTTCTTCATGTAACTTGCAAGCAAGGGCACGATGTCTACACCTATGCTTTCTAGCACCTCTGTTTATTTTAGTTCTATGTTCAAGTTGTGTTTGTGTAGGAGCGGGTTGATCAACCATAGGTTTCTTTTCTTCCCTAAGGGGAGAAACGAAAGGAACCATAGGAGGTTGTTCAACCACTTTCTCTTTAACCTTGTAAACTTGTTTTACTTTAGGAGGTGTGAAGGGATTGTTTTCATTGTCTCATCATCTTTTTTAGGAAGTAGGTGAAGGTTCTATCTTAGGTTGGTCTTGGTTATTTGGAATTTCTTTAGGTTCAATCATGGTTTCATCATGGATGGTATGCTCGGTGGTGGGCAGAGGCATGTTTCAGAGGGATAATTATGATATTTTCCTTTCCTTGAACTTTTGATAGGATTTGAAATAGAAGTCTTCTCGTGGTTTGATAGGTTCTATAGCGTCGGGCCAAAAGAAATCTAATGGAAAGTTTCCATGGGAAGACAAAGGGTTAAATCCACTATAATGGATGGTGAAGATTTTATTGTCAAAGGGAAACTTTAAGAATTTACGTACAGCTGAAGGGACTGCATTCATGGAGTGAAGCCATGGATATCCTTACTTCACATGAAATTGGTCTGACTGCAGGATGATGGAGAATGAGATATTTAATGTTTTTGGTCCTATTTGTAAAGGAAGAGTGATTGATCCTATCGTAGGGAAAGAGAAACCATTATGCGTCTTGATCCATGCTTTCGGTTTATCATATATATCTTGATATAGCTCATGCAAAAGTAAGAATTCCTTGATGATCACATTCTCTCAATAGATGGGATCTATTAATATCCCATTAGTGGGCTTATCATAGATTCGTTTGGCTATGTAATGAGGACCATTGGGTGCATGTTTAAGTATATGAGGAGAAAGAAATCTCGAGAGGATCTTTAGTTTGGCCCTTATGAGGAATGATGTCTATTACTCCTACCATATCATCCATAGGATCATTATCTGTAGGATCATTTCGAATAGCATCATTGTTATCATCATATGTATCAACATTCATCACATCATTCTTTGTAGTTTCACTATCTTTGACAAATGAAATGTTATGATTAGGCATAGGGTTTGTAAAAATTTGCAAGTTTTGGGTAGGAGGGGAAATAGACTTATTTCCTTGATCACGAACACCTCAAATGGAAAGATGACCAGAATCAATGAGGTCTTGCACAAGATGTTTAAGACGCTTGCAATGTTCTATATCATGTCCACTTTTGTCAGTGATAATGACAATAATAATTTGGTCTATAGTTTGCGGGAATTTTTTATAAGGATCAAGAGTTTTAATGAGAGTCAAGGTAATCAAATGTCTTGTGTTCTAAGAGTTATGACATTGCGTTGTGGAGGGTATCAGGTAAGGGAGTGAATTGTATTTTGGGGTCCCCATAGCTAAAGGGTATCATGGCTTTAACTACAACTACTTGGTTATTGAAATTTTGAGCTTTTGTTGAGGGGGATTTAATTAAAGGAATCCTTTATTCTATTTTCTAAAATTTTGAGAATTGTTCTGGTTTGTGGACTCGAACTTCTCAATACGACTAGAGGTGGATTTTTCATCACGACTACTAACTGAATTTTGATAATCACAGAGGGTAGTACATAAGTGCATGAAGGAGGGGAATTTCATCATGGTAAGTTTTTCTTGTATCTTACTTTGAAAATTCTCTATGAACATCTTTTGAAGGTGAGGGTCAAGAACCTTGGCATCGATTTGGAAATAAAGTGATTGGTAACATGAGATAAAATCTGTAATCTTTTCTTCTTATTTTTGCTTACATCTCATGAAATGATCCAAGGTCATTTTAGGAGTCATTTGCACTTGGAAATGGTTGAAAAATTCCTCAAAAATTTCATTGAATGAACGAATTGAGTTGTTCGGCAACAAAGAAAACCATTCTAAGGTAGTATCTTTCAAGGTCCTATGGAAAATCTTAGCCAAGAGTTTATCATCAAGGACAAAGTCACTACATAAGGTGGTATAAGCATTAACATGGTTAGAATGATTTTCCTTCACATTTCTTGAATCTAGGAATCTCTACAACTTGTGGCATATGTGTTTGCAATATCTCCAAGGATAATGGGATACTTTTGACATAATATGTAGGTGGGCCATTTTGATTTTGGTTGATGGTTGAAATTTGATTCTAAAGGGATGAAACAGTTTTGAAGAGTTGATTTATGAGGGGGTCATTAACTGTATTATGAGATGGAGGTAAAAATGGTGGAGGTGTGTATGTGTTCAAAGGACAAGTGAATGTAATTCTTATAGGTGGTAAAGTGGGAGGAGATATTATGTGTGATGTCATAAAGGTACTAGGAATGCTAGTGGAAATACCCGAGGAAGGAATCACATTACCAATCAGTTGCATTGTTGTTGTGACTTATGGGTTGGTATAGGTAGGAATAGAGGCAATTGTTGTGGGAGGAAGAATTTGAATTCCTCCTTGGCTTGTGACATTGCTTGTAGGTAAAGGACAACTCTTGTTTGAGGGGAAGTGTTTTCCAAATATTTGAACTATATTTTTGACAAGGTCAAGTCCATCTTCACTTTCAAGCATTCAATGAATGTTATCTATGGTAGGGATAGCAGTGGTTGAAATGTTCTCAGTGCTTATTTGATTTTTTAAGTTTGTTAGGTCTTCATGAATTTGGATTATGTTTTCTTCCAGAACACTAGCAACCATTGTTTCAACATGTGTCACACTACTTGAAGGCATGAAATTGTTAAGGGTATGGTCCATACCTAGTGTACTAGTGTCAATACTAGGAGTGAAAGAGCTAGACAACAACCCAAGATCCACAACAATTGTGCTATCGCGGGATGACACGAGTCTTGAGCTTTGTCTAAATATAGTATTAGCAATAGGACACCAAATACTCATGCAAGGGATACTAAATATAAATGCAATATAAGCTAAGAACAATGAAATTTCTATAACAGAAACTTTGTAAACTAAAACAAAAAGGTATCAACAACAAATAGGAGCATAGAAAGAGAAATTTCAATTATGAAAAATGTAGTGCAAAATTTGCACTGGGACTGATTTTCCCAGAGGGGCGTATGAGTCCCAATGTGGGTTTTTTTCAAAATTTCCACAAATTTTCAATTGATTTTTATGTTTTTATGTTATATGATATGTAACCTAAGTACAAATGCATGTTTTTAATGATTCTTAATGATAGGAGGTACAAAAATGCAATCTATATGCACTTTCAGTAATGCAAAATTTAGAAACCCTAGAATTCCAATCAACTAATGCAAACCCTAATGCAATGTTATTGCAAGCAAGATCTAGGATGATTATGTACTCCAAATCATAATTATGATGTCTTAAATTATGTAGGTGAAAACCAAAATGAAACAACTGAAAAATGGGGGATAGGCTTTCGTATGGTTTAGGACATAGAGCAAACCCACTTTCCAATTATTTCATTCAAGGATAACCCTAGAGATCTCAATCCATTGGAGAATGGGGAAAGAGATCTTGCAATAGGGTTTTCCTAGGGACTAATTATAAACTAATGAGGGGTTCACTACCAATTTAGGATTTGGAATGAAAAATTCAATGCAAGGTGCAATGCTCAACCCTAATATGATGCAATCTTTCACTAAATGACCTAGAAAAGTATGTAAAACAAAATAGAAAGCTACAAGATGAAATGTGTACACCTAGAAATCTGAAGATGACTAGATGGAGCCCTTAAATGCTGAGAAACATTGAATTCAATGTTGACTGAGACTCAAACACCAAGATGGGCGAGTTAGTCCCTGATCTGGGTTTCTGTGCAGAAACAAGAATATAGAAAATTAGTATTTGAAACTGCAAAAACCTAAAAATTGACCTAAATTGGGACTCATTCCAAAACTAGCGTATCAGTCCAGTTGGGGTTTTCTAAAACTTCATAGTATAAATCTGGCCTTCAAGGTCTTCTTCATGCTTCCCAATTGATTTCTAAATCAGAAACCTTGATTTGCAACCTGTAGAAGTCCTTCAAGTATCTCTAATGCAAGGTAACAACTTTGACAACTTTGAACAATTTGAAAAATTTCTCCAAACTTTCTCTTCAATGTATCTTAAATATAAACCTAAAAATAACACACTAAAGAGAGGGAAAAATGTTGTTTTGTTAGTGGATTTAGGGGTTTTCCTTGGTCAAACCCTGTTTTGGTAATCAAACCTTGAAATGAAATGAAATAGGAATGAAGAATGATGAATGAACAAAATAGAATGTTGTAACTCACCAAACCCTAGCAATGAAGTGCTACAAACATGTATGAAATGGCTCCAATGGATGTAGATCATGACTCTTGCTTGAATGGGATAGATCTTGAATGAAATTCTAGCTTGAATCATGAAACCCTACATCACAAAATTGTTAGCTCAAAAACAAACATGATGCATGAAGAATTTGACACGATTCTTGATACTTGAATAATGCTTTAAAATGCTTGATAATATCCTCTTGAAGACTTGTGAATGCCTTTGTAAACACTTGAATGCTCTTGTGAACTCAACTTTTCTATAAGGATGCTCATTCAACTTGCTAGGTGTAAAATGAGTGAAATAAACTTGTATTTATACTGAGTTATGCAAAAATTCCTAAAATTACAACACTAAAAGCCAACATAAATTCTAGGAGGATAAAATCCCACCAAGAATTTTAATTAATTTTGATTTTTGGCCACATGAGACTCATATGCCCAAGGTGGCATATGAGTTCCATTAGGCATGAGTTTTGGGACCAATTTCAAAAATGCTTAGAAAGGTGTAAAATCAAGATCAGGACCCAAAACCCTAGGTGGGAATCATATGCCCAAGGTGGCATATGAGTCCTAGATCACTAAATATGGGCTATACAATCTAAAAACACCTAAATTATGATTGGATGTTGATTTGTGTTGGGATTATCCTTGAAAAGATGCATTAAATGAGGCTTGTGGATGCACAAAATAAGGCCAATTAGAGCATAAAGAAGCCAATTATTTATGAAAACCCTAGAAAATCTTGAAAGTATGTTACAACACTTTACAACACCCTAACTAAGGTGTGATTAAGGTACATTTTGGTTAAAAAGAGTTTTATTACGATAAGTTAATTAATAAAACCTTAGAAAAGTGTGAAAGTGTGTTACAACACTTCACAACACTTTAGCAAGGTACCATTTAAGTTCATTAGTTCACAAGGGCCCAAGAATTAATGTGAATGTGTCAAACACATTACAACACCAAATCAAGGAAACATTAGGCTTTGTTTTACAAGGAGGGCCCAAATAAGCAAGGAAAAGTAAAAGGGATTTTTTTCGTTGCCACATTTATCCCCCACTTTAGTGAGAGGATGAACTTGCTTCAAACTCACACTAAAGTAGACAAGCACACATCAAGAGGGGTCCAAGTGCACCAATGTCTATAAGATAGGATGACAATGATCAAGAGGGGTGATCAAGCCCCTAGGATCAAGATCCCATGGAAAATCAACATAGGCATAGAAGTACACACATGAAAAATGATATAAAGAGCATCATCAAGGCACAAGCATACATTACCAAAGGAAAAGAGGAAAGAAAAATAAATGGATCAAGCTTTGACCATTTGTCAGAAATGATGTGGATCAGATCTAGGTTGTTTGTCCAAAAAATGCACGCTCACTCTAAGGAAATGAAACTTTAGGCTGTCTGCTAGGTGAGGATTTGAAAGAGGTGAGACACATACACACACAACTGGTATGCGCTCACACTCACGCATGAGTTTCTAATGGAAATTCATTCCCTCGTTTGGATTCCCGTCAAATAATACCAAAGTTTTACCTCCCGATAAATTTGATAAGGTGCCACACAACAATACAACTTCAAGCTTCATGAGGCAAGCAATGATTTGTATGCTTGGAACTCATTAACAAAAAATATGGCTCCACAGGAATGCAAAGTGTGTTATGCAAGGTGGCCATATAACTAAAAAATAAAATGCAACAATAAGGAACATTCAAAGGAGCCTTGCTTAGTTCATACACGGTCTTAACTTAGGGGACATTGTGCCTAATGTCTCCAAGAGAGGACCAATCAAAGAATAGAAGATTCACAACTTAGGGGATGTAGTGTGTCGCATCAATCCACTAAGAGGAATATAATATACTAAGATAGATAACACTCTTGAAGGACATCACACTTGATGTCACCACAAAATGAAAGACACATTGCATAAAGTAAGAAGACTACACCATGAAACATGAAAAAGAAAAATGCAAAAGAATAATGCCAATGTATGCCCCCACTTTAGAGAAATTGCTAAACACCATGTTGTGAGCAATTACTTTAAAGTAGCAAATGATAAATGATAACAATAAATAAGAGATGAGAGCTAACTTGGAAAGCCCTATGCCAAGTCATATGTTTCGAAATGAAGCTATATCATGCAAAAGAAAAGAGAGGGGTTGCCCCCAAAATGAAACTCCAAACATATGAGGGATCCATGGATTTGGGGTCAATATGTGTTTGCTACAACGTTTTTCAGAGAGCTCAAAACTATCATCATTCCCCAAATACTCATAGAATTGGAGGAATTGTACAAAGAGAGTGAAAAAAAGAAAACACTTTCGAGTCAACATGGAAGAGACATGAATTTGTCAACTCCTTGTGTCATCCCCAAAAGGAAAAGACAAGACAAATGAAAAGATAAAAGGAAAAAAGTAAAATATTTATGACATATAGAAGAATGAAGGTACAAATGGAGGAATGTCATAGAAAGAGAGAGACATGAAACAAGAAATCATAGGGGATCACATTATGCACATGCAATCACACAAAAGAAAAAGAAATAATGCAAAGAAACTAGTAAGGAATGTGTGAGTCAACCTAAATCAGGTCTTCTTCATCCGAATCATGGTCATTGTATGCCAAAGGGGAAAAAATAGCCAAAGGGACAATGGAAAGTGCCAAACTAAGGCCATCAATAGGTTCAACACTCTTCTTAGGATAATTACCATTTAATATCATAAAAGAGGACAACAATGTATTCAATTCATTATGCACTTCCTCATCAATTTTAGTAATCTCCTCATCATCATCTAAATTAATCATGACATGAGGTTGAATGATAATGTCTAAAGAAGGGTTCATCTATTGTTGTGGTTGCATTATAAGATAATTTTGTTTCAATGAAGGGGGAGGCTCATCATGCATTGCTTCATTCAAGTTTGGATCTTGATTTTCTTTGTTTATTTCTTCATGTAACCTGCAAGGAAGGCCATGAATTCTACACCTATTCTAGTGCAGGAGCACCCATAGATTGCCTTAGATTGTTTTGAAGGTCATATTTTGGCATTTGTTCAGGCCAACTTGTCATCTTTCCATGTTCATTTTTGGTTGTGCCTTAGTGGAATTTTTGATTTAGGTGTTGAACTCTAATGAAGGTCATGTTGACCATAGATGAGGCATCATTAGGATCTAGTCCAAAATAAGGTTTTGGGTTTTAGGAATTCATGAAAATCTTTGGCAAATATTGCTCAATTAGAGCTTCATACGGCCAAGAAGAGCCCTAGAGAGCATAACTGATTGAGGAACCCTATTTAAGGAATGCCTCAACATTGGAGAAGGGTTGGAAGCATTTTTGTATTTGCTTTGAAGTTTGTGAATTGAAGAAAATAGTGTGTTTGAGTGAATTTTCTAATTTTTTTTCTTTGAAGTGAGATTTTAATGGATTAAAAATGGCACTATGTTTTGTGTAGGATGTAGTGTAGTGATTTCTCAAGCATTGTGTGCCATCTATTAGTCTTCTTTATTCAATTTCAATCACTGTTTGTAAATAGTTTGTTTTCACCCTATTGTTGGTCTGAACCAGATAGTGTTGAGAAAATGGAGTATTAGCTCACTTTTCCACCGTACAAATTGTACAAACCTTTGGGAATAGTGACTAGACTCCATGTATGTATATATAGTAGGATGTAGGGTTTGTGAAAGCACAACAGCTATTGGCAAAGTCTTGCCCTAGGCGAGCCAAGAAGGTGCCCGACTAGGAAGACTTAAGTGCAGAGCACATAACTTAGAGGGGTGATAGATTATAATTGAATTTCATATTGGAGAAGGTAGATTTGAGTCTTGCCAAGACTTGTTAATCAAGAGGAAACTCCATCAGTCCATTTGGTGTGAGTAATACTTAACAGTTTGAGAGCAGCCAGAAAAAGGCTTTAAAACCTGGTTTTTTGCCCATTTTCAAGTTGAGGCCTTGTACGGTAGATAAAGACCTAAGACCTCAAAAATATTTGAGAGGTGTTCATATGAACCAAGAAACTCAAAGAAATATTGGGGTGTTCTTTGGAAAATTTAGGGCAATAACCAATTTTCTCAGAGAAGGAGACATAATTGGGGCTCCTAGGGCTAGTAGCCTTCTTAAGACCTAGGGAAGGGTTTGGTGAAAGCGACCAAGAAATGGAGTTAGGAGGATTCTTTAGAGCCATGATGGGATGGAAAGAACGTGTTAGAAACCTCTCCACACCCCTGCAAAGCTGAGTTCAAGGTTTGGAGCAGAATAGCCTTTAGAGTGGATTGAGGGCTAAGGAAGAGTTGGAGACATTGCACCAAGATTGACTTGGTAGGTTGAATTGTGATGGTAGTGAGGTTGGGAAAGAGAACCAAGGGAACCTAACCAAGAAGAGGATCCTATAGGTTAAGGTGGTGAAGAAAGACCTAGAGTAGGAATCAATGATTGATTCCTCCAATCTCCCTATCAGATTGGTATCAGAGCAAGCAAAAGATTTGGGATTGACAATTGTATGTCTGAGATTGAGTCTAGTGGTTCTACCATCATGGTGACAAATGCATAATTGGCCAAGATGGTCGAAGGATAGGAGGAAGACAATAGGCTATTGAGGGAAAGAATAGACCAACTTGAGAAAGCATTGAATGATGTGCAGTTCGAAGGAAGGGTACCAAAGAAAGAAGAGGTTACAGAGGTAGACAAGATCCCTGAACTTGACCCTATTTTGAAAGAAAAGCCTTTCTTGAAAGCATTGAAGGCTTTGAGTGGAAAAGCACTTTAACACATACCACTGTTTAGTGGAAAAATGGAAGCTAATCTAGTCATGGATTGGATAGAGGGAATGGAAAACTATTTTGAATGTGATGGAGTCACTGAAGCATAGATGGTGAAGGTGGAAAAGTCAAGGTTAAGAGGTTCTGCCTTGACATGGTGGAAGTTCATTCAGACAGAGAGGGAAAAAGAAGGCAAGCAGCCTATCTCTACTTGGAAGGGAATGGTTGCCAAAGTGAGGGAAGCATACATGTCTGATGATTATGAAATTCAGTTACACAAGAAAAGACAGAGCTTGAGGCAAAGAGATCAAGATGTAAATTCCTACACAGAGGAATTTCAAAAACTTTGCATGAGGTCTAATGTTACAGAGGATGAAAGTCTTAAGGTAGCTAGGTACCTTAACGGCTTGAAGTGGAACATTCAAGAGGAGATGACTCTTCTAAGTCCCAAGACAGTGCACCAAAGCTATCAATTGTCTATAAAGATTGAAGAGAGGAGTAAGAGGAAACAAGATCAAGCCTCTAAGAGCAGAGGAAAAGGCAGAGATCAAAGAGGACATAGAGGTCAATATCAAGGTAGAGGAACTGAACAAAGAAATCAGGGAGAGTCTAAACTCACTGAGCATGGAAGTGAAACAACTTCTAGAGGAGGCTATGGAAGAGGTAGAGGACCTCAAGGAGGTTCAAATAGAGGGAGAGGAGTAGGTAGAAGTAGCTCATACATTGCCACTATGAAGTGTTATAACTGTGGTCAAGTAGGACATCTAGCTTATAGGTGCCCGGAGAAAGCATCTTCATCAAATACTGAGAAGAGAGTGGCATATGCACAAGAAGACACTATGAGTGTCAAGTCACCAGTGGTTAGTCACATTAAATCTGAAATGGGGGAGAACTTGATGTTTAATAGGGTTCTAATCAGACAACTAGTCAAAGAAGAGCCAAAGCAAAGGAGAGCCTTATTCAGGGCAATATGAAAAATATTGGGAAAGGTGTGCAAGGTTATAGTGGACTCAGGGTCTACTGATAACATAATCTCTGAGGAGGTAGTGAGGAAGTTGAAGTTGGAGAAGATACCCCACACTAATCCTTACAAGGTGACCTGGTTGAACAAAGGGCAGAGTGTTCTAGTAAATGAGTAGACAACAGTGGAGTTCTCCATTGGAGGGTACAAAGACAAGTTGATTTGTGATGTGTTACCCATGGATGCATGCCATCTTCTATTGGGCAGACCATGGCAGTATGACAGAGGTGCCATCTATGATGGAAAGGAAAATACTATCTCATTCAAAAATGATGGAAAGACATTCAAGTTGCAGTCACTATCAGATGAGGAAGAAGGACAGTCAAAAACCCCTAGTGTAGGAGTGAGTTGATGAACCATAGGTTTTTTTTCTTCCCCAAAGGGAGGAACAAAAGGAACCATGGGAGATTGTTGACCATTTTCTCTTTAATCTTGTAAACTTGTTTTACTCTAGGAGGCATGATGAGATTTTTTTCATTGTCCAGTAGCTGAAGGTTCTATCTTAGGTTGGTCTTGGTTATTTGGAATTTCTTTTGGTTCAATCATGATTTCATCAAGGATTGTAGGCTCGGTGATGGAGAGAGGCATGTTTCAGAGTTATAATTTTGCTATTTTCTTTGCCTTGAACTTTTGATAGGATTTGAAAAAGAAGTCTTCTTGTGGTTTGATAGGTTCTATAGGCTTAGAAAAAAATAAATCTAATGAAATGTTTCCACGGGAAGACAAAGGGTTAAAGCCACTATGATGGATGGTGAAGATTTCATTGTCAAAGTGAAACTTTAAGAATTTATGTACAACCGAAGGGACTACATTCATAGATTGAAGTGATGGATACCCTAGCTTCACATGAAATTGGTCTGACTGCAGGATGATGGAGAATGAGATATCTAATTTTTTTGGTCCTATTTGTAAAAGAAGAATAATCAATCCCATCATAGGACAAGTGAAACCATTACACGTCTTGATCCATGATTTGGTTTATCATATATATCTTGATAGAGCTCATGTAGGATTAATAATTCCTTCAGGATCACATTCTTTCCATAGATGAGATCTATTAATATCTCATTAGTGGGCTTATCATAGATTCAACCGACTATGTAAAGAGAACCATTGGGTGAATGTTTAAGTATATCTTTAGAGGAGAAATAAATCTCAAGAGGATTTTTAGTCTGTCCCTTACGAGGAACAAATTCTATCACTCCTACTGTATCATCCATAGGATCATTATCTATAGGATCATGTCAAATAGTATCATTGTTATCGTCATCTATATCAACATTCATCACATCATTGTTTGTAGTTTCACTAGCTTTAACAAATGAAATGTTGTGATTAGGCATAGGGTTGGTAAAAATTAGCAAGTTTTGGTTAGGAGGGGAAATAGACTTATTTCCTTGATCACTAACACCTACAATGTAAAGATGACCAGAATCAATGAGGTCTTGCACAAGAATGTATCGTAGATTTTAGGAACCCGAAATGCTAGCTATCTTTCTAAGATTTTTCACCTGGAAAAGAGAGAGATTTAGGCTCCTAAAATTATTATGTACATTCAAATTAGGATGTGTATGATGTTGCTAATTCTAAATGGGGTGATCTAAGTGCTTCTAAACTATGAAATTGATCAAACATGCATGCAAAATCTAAGAACTAAGACTTGTTTGAAAACACATTCTGTATTGCAACAATGAACTAGAAACTTAGATAAATGAAAAAAAAATTAATGGGGTTGAACAGAGTGCACCTGGAGGTAGAATGAAGTCACTGGAAGGTTCTGGAATGTTTCTGAAACTTCTGTTAATGGCCACTAGGACTCATTTTCCAAGTATGGTGAATCAGTCTTGCTTTTACTAAAATCTTCTGGAAACCTGTTTCTAACTGTCGGGAGTTGAAATATTAGAAAATAAATTTTTAGGCCTTCAGGTGGGACTCATTTTCCATGGGTTGAAAATCAGTCCACCTATAAAATATGGAAATTCAGAGGAAGATTATGTGGAGTTAGATCTATACTTCTACCTTCTACAGGTCTCCGCTTCTGAAATTGCCAGAATTGGGTTTGAAAATGACTTCTTGATGATATGTTGACTTGAATGAAGGAAACAAGTCTTGGATGACCTTGAAATTCTATCTTCAATGATTCTAAAGCTTTGAAAGAGCCTAAATCTACATACAGACAACACAAGAAGATAAACTGTTGATTGTTAAGGCATGGGGGTTTGCCTTGGTCAAACCTCATTTAGGCAATTAAACCAAAATGATGAAAGAATGGAATGAAACATGAAAAATGGAATTTATTACCTTGAAAATGATGATAGATCTTGGATTTCTACAACAATACATGTAAAATCAGCCCTTGGATGCTTTAGAATGCTAACTTGAAGACTTCTATTGCAGAAACCTCAACTTGCTTGACTTGTAATAGAAGATGGATGATGAATTGATAATGAGAGGTATAATAATGAGATAATATGTTGTTGGATGATAGATAATATGTAAAAATGAGGGTAAAAATTCTTATTTTATAGTCAATTGTGCCTTAGTACCTAATTATACTACATCAGAGGTCGACATGAAGTGAAAATAAACTTTAAATTTCACTTTTTCCTACTCAAGGGTCAAAATGGGGGCCAGATAGGACTCATTTGCCAGATATGGCGAATGCGTCCCACCTGGATGGGATTCATTCACAAAGCATGGTTAATGGGTCCCATAGGGGCCATTCTAACACCTATGAAGCTAAGGAGAAAGGAAATAAGGTTTAAAATTCTATCTTGTCGGGTGTTTGATCAATTAAAGCCTCGGGATGCATAATAGGATGATGATGTAAATGTTGAATAGGGATTGGGACACATAAATCAATGTGAAACTGTAATTAAATGCACTTTACAACACAGTGTGAATGTGCAAGACACATTACAACAACAATTTATCATTAAGTTCACGTTAATAATCTTCTAGATTGATGTTATAATGTTATTAAACACATTTTATAATTGTGGATTAGGGATAAATAGATTTATTAGTTCTAGAAAAGTGTGAAAGTCCTTTACAAGACTTTGCAATAGGTCTTTACAAGATGTCACTAAAAGCATGTTGTTTGATTTGCAAGGGCCAAAGACCCAATGTGGATGCATAAAATGCCTCACAACACTAGATTAAGACCTCATTGAGTTCATTTTATCATAAATTAATCCCATGCCAAGCAACGGGTCCAATTTTCAGCGGCACATTTAGCCCCCACTTTAGTGAGAGAAAATTGCTTCCTCACACTAAAGTAGCCATTCAAGAGAGATTCACATGTATGCGAAGCCCCCTAAGATACAATATCATACAAAGGAAAGGAAGAAAAATGAATGAGATGGAAAAGATGTACTCACTCTAGGGCCACGAAACTTCAGGTCGTCCGTGGGGTGAGAAGGCCAAAAACATAAAAAAGGGAAAACAATATCATACGCTAGTTGGCATGTACTCATAAAACACAAAAGTGGCTATGGGCTGGGAAAAGTCATCCCACTAGTTGGGCTTCCCGCTAAACCATGCTAAAGCTATGCACCCATTCAATAACTTTAACAAGGTGCCACAAAGGACGAGGAAATGCAAATGCTAAATTTTAAATAGTACGAAACTACATGAATGCAAGTTGTGTTATGCAAGGTGGCCAAGAAATGAAATAGTGTAAAATGCAAAAATGTAATGTGAAAGATTGTTCAAAGGAGTCTTGTTCAATTTATGTAAGGCTAGTCACTTAGGGAACATTGTGTCTAATGTCTCTAAGAGAGTACCAATCAAAGAATAGAAATATGCTAAGATAGATCACACTTATGAAGGAAATTACACCCAATGTCATCCACAAAGTAACAAACCCATCACGTAAACAACAAGGCTACACTATAACTGCAAATGAATTATGGCAATGTATGCCCCCCACTTTAAAGAAACTGCTACACATTGTTCTATGAGAAATTACTTGAAAGTAGAAGAAGAACAAGAATGCAAAGGAAAAACAAGACATGAGAGCCAACTAGGAAAGAACTATGCCAAGTCATATGTTTCAAAGTTAGGCTGCGTCATTCAAAGTGTAGACATGAAAAATTAACATTATGCATTCAATTAGGTCCATTCATCAAGTAAACCAGGTTTCACATTCATCCACTCAACAAATTAATCAAGTTCACCTTCATCCATTCATTAGGTAAACTCATTAATTTCAATCTCCTAAGTTCATTAATTTAAAATTAAACAAACTTTAATATCAACCTTTAATTAAATAAATCAAACATTCATTAAATTGAAATCCAAATGCATATTCCATCCTTTTCTGATTTAAATAAATCAAATATTTAAGTCATAAAATTCAAAATCATACTAATCATCATTAAGCTAACCTAATCCTAATTATCCTAACCTAACCACCCATCACATCCTCTAGATAATCCCACTTGCACAAATAAATCAATTTATTGATTTATTAAATCCAACATTTTCCATCAACATGGCATCTTTGAGGAATATTCCCTCAAGTTTGAATTCAAAATCAAGTGGAAATGTACATCCAACAAAGAAATTAATGTCTCTTACAGGTCCCTTGCAAAGGTCAAACTAAGCATTAACTCTCAAATTCAAATTTGAAATTTCCCTGTCTTGGGCACATTTCCCAAATCTTGCACATCCCTCAACCTATGACATGTTGACAAGTGGCCTCTTTTCATTAGCTTGATCTTTGTCCCACATTCATCCATTTGGCTATTTCTTTCATCAAGAAAATCTAAAAATAGAGAGCTTCATTCATCTACAAATCCTCCACAACTCCACAATTTCATCCACAAATCCTATGCAAAGTCACTCTCTTCATTTGAGAATTGATTTTTCCCAATAGCACCAATCCACTATGAGATAAAGTTGGATCATGTTTTTTATATGCTTTGTTTGGTTTTCATTGTTTCATTTTATTGCATGATTATCATGTTTCATTATCTCATATGGATGTTAAAATCTTGCTTTGTTTTAACACTAACCATGCTTGTGTATGTTAGTTATTTAACCATTTGCAGAATTTAGCATCCACAAAATGGTGCTAGAGGGAGGGCTGTTTGGCTTGTTTAATCCAATTTATACGATAATGTTTGTACAAATTTAACAAATGCAAATCTTAGTATTGTTTTTAATATTTCTTTTTTTGTGATTGATTGACTTATGTCTTTAAAAGGTTGTAAAATTTAGGTTCAAGCCTGCTAATAGTATTTTCTTTGAGGAAGTAAACAATCCAAAGGTTTCTTAACACATTAAAATCATATTGTTAATGTCCTCTGTTTACACCATGCGAATAAAATCTATGTCAACGCCCTTTTATATAGGTGGTTGTGTACAAAACTCATAATTCTTATGAAAGAGTAGCCCATCCACGTCATAATAGTCAAAATTCTGCACTCAAATCTATCAATTAAAAGGCTCATCTGTTAATTACTAGTTCAAATCTGGTCTTTGGTAATGTCGTCCCTTGTATTCATTAATGTTGCTATTTTCAGACTGTTTTATGGATTTTATGGTTGACTTTACCTGCTCATCAAAAAAGACACGCCATTCACTCCACTTGCTGGCCTTCTAATTTGCATTGATGTGAAAATTGTTAATAACTTTGGGCGTTCATTTCACATGCCAAATGTGTTTTTCACTGACATCTTCTATCAATCTTCTTGTAATTCTCCAGACAGTGATGAATGCTATTTAAATTTTGTGGAAGTCGCTTTTACACCTGTCATTTGCAATTACTTCAAAGTATTTTCTAGTGACTTGTAGGCGTGTCTTTTGGGCCTGCCCAATTGCATTGACTTGCACAATTTGTAAGAAGCCAACTGACCAGAATGCAACTACTGAGAAATTTTTCCTCCATTAACAAATCCGTATAGTATAAGAGGAGATTGTGTTTGCAGGCAATATCTGATTAAGCTCACCACATTTTTGTGATTCACAGATTCCTCACTTTCAACTGATATGTCTCTTAATGTGCAAAAAGTCTTTGTATTCCCTACTATTCTTCCCTGTCTATAGTCGAGCCATTTAATTGCTACGAACATAATAACCTTAGCCGAATAATATCTAGTATCTTAAAGATGCAACGATTTCTTCAAAAAATCCTTCCTTAATCAATAGTTTTTGAAGATAAGTAAGCATGGTAAATGTGTACTATGCTTTATGCCTGTCAAAGTTGAAACTTGAAACCAAATGCATCCTCTATTAGTGCACAACACTAAGTTAAAAAAGTCATCATAGATTTGAAAGCTTTTATATTCCTGATCATTATGGCAGTAGATTTCCCATAGATTTAACCATGTACACCTTCAATTAATGATGTTGTTGATGCAAGAAACTTCTCAGGACGTGATCAAGGCAGGAAATAAAAAACTATAGCAGCAAGGCGTGGATACCAAGTTCTTTTGGGAAGTACACTGTTTCTAGTTTGATTCCTTGGCGTGCCCTTACACCAACCATTGGCATTAGTTTGTAACTTTCTCATGTGGAATTTATAGCGCACCTCTTTCACTTACCAATGGCATCACCTTGAAGACTGCGCAACCCTTACACCATTTATAGCCAGTAGTTTAAAAGACTTTCATTGATGTTTTTGTTTGAAAGTTTCTAAAGTCTTTCCAAACAAGCTCATATTAGGCGCCTTACACATGCCAGATGCATTTTCTTGAAAATATTTTAAAGATCTCTGTTGACTGTCTTTTTGTACACCTAAAAAAATAGGTAGATAGTTAAATATTCTTTGCAGATATTGATTTTCCACATCTGTAGACTTTACTCCATTGACATGCGGTGGTTGGTAATGCATTCTTTTGTGATATTTCTTTTTTAATTTTGTGATGTGTAGCATTGTTGCAAAATCAAGGCAATGCGTCATTGTGTCCTACCTTTCACATGCTTGATTTTTGTTATTTATTTTGTACACATGTTGAATTAACTGAGAAGTACAAAAATATTGGATTAAAAAGTGAGTTTTCTTTTCACATAATTTGACCATTATATCATTTGTCTCGCTACGTAAGAATGGACTTTATTTTCAATAACGTTTTCCACAACTAAAATATTATTGCTTTGGTAGGTCAAAGTGAGTATTTAAGGTTGCTTGACTTCTAGGAATTCAAATGATCACAATGGATGCTAAATATGTCATTTTGGTTTTATACATTAAAGAATATGAGGTTCAAAATAAAATAAAATCAATTGTTCATGTATAAAAGTAGGGGTGAATTAACAAATTATTGACATTAAGTTGAATCCATCATAAAGGACTTGTGTGCTTTTTCAATATGTTATTCCTTTCTTGGGTATACATTATTGTTTTGGAATACATACATAACTCCTATTTGTGATATTTATAGGAAAACAACGAAAGAAAAGAAGGAAGGAAAGCGAAAGAGGAAAGCGAGGATAATGAGGATAACGAAGGACAAGGAGGTACAAAGGAAACAAAGGAAAGCAAAACGAAAATGAGGAAAACGAAGAAAGATAACAAAGAACAACAAAGCATGAAGATGATAGATTGAAAGATCAAAGTGTTTTTAAACACTTTAAGTGTTTTGTTTAAACACTTCTCCAAGAAATTATTATTTTTTTGTTCTTAGGACACTAATTTTCATTTGGTTTTAAAAAGAATCTTTCAATTTCTTCGTGCAAAGGCTAAAACGAACTTTAGGATCACAACTTACTAGATTTTGTTTCTTGGATTAACAATTGAACAAAGTATCTTTCACTCATCTTTTGGTGCTTAAAAAGAACTCACATTTTTCTTTGTGGATATTAAAAAGAACAAGTGCACTTTGTTTTCATGAAAGCTTACTCAAACTAAAGCCATTGAAAAAGGACGTATGTGCTTCTCTCGTGCTTTATAGTGATCTTGAGAATCAAAAGGCCTTTTTCATGACTTTAGAGTGAGACAAAGCCATCACCTCCACACTTTGATTTGGGTTTAAAATTAAACAAGATCTTGTGCGAGTGTGAGTGGGGGCATTATCACGTATACTCTCTCTCTTTGTTGCCATCAAAGATTGATCGAGTTACAAATTTTTTCTTTACTCGCTTTTTTTTATCCTAGAGTTCCTGCCTTGGGGAAAAAGTACTCACCTAAGGGAACGACTCAATCGGTAACACTCTAAAGCCAAGATTATTTCCAATCAGGATATAAATGTGGGTATTAGAGTAAATGCCAGTATCACGCGATTGGCTTCGACAAGATGGATTCGAAAGGGGACTCTTGCCGTATGGGTCAATCTCCATGAACAGAAAGTCTGAAATAGAACCCTTGTTTTGTAGTGACCAATTGATCCATTGAGCGAGTTTATCAAAGAGGTGCATTGGAACTCATATTCCAAGAAGTTACTTGCCATGTCCGATCTTGGTTAAAGTATAGAGGTTAAGACTTCATTCTTAACATACCTTTATACTCTTCCCTTGGTTGCATGTAAAATCATCTCTTCTACTACAAAGGGCATGAGGCAAGCCCACTAAGAAAAACGTACCAATTGAGCTAGGATGTTATATTGTTTGTGAGTCAGTTTGAAAACATAGTGTTTTGATAAAAAACATAGTGTTTTGATCAAAAACATTGGGAAACCAACATTCAACATGAGCATCAAATCTCAAACCCTTTAGGAGAAGCAAATATCCCTGAAAAAATTCACATGTTATTACTTTCCCTTGGGATTCGTATCCTTAGAGGCTTCTAAAAATTTGGATTTCATCTCAATTTTCTTCTACTAAAGTCAACTTTAGGTAACCTTTGCCTTGATTTCCTCAATTTCTACATAATGCACTTTGTGGGATGAAAGAGAATTAGGACATTGGAAATTCAGATGAAAACCTAATCAAGAGTGTGTTTGTGGTAAAATGAATCCATTAAGCAAAGATTAAATCAATTGGACCCCACATATGTGCTTGACATCTTTTGGTCATATGGTTTTCATGCAAACATTTGTCTTTTGATCTTGAATTACTCTTAGAGAAAGTCATGTTCTTCACTATCTTGGTCTCATAAACAAGTACTTCCTAGGTTCATTAAGGATCAAATCAAACACTTCATCCAAATTCAAAACATCTATCAAAACCCATCCCACCAAACAACTTTAGAGCTTTGGAAACATCATTCTAGACTTCCAGGATAAATCATCAAATTCAAAATCACCTTGTTTAGTTAGGTGTATGGGAATGCATCCTTTCTCATACATTTAATTGAATTATCAATCCTTTGAACAAGTTCATCCTAAATTCACATCCAACATCTTAGGGTTTACAAGTTCATTATCCAATCCAACCAATCGAAATCAAGCCCTAAGTCTAGCATTGATTCAAAGTCCCTAAACATTCAACACTCATATCATTTACACATTTCATCCTTCATCTCGTCATTAAGTCCTAAGAACCTTAGAGGTCACTTTTGCAACAAGGTCAAAACACAAGAGGAAAATGGAATATAAACTTGATCCATACATCATGAGTAATCCAAGTCAACTAAGCTATCAAATCCTTACAACGCCATTTGATTAACAACACTCACATCTATACAAACCGTACATGAGATCATTACTTTCAAAAAATGTCAATAGTACAACAAATATGAGTATTCCCAAATCAAATATCGGAACATATTTCCTGATGGTAGATCTAATTCCAACCCTACAAATCCACCAACTGAACAATCAATGCATGAGCCTTCAAACGAACAATGTAATCCCACCAAATCCATACATGCAAAATGAGAATGTACCAAGTACAAGTTTTCCAAACATGAATCCAACAAACTTTGGGATGGATACATTTGAAAATCATATGAATATTCCAAACATCAACAATGGTCAATTTCAACCTAACATACTGAATCTGAACATCATCCCAAATCATAACAATGTCCAAAATCAATTTGTCCATGATCCCATTCAAAAATCACAAGTATGCATCCCAAATCTGCGTGAACAAAAACCAAATCAAATATATAAAGAGAGTCACGATCAAAATCAAGATCAAATTTGGTGAGATCAAATTGCTACACTTACCAAAATAGTTGAGTCATTACGCCAAGAGACATCTCCAGCACCATTACCCATATCAAGATCATTCGTTGGTTTAGGGCTTCCCCCTTTACCTAGCACCAATAACTCCATCAAAATCAATACACCTAACACCAATCAAGCCATCACATCAAATCCTTTGAATATACCATTGATATCTCACCAACAGATGGTATTCAATCAAGCAACAATGTTCACCCCAACAAATCAAAATATGGTCTCCCAAAGACCTATCACCTCGGTCATTCTGACCATTCCTACCATCACTCTCACACCCATCATATCTCAACCCCTCACTACCATGATCACTCCAAGTGTATCTCAACCACTTGTCACTACATCCAACATGATCCCAATTCCACCACCACCACCACCAAAACCAAGTGCAATAAGTCAATATTGTAACATTGCACTAAAAGAACATCAAGCCTACCAAAAATTGCTTCAACAATATTAGGCAGCTCCACAAGCCACTCAAGCTACCCACACCACTCAAGCTACCCAAGCTACTCAAGCCTCTCAAGCTGCCCAAGCCTCTCAAGCTACCCAAAAAACACAAGCTCAAACACAAAAAATGATAAATATTGGGGATAATGATGAACATTCACCCACTGGTGATAGCATTGACAATTTCCCCACCACAATTGCTGAAAGCATTGATCAAGATCTATCCATCAAAGAGCACATTGGAGATGTTTCTATCTCATCCGAAGATCAAATCAACATAGGTCAAGAGTCACTTTTCAATCATAATCAAAATCCACCAACAATATCCAACAATGATCCAATTCAAGAAATATCAACATCATTTGACCCTATGGTCAAGGACATCGGAAATCCCTCCACCACAATTGTTGAAAACAATGATCAATATTTTTCCATCGATAAGCACCTTGAAGATGTTTCAACCCCATCTGATGATCAACTCACCATACATCAAGAGCCACTTTTTAGTGATCTATTTCAAGGAGTGTTAGGATTATTTGATCCTATTGACATAATACATGACCCATCGACCAATGACCATGTTGAAAATGTTTCTACATCACCTAATGAGTTAGAGGACATATCTCAAGAATTTATTCCAAAGCATGATCAAAATATTTCACCAAGGTCTAGCACTGGTCCTTTCCGCAACATGTTGATCCCCTTTGACCTCATGGTTACAGATACTGAAGGAATCCTCAACTTGAGACTTGATCCAAGTCCACTAAAAAATGAAGAGGATATTGAGCCAATGCCCATGCCTAATAACAACATCTAAGAACCTTTTATAAGCAATCCATCCTTTGAAACTGATCCATGTCAAGAACTTGATCCAAAGCATGTCAAAAGTAGCTCTGAAATCATTCAAGATCAAGAATTTGTATCTTCAAGATACTACAATGATCTAATGGACACTCTCCTATCTATACAAGATGCACATACTCTTCCATCTACCCATGAGATGCTTTCTACAGATGGACACGTAGATGATCTTTATCTAGAACAAGATTTTGTCACACAAAAAGAGCATAACATTAATTCCTATAGTCAAACTGAGTTATCAACATCAGGATTAGATGTATCCCAAATTTAGACCGAGGACATTAGGTATGCGAATATCCAAAATTATCCACTCAAGGAAACAGGTATGATAGAACATGATATTCCAGAGTTAGTGGAGCAAAAAATTGAAACGTCACCTACGGTGGTCATTTATCAGAGAATGCATTCTAAACAAGATCTCTCAAAACAGGTGGAATCAAAGCATGAAGGTACTACTACCACCATACTGGGGGAAACTTTGTCTCAAGCAAACGTCAACACAGGGAGCACGAGGAATCCTTATGATGAAATTGATGCCAATACTACAACCAGCCACATCATGAATCTTCATCCACCCATCACCCTATCTAAGAATTGGGACCAACATCAAAAGAAATATTTGAATCAGAATGTTATCAAAGAAAAAGTAATTGGAAAGAATAATGGACAAATCAAATACGCATGGATACCAAAACATACAAAGAAAGATTATCCCTATCAAACTCCATTAGTCAAAGAAACTATGGGGCAAGATAAAAAAGGGAAAAGTATCCATCAAAGATGTCCACAAAAGCAAAAGCAGGATTTTCAAGCAACGTACAAAGTATATCAAGCAGTTGGTCCTAATTCCACGCACACTTTCGTATCCACCCATCATTGCTCATCTTCCCAAGTTTGGAGAGTCAAAGGTTCCAAGCTGTCAACCAATCCATCTTTTATCCCTAAACACACTCCATCCACTCCTCCACGCATGATATCTAGTTATCACATTGACCATGTATTGGTAATGACCCTTCATCATAAGGATTCTAAAGGTACTCTATCGCGATGGGTGCACAGAGACAGAGTTAAACCTGACATCAATAAAGCAGATCAAGAATATCAAAAGTTGCATTCAAGTGCATGTATCTTAGCAAAGCAACTCCTTCAAGCCGGATATCAATGGCACATTATGATAGGGGAATCTACATCAGCAACACCTTGTGGGTCAACATGAGCTTAAAATCTTTTAGAAAAATAAAAAAATAAAAAATATGAAAATCCAAAAAAAAAAAGAAAAAGGATTGAAAACAGTAAAGAGAAAAAAATCATCCTGTAGTGAAAACCACTATGGTGGCGCTTTGGGCAAGACCATGACGAAAACCTGGAAAACATGCGTCATGTGTAGAATCGATCATCTACGTGCGCCAGTTCAGGAGAAAGCATCTCATCCCATCCATAATAAATCCAACATTCCATCCATCTTATCCATAATAAATCCATTCATCTATAAACCATTTATCTAATCCATCATCATCCATTTGCATCCATCATCCAAGTTTGGGGCACACTTTATGCTTGCTTATGGTAAAAATCTTGACATGGGTCGTTTTCATTGATCCTATCCTATGCAACATTATTTGAGCCATGAAGCATTATCCAATAAAGAATTCCTTCATCCAAACACCTTATCACAAGATAATCCTTGGAATCCTTTGCATGCTTAACGTATCCATCCATCCATACACTTATCTGAGCATCCATCCATGACATTCCATACAATGCTAGACATTGGGGGAAAATATGTGCATCTTGCTTCAAGAATAAATCTTGATTTATACCCTCCAACTTATGTGGTGATCCGAACATTGGAAAACACAAAATAAAATTGTCAAAGCATTTGGGAATCAAAAATCCAAATCACTAGCCCATGGAATATTTTGACGAGAAGACATTCCTTATTAGTCTTCATCTTTCATCGAACATCAATCCAAACAATCAATATCAGTCACATCTAATGCATCCTTCAACGTCACATCAAATCATTCGAACAACTTTTGTTCCAAACCAAGCTTCAACAATCCTGATCAATCAAATCCAATCAATCCATCATCTTGGGATATCCTTCCAAATCATTGTGTTTCTTAACACTATCCTTGCATTGTTGTGCATCCTCAACAATGTTATCATCATCAATCCTGATCAATCAATCCTTGCATTGTTGTGTATCCTCAACAATTTAATCAATCCATCAATCTAATCAATCAACCTTAGCTTGGTCTTCAATAAAATCCCAAACATAGCACTTATATCATCACATATCCATATCCAAATCATCAAAATCATGCGAAAAATCTAAAAACATCCAAAACATTAGAAAATCCAAAAACATCAAAACATCAAAAATTCAAAAACATCCAAAACATCAAAAAATCCAAAAACATCTAAAACATCAAAAAATCCAAAAACACTCAAAAAGTTAGAAAACGTAAAAAACATTGGAATCTGAACTACATCGTCTCTGAGCTTAAATGTAGGCAAGGATAATCTTTGATCAGCCCCCAAGACATAAAAATCCAAAAAGATTCGAAAAACACAAAATCCAAAAACATTCAAAAAATATCAAAATCCAAAAACATTCAAAAAATCAAAAAATCAAAACATTTGTAAAATCTTGAAAACACCAAAAACAGCCTCAAAACGTCAAAAACATCCAAATATTTGAAAAAAATCCATCCGTCTCATCTCGCTTGCACCGGCAATAATCAATCATCCATAATAAACTGATCATTACCTTCATCCTTTGTCAACACAAATAGAAACAATCATAGCAGTCAACAAAAGAAATCTTCAATCATAAAATCAAAATCAAAACAACAAACCTTTAAAACAAAATCAAATTCTTGATCATTTTCAGATAGGTCAGTCAACCTTATATCAACAACCGATCAATCAACTTATCAAACCATCATCATCCTATACAATGCATGTCCTAAGATATATCATTCCGACAATGGACATCATTTTGGATATCACCCTGGATTCTTATCCTATCAAAAACAACCCCTTTGGCTAGAGGTATGAAGAACATTGGCTTGTTTGCGTACTTGATCTTTTCTTTTGATTTATCCTATTTTTCTCATTCCAAGGACCTCTCGACGATATCCGAATGAAGGATTTAGAGAGATAGGAATGGGGCAACGATCATTATCTTTTTGTCTGCTGTGCTTGTTGGACGTTCTTGTAAAATAACTTGGCGAATACTTGCTTTGTTTGGTACGTCCTAGCAAGGTTTCCGTATGTCTAGTGTGAACAAGAATACTCCTATTTGTTTTTCAAATCAAATTCCATCTCACTAGGTGCAACGCCATCCTGGTTCTTTATACCTTGATACATCGTACCTATGTGTATTATCAAACATAAGGTAAGTAACCCTTTTAAAATTCCTTGATAAGTGAATTCATCCATTTCTCATCATCATTTCATCATCATCATCTCTCATAAATTTGGCTTGTTGGATCCTCTTGTCATCATCTAGTGTCTTCTTTTCTGCACTAACATCACAACATGAATCATTAATCATCATCACCAATGCATCCATCCTGCTTCTGAAAACCATTAGCATCTTGCATATCATCTAACATGCATGTTCATCATCATAATATAGATTTGTTATTCTAAGCATCTCATAAATCATCCATTGCATAATCACAACATATCATCCATCATCACATCATATCATCATTTAAGTTGTTTAAGATAATATAGATCTATTATTCTAAGCATCTTAAAACCATCTCATTTGCATTATCATCTATAACCAACCATTTTGAACCTCTTTATTGTGAGATTGACCCTCAAATCGAATCTTTTCACTTGATCTCTTGAGGGGGCAATGTACCAGTGTACTTCTTTCCGTTGGGGCATCCAAAAAATCAGGAATTTTTTAATCTTGATCACGGAAAGTTTATTCTTTGAACCAACACAACAAGTACATTGCTTCAAAGAGGGGAAAATGTAGACATGCAAAATTAACATTATGCATTCAATTAGGTCCATTCATCAAGTAAACCAAGTTTCACATTCATCCACTCAGCAAATTAATCAAGTTCACCTTCATCCATTCATCAGGTAAACTCATTAATTTCAATCTCCTAAGGTCATTAATTTAAAATTAAACAAACTTTAACATCAACCTTTAATTAAATAAATCAAACATTCATTAAATTGAAATCCAAATGCATATTCCATCCTTTTTTGATTTAAATAAATCAAATATTTAAGTCATAAAATTCAAAATCATACTAATCATCATTAAGCTAACCTAATCCTAATTATCCTAACCTAACCACCCATCACATCCTCTAGATAATCCCACTTGCACAAATAAATCAATTTATTGATTTATTAAATCCAACATTTTCCATCAACATGGCATCTTTGAGGAATATTCCCTCAAGTTTGAATTCAGAATCAAGTGGACATGTACATCCAACAAAGCAATTAATGTCTCTTACATGTCCCTTGCAAAGGTCAAACTAAGCATTAACTCTCAAATTCAAATTTGAAATTTCCTCGTCTTGGGCACATTTCCCAAATCTTGCACATCCCTCAACCTATGACATGTTGACAAGTGGCCTCTTTTCATTGGCTTGATCTTTGTCCCACATTCATCCATTTGGCTATTTCTCTCATCAAGAAAATCTACAAATAGAGAGCTTCATTCATCTACAAATCTTCCGCAACTCCACAATTTCATCCACAAATCCTATGCAAAGTCACTCTCTTCATTTGAAAACTGATTTTTCCCATCTTAGCATTCCATATCATTCTTCATAGCATTTTATCATCTAACTTATCTATCAAGGGTTGGGAAAGGGCTATTTTCAACAATAGCACCAATCCACTATGAGATAAAGTTGGATCATGTTTTTTATATGATTTTTTTGGTTTCCATTGTTTCATTTTATTGCGTGATTAACATATTTCATTATCTCATATGGATGTTAAAATATTGCTCTGTTTTAACACTAACCATGCTTGTGTATGTTAGTTATTTAGCCATTTGCAGATTTTGATGTCCACACAAAGAAAGGAAGTATGTCACATGCGAGTCAATCTTAAGAAATTTTGTCCACATCCCAAGCTTGCTCTTATAATTTCATGAGAAGTTAACGAGTAGTCGAAAGAGAAGAAAACAAGTGACATACAAGGATAAGGCTTGCTAGCCCTTTGCCTCCCATTGAGTGCAAGACAAAGGTGAGCCTAGAACTGATGATAGTATGCTGCCCCTTGCGATGGATGCAAGACATGCAATAGTGAGAATGGAATTATCCTACAACTATTACATGGCAAGGAGCAGAAACTAAGGTTATTGATGTGAATAAGAAAGAGTCTTGTGTGATAGTATTGATGTTGTGTGAAGGCTTGTTGACTTCAATTAAACAACAATAGCCAAGACCATGAGTCATTTGTTGTGTGTTAAGCTCTATAGGGTTTTGGATACCTTGCTCGTGAGCACCATAGCCTTTTCCATTATACCCAAGTTGTTTCATGAATTCATACCCTTTTCCATAAGGCTTTTGGAGTGTTTTGGAATCGGGTGGTTGTTTGTTGTTGTGTTAATCAAGAATTGTTGTGGAGTGTGTATTGTTGTCTAAAGTGGTTGAGGTGGATGCTTTTGAAAATTTATCCAGAGTTTACGTTGTCATTATGGGTGGTTGTTGTGGTTTCTCATCTTTCTTTTGTGTAAGTATGTGTTCGTCCATAAACAAGGGTGTGAAGTCTAAGGATCCCCAATCATCACCAAGGAATTTAGATGGAAATTTTGTATCATTGTGTTCAATTTCAAGAGGATCTATATTGGATGTTGGAATCAATGTTGTGAGAGGACTTGTAGCTCTATTTTCAAGATGCAAGCAACTTTCAACCTCAGGATCAGCTTCAAGTTGATAAATTTTATTATTATAGACATATTTCATTTTATGATGGAGGTTGAAAGCACTGCATTCATCTCATGAATCCATGGTCTGCCCAGAAGAAGGTTGTATGAAAGATCATAAGGCATAACATGAATAGGAATTTACAAAGTAACCACACCAATCATAATAAAAAAAGTGATTACACCAAGTGGTTTCTTTGTTGTACTATCAAATCCTCAAATAAAGATAAAATCATGTATGATTTGTGATCTATTGACTTCTAAGTGATCAAGGAGACTCACACCACACACATTAAGAGAAAAACCATTATCTATAAGAGTCCTTTTGATGCTTGTCGTTTTGTAGTGAGCAATGATCATGAAAGCCTTACTTTTTTTTTGTAATTCCAAAGGAGGAGCTTATGTTGATGGAAAGTAATTTCTAGACTATGTTTTTGAACAAGAGCTGCCACATCATTCAGAGTGGTTTGAGAAGGGATTGTTATTTTTTGTAAAGTGTTTTGAAGAGTGGTTTTGTAAGTTGGTGATGTTTGAAGTAAATCCCAAAGGGAAATTTTTGCAGGAGTATTCTTTAATTGTTCAACAAGTTCATACTCCTTTGTGGGTAGGAGGTAACAAGGAGGACTAGGTGGATTAGGCAAGGGTAATGATGGTGGAATTGGTTGTGGCAGTTGTGGGTCATTCTGTGTGTTATATTTATGAGCAACAATATCATCACTAGATTGTTGCGATACATTAGAGGGATGAAGGGGATGCGAAGGTGGATAAAGAGTAAGTTTAGGTTTATTGGAAGGATGAAGTGGATGTGAAGGTGGGTAAAGGATAAGTTTAGATTTATTGGAAGGATGAAGTGGATGCAAAGGTGGGTAAAGGATAAGTTTAGGTTGAATATTGTTAACATCCCTTATCAAATGAGATTCTTCATTATCTTTGAAGGGGATATTATCTTTATCTTGAATCATAATATCCTCCCTAGAACGAGAATTGGTAGGAGAACAAAAAACCACATGTTCATGACAATTAAGGTTTGGTTCATCCAACATCATGTCATTGGAACTAAGGGAGTTATTAATGGTTGAATTGTGTTGTTCTATGACATTTTCCCACATAAGATTCTCATGATTTTCATGGATTGGGTCTTGTAATACCATAATATCATCTTCACTATTGGGAGAGATACTAGGAAAAGAGAAAAGTTGATTGTTATCCATAATCTCATTGTCTTGGTTCAAAGTATCTACCCTATTAGGAGAGCATTGAGAAAGGTGACAATCAAGAGAGGCATCATCACAAATAGAGGAGTCATGAAGGGCAGAACAACTAGGATTTGCATGGGTGTCAATGATTGGATATTCTTGCTAAAAAAAATCCTTCCAATTGTTAGAAATATTAGGAAGGAGAGAAATAATGTTATAACTCTCAATCATTGGATTTCTTAATATCAACATATTCTCCTCACAAATGTGTTTGTTATTATCATTCGTGAAAGTATTGTCACAAATAGGGGAATTGTTGGGAGATGAATCTATGGCCTCATCGTCATTTTGTGTTGTTAGATCATCATGATTACTTAGTGTGAAGTCCTCTTCTTTAGTAATGTCATGTCTAATAGGAGAGGTAAGACGAGATAAACCACTCAGATTGTCACAACTCTCATCAAGTGGTTCTTCTACCACTAAAATATTTGCTTCACAAGTGTGATATATAATAGGAGAAGAAAAAATGCAAGTGTTATGAGTATCCAAGGATTCTTTCGCTAATCTAACCTCATCCACCAAAGGGGAACTAGGAGAGGGATCTATGATGAACAAAAATAAGGGGAAAATGACCTCATATTCATACGCCTTTAACAAAATTTTCTTACAACATGCAATAATTTATAAAAATAGAATATTCAAGATAAGAACTATAGAATTGTATATTTAAAACATGATGAAATGATTAATCTAAAAACTTAAAATGTAACAATGCTAAAGAAAACATGCAAATGAAGAATAATGTTTTAGAATTCAAAGGTGACAATTAACTGATTATGAGATATAACAAGATGAGAATGAAAACTTGAAAGTGAAACTATGCAAGAAATGAGATATTGAATGCTAAATTTCATGAAATGCATGCTACAGAAATGTAGCTAACTGATATACAAGTTAAGGCATCAAACAGAAGCCTAAAAACAAGGTTCTGAATTCTGGAAAGTGTTGTTTTAGGGGTGAAAAGGGACTGATTCTCCTAGGGTGGCGAATGAGTCTCAGTATGGACTATTTTCAAGATGTTTAGAAATTTCAAACTGATTTTTAGGAATTCTAAGAGCCAATACACAGACCTAAATGAAAAATGCATAATTGTAGTAAATCTAAATGAATTTAGATGCAACAAATGCAACCTAAATGCAGTTTTTATGAATGCAAGTTTGAAAACCTAGCATACAAACTAATGAAAATCCAAATGAAATATGAATGTAAGAATAGATCAATGATAAAATAATCCAAATTAGATAAGAAAGTATTCTAAAAGTTGGGTTCACCAAAATGTACCATAGATTTTAGGAACCTGAAATGCTAGCTCTCTTTCTAATATTTTTCACCTGGAAAGAGAGAGATTTAGGCTACTAAAATGCTTATGTACATTCAAATTAGGATGTGTATGATATTTTTAATGCTAAATGGGGTGATCTAAGTGCTGATAAACTATGAAATTGATAAAAAATGCATGGAAAATCTAAGAACTAAGACTTATTTGAAAACACATTGTGTATTGCAACAATGAACTAGAAACTTAGATAAATAAAAATAAAATTTAATGGGGTTGAACAGAGTGCACCTAGAGGCAGAATGAAGTCACTGGAAGGTTATGTAATGTTTCTAAAACTTCTATTAATGGCCACTAGGACTCATTCACCAAGCATGGTGAATCAATCCTGCTTTTGCTAAAATCTTTCAGAAACCTGTTTTTGACTGTCGAGAGTTGAAATCTTAGAAAATCAATTTTTAGGCCTTCAGGTGGGACTCATTCACCATGGGTGTTGAATCATTCCACTTGGGTATGTGCAGGATCATGATGGTCCAAAAAGTGGCAATATGATGGCTATGTGTAGGGTATGTGGTTGATGACTTTTTTTTACCCAAAATTGATGAAACGAAAAGGGTTTTTAAAGGATATTATCAAATTTCCACCAATATATAGTATGCTCTACTTTAAATTTAATAAATAATTATTATTCATTTTCTATTTGAATTATGACTAAAGTCCTGATTGATAGGCTAATTAAAAACATCTATAGCTTTCAAACAATATCACATTTTTTGAATCCAAAACATGCACCACATGCTATGCTTCACATACTACATGATTGAAAAAATAAAATTTTAATTTCATGAAGTTTTGACCAAGTTAAGGTGGTTAGACATACGAGTTTTTTTTTTTTTTTAATTTGTAATTAAAAATTCATAATTAATTATTTACTTGAAAACAATTACAAAACAATATGCATCACATCTGGACATGAGTCCTCTACTTATATCTAAAATATTATAAACAAATATTATCATTTTATTGTGGTTAGGGTGGTTAGACAGACACCTACTTATTTTTTCCCTGAAATTTAAGTACTACTGCATTGAAATTTCAAATTTTCACCAAATAGATTTTTTATTTTTTAAAGTAAACCTAGTAGTTTAGAAACTACATTCAATTTGCTATAGATTCTATTCTTACATATTTTTGAAATAATATAGATAACTTATTCAAATTTTTACGTTAAGTTGCCTAACTCTGATTTTTCTAAATTTTTGCCACTTAAGGGCTTGTTTTTTCCATGATGATCCTGCACATACCCACCTACAAAAATATGGAAATTTAGAGGAATATTATGTGGAGTTAGATTTGTACTTCTGCCTCCTACAGGTCTCTGCTTATGAAATTGCCAAAATCAGGTCTGAAAATGACTTCTTGTTGATATGTTGACTTGAATGAAGGGAAGAAGAATTGGATGACTTTGAAATGCTATCTTCAATTATTGTCAAGCTTCCAAAGAACCTAAATCTGCATACAAACAACACAAGAAGAGAAATTGTTGATTGTTAAGGCATGGGGGTTTGCCTCAGGTCAAACCCCATTTAGGTAATTAAACCAAAATGATGAAAGAATGGAATGAAACATGAAAAATGGAATTGATTACCTTGAAAATGATGATAGATCCTTGATGTCTGCAACAATACATATAAAATCATCCCTTGGATGCTTTAGAATGCTAACTTGAAGACTTCTATTGAAGAAACCTCAACTTGCTTGACTTGTAATAGAAGATGGATGATGAATTGATAATGAGAGGTATAATAATGAGATAAGATGTTGTTGGATGATAGATAAGATGTAAAAATGAGGGTAAAAATTCTTATTTTATAGTCAATTATGCCTTAGTACCCGATTATACTATATCAAAGGCCGACATGAAGTGAAAATAAACTTTAAATTTCACTTTTTCCCACTCAAGAGTCAAAATGGGGGCCAGATAGGACTCATTCACCAGGCATGGCAAATGGGTCCTACAGGGGCCATTTTGACACCTATGAAGCTAAGGCAATTTGAAATAAGGTTTAAAATGCTATCTTGTCAGGTTTTTGATCAATTAAAGCCTCGAGATTCACAATAGGACATGTTAGTGATGATGCAAATGTTGAATAGGGCTTGGGACACATAAATTAATGTGAAAGTGTAATTAAATGCACTTTACAACACTAAAATTAGGTCCACATAGCCTAGAAGGGCACAAAAACCAGTGTGGATGTGCAAGACACATTACAAAACCAATTTATCATTAAGTTCACATTAATAATCTTCTAGATTGATGTAATAATTTTATTAAACAAATTTTATAATCTTAGATTAGGGAGAAATAGATTTATTAGGTCTATAAAAGTGTGAAATTCCTTTACAATACTTTACAACAAGTCTTTACAAGACATTGTTAAAAGAATGTTGTTTGATTTTCAAGGGTCCAAGAACCAGTGTGGAGGCATAAAATGCCTCACAACACTATATTAAGATCTCATTGAGTTCATTTTATCATAAATTAATTCCATGTCCAACAACTTGTCCAATTTTCAGTGGCACAAAGATGTTTAAGAAACTTGCAATATTTCATATCGTGTATGTTTTTGTCGGTGATAATGACAATAAGAATTTGGTCTATAGTTTGCGGGAAATGGTTTATTAGGATCAGGAGTTTTAACAAGAGGAAAGGTAATCATCTTCTTTTCTAAGAGTTGTGACATTGTGTTGTGGAGGGTATCAGGTAAGGAAGTGAATTGTCTTTTCGGGTCCCCATAGCTAAAGGGTATCATGGCTTTAACAATAATTACTTGGTTATTGACATTATGAGTTGTTTTTTTAGGGGCATTGAATTAAAGGAAACCTTTATTCTATTTTCTAAAAGGTTGAGAATTTTTTTGGTTTGCAGACTTAGATTTTTCAGTACCGCTAGAGGTGGATTTGGCATCACGACTACTAACCAAATTTTGATAATCATGGAGGGAATTACATAAGTGCATGAAGGAGGGGAATTTCATCAGGGTAAGTTTGTCTTGTATCTTATTTGAAAATTCTCTATGAACATATTTTGAAGGTGAGGGTCAAGAACCTTGGCATCAATTTGGGAATAAAACAATTGGTAATGTGAGATAAAATCTGTAAGATTTTTTCTTCTTATTTTTGCTTACATCTCATCAAATCAGCCAAGGTCATTTTAGGAGTCATATTCACTTGGAAATGGTTGAAAAATTCCTCAACAAGTTCATTGAATGAACAAATTGAGTTTTTTAGTAAAAAAGAAAATCATTTTAAGGCAATATCCTTCAAGGACCTAGGGAAAAGCTTAGCCAAGAGTTTATCATCAAGGACAAAGTCACTACATAAGGCAGTATAAGAATTAACATGGTTAGAAGGATCTCTCTTTCCTCCATATTTCTTGAATCTAGGCACCTCTACACCTTGTGGCATCGGTGTTCGCAATATCTCCAAGGAAAATGGGCTAATTTTGACATAATATGTAGGTGGGCCATTTTGATTTTGGTTGATGGTGGAAATTTGTTTTTGAAGGGATGAAATGGTTTGGAAGAGTTGATTTATGAGGGGTTCATTTCTTGTATTATGAGACGGAGGTGAAAATTGTTGTGTATGTGTTCGAAGGTCAAATGAATGGAATGCTTATAGGTGGTAAAGTGGTAGGAGATATGACACGTGATGCCACAAAGGTACTAGGGATTCTAGTGGAAATACCCAAGGAATCACATTACCAGTTAGTTGCATTTTTATTGTGACTTGCAGGTTGGTATAGTTAGGAATAGAGGCAATTTTTGTGGGAGGAGGAATTTGAATTCCTCCTTGGCTTGTGACATTGCTTGTAGGTAAAGGACAACTATTATTTGAGGGGAAATGTTTTCCACAGATTTGAACTATGTTTTTCACAAGATCAAGTCCATCTTCAATTTCAAGCATGTGATGAATGCTATCAATGGTAGGGATGGCAGTGTTGAAATGTTCTCGACGCTTATTTGATTTTGTAATTTTTCTAGGTCTTCATGAATTTGGATTATGTTTTCTTGCGGAACACTAGCAAGCTTTGTTTTAGCATGTGTCACACTACTTGAAGGCATGAAATTTTTAAGGGTATGGTCCATACCTAGTGTACTAGTGTCAATACTAGGAGTGAAAGAGCTAGACAACCCAAGATCCATGATGATTGTGCTATCACAGGATGAAATGAGTCTCAAACTTCATCTCACTATAGTATTAGTAATAGGACACCAAATACTCTTGCAAGGGATACTAAATGCAAATGTAGTATAAGCTTATAACAATGAAATTTATATAAGAGAAACTCTATGAACTAAAAATAGAAAGGTATCAATAGAATATAGGAGCACATAAAGAGAGCTTTGAATTCTAAAAAATGTAGTGCAAAATCTACATTGGGACATATTTTCCAGGAGGGGTGTATGAGTCCTAATGGGGTTTTTTTCAAATTTTTTAGAAATTTTCAATTGATTTTTATTCTTTTTATGTTGTATGATCTGTAACCTAAGTACAAATTTAGATTTTGTATGATTTTTAATTATATGAGGTGCAAAAATGCAACTTATATGCACTTTCACTAATGCAAAATTTAGAAACCATATAATTCCAATTAACTAATGCAAATCCTAATGCAATGCTAATGCAAGCAAGATCTAGGATGATAATGTACTCCAAATCAGAATTATGATGTCTTAAATGCAGGTTCACCAAAAAGAACAACTGAAAATAGGGGATATGATTTCGTATGGTTTATGATAGAGCAAACCCACTTTCCAATTATCTCATTCAAGGATAACCCTAGAGAGCTTAATCCAATGGAGAAAGGGGAAATAGATCTTGCAATAGGGTTTTCCTAGGGATTGTTGTATACTAATGAGGAGTTCACCACCAAGTTTGGACTTGGAAAGACAAATGCAATGCAAGATGTAATGCTCAACCCTAATATGATACAATATTTCACTAAATGACCTAGAAAAGTATGTAAAAAAAAATAGAAAGATGCAAGATGAAATGTGTGCATCTGGAAATCTAAAGATGACTATATGGAGCCCTAAAATGTTGAAAATAGTGACTTCAATGCTGACTAGGACTCATATGCACTCTAGGCGAATCAGTCTCAGATTTGGGTTTCTGTGCAGAAACAAGAATCTAGAAAATGGGTATCTAAAACTACAAAAACCTAAAAATTGACCTAAATTGGGACTCATGCTAGAACTGGCATATCAATCTAGTTAGGGTTTTCTAAAACTTCAAATTCTGAATCTTGTCTTCAAGGTCTACTCTATGCTTCCCAGTTGATTTCTGGATCTGAAACCCTAATTTGCAACCGGTAGAAGTCCTTCAAGTATCTCCAATGCAACATAATAATTTTGAAAACTTTGAACACTTTAAAAACTTTCTCAAAACTTTCTCTTCAATGTATCTTCAATCTAAACCTGCAAATGACACACTAAAAAGAGGGAAAAATGTTGTTTTGTTAGTGGAAAGGGGTTTTCCTTGTTCAAACCCTATTTTGGTAATCAAACCTTGAAATGAAATGAAATAGGAATGGAGAATGATGAATGTACAAAATATGATGTTGTAACTCACCAAACCCTAGCAATGAAGTGTTATAAACATGTATGAAATGGCTCCAATGGATGTAGATCTTGAATGAAATGCTAGCTTGAATCATGAAACCCTATATCACAATTGTTAGCTAAAAAAAAAAATGATGCATGAAGACTTTGACATGATGTTTGATACTTGAATAATGCTTTAAAATGTTTGATAATCTACTCTTGAAGACTCTTGAATTCTCTTGTAAACACTTGAATTCTCTTGTGAGCTCAACTTTTCGATAAGGATGCTCATTCAACTTGTTATGTGTAAAATGAGTGAAAGAAACTTGTATTTATACTTAATTATACAAAAATTCCCAAAATTACAACAGTAGAAGCCGACTTCAGATCCAAGAGGATAAAATCCTACCAATAATTTGAATTAATTTTGATTTTGGGACACAAGAGACTTATACACCCAAGGTGGCATATGAATCACATTAGGCATAATTTATGGGACCAATTTCAAAACTACTTAGAAAGGTGTAAAATCAGGATTGAGACCAAAAACCCTAGGTGGGACTCATACGACCAAGGTAGTGTATGAGTCCCAGATCACTAAATATGAGCCACACAACCTAAAAACACCAAAATTATGATTGGATATTGATTTGTGTCAATATTGTCCTCGAAAGGATGCATTAAATGAGGCTTGTGGATGCAAAATAAGACCAATTAAAGAATAAAGAAGCCAATTATTTAGGAAAACCCTAGAAAAGTGTGAAAGTGTGTTAAAATACTTTACAACACCCTAAATAAGGTGTGATTAAGGTACATTTTGGTTAAAAAGAGGTTTATTAGGTTTAGTTAATTAATAAAACCTTAGAAAAGTGTGAAAGTGTGTTACAACACTTCACAACACTTTAGCAAGGTATCGTTTGAGTTCATTAGTTCACAAGGGCCCAAGACTTAATGTGAATGTGTCAATCACATTACAACACTAAATCAAGGAAACATTAAGCTTAGTTTTACAAGGAGGGCCTAAACAAGTAAGGAAAAGTAAAAGGGATACTTTTTTCGTTGCCACATAAGGCATGTCATGTAAAGTAAATGTAATGTTAGGAGTAGTAGTCACATGCCTTGAAGGAGGAATATGGGTGAATGATACTATATTGACATACTTGTATGGGGTGAAATTTGAAGATGATGAAGAAGGAATAACCAAATTAGCAAAATGCGACGAGAATGAATTTGTGTAGATATATAGTTGGGAATTCAACTTCACTATAGATCTTTTTGTGTTTTGTTTCATACCATCGATTTGGAGAGTCTCATCATCAATACGGTCCTAAATCACATGAAATAGGAAAACACATCTCTCGGTGTCATGTCTGAAGACTCGGTGTTATGGGAAAAACTTCTATGCATTGTACCATTGAGGATATGACTCAAATAGTGGTCTAATCTCTGGAAAAGTTATTATTTTATCTTTCAAAAATTTTTGCAAGAAACTATTATAGGATTTTAATAGCTTCTAGTAAATAATTTTATTTTTATTGTAGCATTTTTATTTTTTGGAACCAAGACCATGTTTTGCATAGGTTTGTTCTTTCTAGATTCACTAGAGACTGACATAGTTGTTCGACCATTCTGACGAGAGCACTAGGATGAAGCCCTATACTTGGAAACCATATTTTGGTACTCTCACAAGGTGGAACAAAAATGCACAAATGATGGATATTTCATTAAAATAAATTTTATCTTGCAACACTGGTTGCAAGTTTCTGATGAATACTTGCTACACATCAAAATTAGGTAAAGGTTAAGAAAATTGAGAGAATAGGGCTTGATATTGAGCTATGAAATCAACTACTTTCTCATGAGGTCTTTTCTTACATAAGATGAGATTAACAAATGTGATCTTTGACCCAATGTTGGCCTAGAACTAATGGAGGATTTGGTTTACAAGATGATCAAAAGAGGAAATAAAATGATACATGTGTCTACAAATCCCCATGGCCACTATACTTTTCAAACTTTAGATTCTCCACATAGGAGAGTTTAGAATAGTGAGAGAAAAAGGACTAAAATGACATAAAGGTTGGAACATAGGCTAGGAGGATGAGCTGGCCAAATTTTCCAGTTGATTTTTTATACATCCCATGTTCTACAAGAGAGCATTAAGGAAATTATTAGTAGATGAAGTGTGACCAATGGAACCACCAACAAAAACACCAACACCCGCATCGATAGAGCTACCAACACCAACACCAACACTAGCTCTAGAAGTAGGGACATTCTTAAGTATCTGGTGTGGAGTAACTAAAACCCGAAGGAACCCTATTTACTTTAATCATATGACTCTACTCAAGCACAGTGGTGGTGTTAGTAGAGGGATCCATGTCAACCATGCACATAGACACCCTGGAAATCGAGATATTTTGTTGTCATCTAATGATATCCTATCCAACATCTTGGGTAGCACCCAATATGGAGGTGTAGGATAGGACATGAGTCCCTAATTTTTTTTTCTATGCTATGAAGTTGCTTTGGAAAATGAATCATCTTTCACCAAGAACCATGTGAGCTCTTCGAGTCTTAGTTCCAATGAGTAAATTTACTCTGCATGTACCCTCAAAGTAGCTTCATCCTCTAAAGAAGAGGGGTGTTGCCACAATACTGTGTCTCACTTTTGGGATGTGCTGATTTTTTCCTGAAACCATAGAAAAACTAATGATTTAGGTCTTGAGAGGCTCCATCTAGAGGGTTTTAATTGAATAGGAATAGATAAGACCCCCTTGGATAGAACCCCTATAGTATTAAATCATACTCACAATGGAATCTCCTTCACATCTATCAAAATGCTGGCAAAAAACCACTTTTTATTTACCTTTTGAGGGATTAAATAACATCATTTAAAAATTATATTTTTTAATATTGTAGCCCTTGAAATGAGATTTCCAAAAAGTATAGGTTTGATATATTTTCATTTTATCATGTATTTAATTTTCAATTTTTATTAAACATAGGTTTTTCTCTAAACATCAAGCTCTTTGTTGTGCAGAGGTGGAAAAATAGTAAACCACTGTAAAAAAAATTCAAAAAATACCCACTCCCTAGATATTTATTTCCTTGTTTCCCCAAAAAAGAAAAAATGGATTTTGATATATACACAAAAATTTAGGTTGTACGACACACATGTATGTCCAAATTATATTTACAGTGACTTCAAAAATTAATTTTTAAAAAAATATGCAACAAAAAATTATGCAGAAATATCCTTTCCCTAGATATTGATGTTGAGAATCTATATTCCAAAAATTAGAATTTAATCCTTTATAGAAAAGAAGTTATGTTGTACAACACAAACGTTACTTTCTAAAAATTTTGTTTTCTATCTAAAACTAGTTATTAAAGGAGATGTTGAAAGATTCTTGATTTATTTTAGAAAATTTGAAAAAAAAAAATTTAGAATCTACACTTAAATTTCCACAAATCACTAGTTCACATCATCTTCAAATTCTTTATGGTTTGGCAGCTATAGGTATCAGAAGATGAAGATTCAGTTAAAAATATTGATGTAAATGTCCATCTTGGGAAAAAAGTGAGACACAGTATAGTGATTTCACCCAGAGGTGAAGCTTGAGGGAGAGGCATGAGGGGTAGGAATGTGGGTTGCAACTTCATTGACAAGTGGGGTATATCTAGCAGAGATTCTTGTAGGGAACTCTTTAAAAGTTGGGTTGGATCGGGTAGGACTAAACCTTCTAGATCCCATATCCAAGTTTCAATAAATTCTTCTTACTATTTGACTGAAGGTATTTGACTAGGTCATAAATCTCATACAGAGCATCACAACACACTATTAGCTACATGTCTTAGTATGAGAGAAGAATTTTTTTTTTTTTAAAAAGAGAAAGAGAAGAGAAAGGTTTAGGTCGGGTTCACCAAAATATAATGGAGAGGATCTGCCATTCTCGAGTCTCTAGGACAGAGAAAAGTCTACAAGGGATAGATGGCTCTAGGTTACCTCAATGACAAAAATATGAAGTTACGAGGTGATAGATAAAGGAAAGACTAAACTATTATTTTTGGGTTTTCTCATTATTTTATGATAGAAGACTTCAAAATTCAAGTGAACAAACCTTAGAGGTCTCAGGAACAAACTGACATGCCCTTACCCAAAGGATGAGAGAATGGACCAAGGATGACATGGTGGCACGATGATGTCTTGTATGGACCAAAACAAAATTCTATTTCTAGAAACACTTAGAACCTGCTAACAACCTGAATACTAAAGTATAATGGTTTTAACTAACTAAATAGAATGCAATAAATACATAAAATGAAAAGTAAAACAAGAAGAATACTTAAAATGATAGATAAATTATCTATAAGCAAAATGATGAGTATAAGGAAAATATATTTAACTCACAATAGGTCTAGCATCCCACAAGCTCCTTATAGACAAAACTTGCACATAAAATTGAGGAAATGTTGGGGCTACTTTTTGGAGCTTACTTTAGTCAAATCCCTGTTGTTGGCCTCCTACAATGATCTAACAACTAATCCCATAAAGATGTGATTTAGAGATTGGAAATCTAATCTGAATAACTGTCTTAATCACTATGAAGGTGCATTTAACTTGTCAACCGAGGGACGTAGACTTGAAATGGGTCAGCACAATATGTGCACTAGGAATCCCAAAGTAGCCACATTCATTCTACAGCTAAGAAATACATAATGCTGAAAGTAAATTGCTTGGAAAGAGATAACATAATTGTTGAACATCAACCAACAACTATACTAAGCTGAAGTGCATGGAAGAAATGAAAATATGGGCAAACAAATAGGAAACTACTTTGTCTTCTTTGGCTGGAGGAACAGTCACAAAATGGAATTCTAGTGGCTGCAGGAACAGACAGTGATAGATTTTAACTAATTACTGAATAGAAAGTAATAACTAAACTAAAGGATGGAATGCTCACCAAGTGGGCCCCCTTGGATGAGTATCCCTTAAGACAAATGTAAACGTAGATGCATGAACTTATAACTTCATTTTATTCATTAGAAAACATGAGTACAAATGAGTAGCATAATTGTATTATTGAAAAACTAATAATGCGAGTACATCATCAGATCAATCAACCTTCTAAGAAGGAGAATTTGAGTCTTATTTATAGGAATAAAATCTACTAACTAACTACCTAGAAAGGCGGTCAACTCCAATAGATTAGGAGGATGCCACTTTAGGGAAAGCATGAAAAGTGGAGAGGAGGTTATGCATGCGTGGAATCTAGTCAAGCATGTTTTCCTTAATGCATATCTAGCACAATAGTAACTCCTATATTCACTCAAAAAATTAAGACCAGTTACAAGGTGGTTACAATCCTTTGATTTGAACTAGGAATTTCCCTCTTGCTGAGAGTCTTCCCTCCATTTCACCTTTGAACAATCACCTTGTTGACCTTCATGGCAAATGACCAGCTGGCAGAATCTTCCCCAATTTTGTAGGCTTCTAATTATATGTGCATAACAATATTAGTACGCACAACAATTGCATATTGTGAATATCTTAAATTAGCATTCATTAATCCACATGTAAAATTAACATAGATAGTTCATATAGCATGTCAATGTCATTAAAGATTACAAAAATAATCTTATGCCCAATGTCTATGGTTTTGAAGAAATATCATAAAAAGGTCAACATCCAAGTATCAAAGTCTATGACAACTACACCAAATGGATAATAAATTATATCAAAATTGAGTCATAAACTAGACTCATCACTCCCCCCAACCTGAGGGTTTACTGGTCCTCTAGCAGAGGAAGGGTTGTTCTTTTGCTTGGTTAATGCCTTGAAATTTGCAACTACTAGCTGTCCTACATCAGTTCTTGTAGTTCATGAATTAGGATCCCAATAGAACCCTTGTTGTCTGTCCAATCTGCCCCATCTATATCTCTCTGCAGCTATATCATACTGGTAATACCTAAAATTTGGCACAGACCATAATAGGATAGGTGGCTAAAAATTTAGTGGGAGCCAAAATTATCCTTTTGTCCTTCAAATCTGTATATATCTATCCACTCTTTTACATGTTGCGACATAGTTCTACAAAGAGTGAGGCTCAACTTGTTTTTAATTCATTAGTCAGACTATTCCACCTTTGTGCCATATATCCCTTTATAGATTCTCCTATGGTTTTTGCTACCTCCTCATATTCTTTGTAAATTGCTTCTCTCTCAGGCAAGATTCTACTGCCATAGCTTGGTCTATAAAGAATTTTGTGCCAATCACTGAAAATGTCCCCTGGGTTCCTAGATTTACCCCTAATGGATAGGGGAGTGTTGGATTCTATTTGCCTATATGCCCTAAACTATTATCCCCAACTAATCTCATTTTGTATCCAAGACATAAGTGTCCTTAATTGGACATCCCCAACATACAAGAAAGGATTCCAATCATGATCTTGGGACACAACATAATTATGTAAATAGAATTCACACAACAAATTCTTCATTTCAGGAGGAGCAATCTGATAAGAATTGAAAAATTCAAGAGGAGTCTCAATGGAAGGATTCAAACCTGAAACAATCTTTGCTAGTTTAAAATAAATATGGTTCTCCTTCAAATACAGAGCATAGACCGTTGGAGGATTCTTGCACTCTAATATTTGAGGTACAAAGGCTGCCATATTATCAACCTTCTCCTTTAAAGTAGAATTTTTTGCATTTTTATCTTCAATTTCTTTATCTCTTTTGAATTTCCTTCTTCAGCCTACGTTTCTCCTCTTTCCATTATTCTTCCCTCCTTTGTATCTCATTCCATAAATTCATAGCTACCATGTGCATTGAAAAATAAGAGGGCCTATGTATTCCTTCCAAAAGTTTTCTTGGAACTAATGCTTGCTCTTCATGTAGCACTAGCTGCAAGGTTTTTGGATGTTCAACTAATTCTGATTGCAGGGGTGCTGACTATTCTCCCATTTCTGGTTGCAGGGCCTCTTTTTCTTGCTCTTGATGTAGGAACTCTTGCTTCTACTCTTGCTACAGGATCTCCTGATTTTCTTCATACTCTTGACTCTCAACTTGTTCAGGGATGGAAACAAGGTCTTCCAATGTTACATTTGTTGCTTCCTCAAATATGTCATTTTCTATGACGTTCACCTACCCCATTGGGGCCTCTGTGTCCTCTTGTGATGTTTCTCTAGTCCTAGGGATTTCCTGTGGAGACACACTAAAGGATGGACCAACTGGTCTTGATTTTCTAGGAGGGTCGTCATGTTTTTCTTTAGTTGTAGGAAGAATAGTGTCAGCCTTCCATTTCTTAGAGCTTGGCACTTCCTTTCCTACAATTTTATTTTTAGCTTTACCCTTCCTTATTTTTCCCTCTTTCTTCTGTGCCCTAGTTTGAATTAGGATGCCAAGAGGAACATCATCATACAAATTTGAAGAGGAACTTTCTTTATCTAAATGCTCTACGTTAGAAGTAATCTCTATGGTTTATTCTGCTGCATGAGGGTTTACACTAGGTCTTGCGTCATAAGTGGAGATTCCAAGAGTGGCTTCAACAAAACTCACTCTCCTCCTAGCTCTACGAGGTTGAGGCAAAACCATAGGTCGCAAATGCTTTGGTCTAATTTGATCAATTTTTAAGAATTCTTCCCAATTCATTTTAGACACATCATGCAGATATTTTTCAACTAACAATTTGATTAGACAATAGTGGGAAACATAATTATCCTTGCCTTTTTCCATCTCATCCGTGATGATTGTGAGAAGGTGGTATAACACATTTGACACATTCATTCTTCTCTCTTGCCTCATATGATTCAGAAGTTTGAAGTGCATAGAATGTAGATTCGACTAGCGACCTTCACAGGTAATGTACTTCACAACATGAATGGCTACTTGCTTCCATGGCTCAGGAAAAGAGGTTCTCTTTGCACCTTGCTTGTCCACACTCAATGGAGGGTCACCAGGTTCTGTAAATTCAGCCCTAGCTAACCTCGCATCTCTGGAAGTAGGGTAATTTTCACTGTCAACAGGAAACCTTGTAACTTTTGCAATCCTTTCTTTAGTATCCATTACCTCCAACCCTTTTACCATGCCCTTTCCTTCAGACAATGTCTAGGAAAATTCCAATGCAACCTCTTGATTAAAACCATTCAGCTTCAGGAAATAATCTAACCACCTACAATTTCTAAACTTAGCATGGAAAGGTGAATCTTGTAGTAGTACATCATGAACCATGGGTTCATTTTGAATTAACCCAGCTCCCATTGTTTAGCTGTCTACAAATTAAAAATCACTTTGCAAGGTTTCCCTTCTTGCAATCTTTGTCTGAAAGCCCAAATTCATCTTCCTACAACACTGCTAAATTCCCTATGCTAGTGTCATCTAAAGTTTACCCTTTTGGTGACTTAGGATTATGACAAGAGCAATAGCGATAGTAAAGGAGTAATAAATGAAGGCTATGATCGAGAAAAATGGTGGCAGTTGATATCACCTCAAACATGTGAGCTGTCATCTACTCAAAATTAAAATTGGCTCAATTTAAACTTTACTAACGTGAACCAACATGGATTGACACATGGACATGGTATTCACACTTCACCCCAACCTAAATTTGAGCATGTTTCCTCACATGTGCAGGAGTAATGATGATTTGATAGGGGAAGGGAATAATCACATGCTATGGATAACACCTATATTAATGTATAGTAATTAAATGAATGTACTAAAAGACAATTAAGAGATAACAAATTGATGCGTACGTACCTAAATTCTTGGAAGATATATTGAAAAGATTATGGAGAAAGTACAGGTCACCTTTTAAAAAGTAAGTTGAGAAATTAATGGAAATGGAGTAGAATGAAGTGAAGTGGAATGAAGTGAAGCTATGGCAGCGTGATGGAAGAGAGAGAGGTGAATATGGATGGGTGGATGGGTGAATGAATGAAGAAGTGGACTCCCACAAAAGTGGAAGTATTTATTATGACAAGTGACATACCTTAGTTAGCTAGAGTGAGGGACACTAGGTCTGCTTCCTTCGGCTGTAGGAAGTTTGAGTGTTGCATGTTGAGTGAATTGATGCAGAAATTCCTCCTTGGAAGTTGGCTTGTGATACAACTTGAGGCGATGACCATTGACAAGTAGCTTAAATCTGTCTGGGTCAATGGTAGTGAGTTGAACAACACCATTGGGGATGAATTCAACAACTTCATATGGCCCTAGCCACCATGTCTACAATTTTCTTGCATTATCCTAATACCTTGAGTTGTAGAGCAGTGCCCAATCACCTGGCTAGAATTTATTGTCCTTAATGAATTTTTCATGCCACTTTATTCTCTGATTCTACACTACCTCTATGTGATGTAAGACTTCCTTCCTCATTTCATCTAAAGCATTGAGTTGCATGATTCTATCCCTTTGTGCCTTAGAGATATCCATCCCCAATTCTATTGCAGTCCCAAGAGTCTTATGCTCAAATTCAATGGGCATCATAGTTGTCTTTCCATACAACAAGTCAAAAGGAGTGAAGCCTGTTGTTGTTTTCTAGGTTGTCCTATAGGCCCAAATAACTTCTAGTAGCTTGTTTGCCCAATCCTTTGTATGAACAACCATTGTTTTGGTCAGAATGCCTTCAATTTCCTTGTTAGTCACCTCAACTTGGTCATTGGCCTAAGGGTGATAAGGAGTAGACTTCATGTGCCTTATGTTGTGCTCATTAACCAGTGCTGCAACAAGGGTTTAGGTGAATTGAGCCCCTTGATCATTCACTATCTCTCTTGGAACCCCATACCATGTGAAAATATCCTCATAAAGAAATTTTGTAACCTTATTGTCTCTTGCATGTTTCATGGCCTTAAATTCTACCCACTTGGTTACATAATCAATGCATACTAAGATATAGGATTTACCATTTGATGGAGGATCAATGGGTCCTAAAAAATCCAATCCCACTTGTCAAATGGAGTGATTACTACCTAGGGGTAAAGGGGCATCTCATCATATTTGGTTGGCCATCCCATCCTTTGGTATCTATCACACTTCCTTGTATATCTCCCTACATCCTTGTGGAGTGTGGGCCAGTAATATACTATGTTCTAAATATTCATTGCTATCCTCTTGGTTGTAAAATGTCCTCCACATGGTTCATTGTGGAATGCATGCAAAATATCATATGTCTCATCTTCCCTCACACATCTCCTCATGACATGGTCTCGTCTAGTGTAGAAAAAACATCCAACAATCCATGAAAAAGGAAAATATTTTTCAATGAGTGCCCTTCTCTCTTTGGAGAGAAATGAGGAGGTACTCTCCCTATGACCAGATAGTTAGTTATGTCATCATACTAGGGTGTGTGCACACTGATGGAGAATAGATGTTCATCAGGGAAAGAGTCATCAATGACTTGGTTATCCTTTGATGTAGTCAACCTTGAAAGAAAGTTTGCAACAATATTGAACTTCACTGGCTTATCCATAATGGTTATGCCAAACTCCTGCATCAACAATAACCATCTGGCTAGCCTACCTAATATTAGGGGTTTATTCATGAGGTACCTAATGGCTGAATGATCTTTGTGCACAAAGATTTGATAGCCTATTATGTAGTGTCTAAATTTGTTGAGGGCATAGATTACTGCTAGCATTTTCTTTTTGGTCATTATATAATTGAATTCATCTCCTTGCAAGCTTTTGTTGACAAAATAAATAGCGTTTTCAATAGCTCCTTCTTTCTACCCCAGGATTGCTCCTATGGAATATTTTGATGCATCTGTATGGATGTGGAAAGGAAGATCCCAATATGGGCCTTTGAGTACAAGAGCACGAGTCAAAATTTCCTTCAAATCAAAAAATGCCTTGTCACAGTATTCTCTCCATTGGAATTCAACATATTTAGTGAGAAGAGTATACAATGGTGCTACTATTTTGTTGAAATCCTTGAAGAAACACCTATAGTAGCCTGCATGGCCCAAGAAACTCTTCACATCCTTTTGTTTTGTAGGTGTAGGCAGATTTGTGATCACCTCAATCTTTGCAGGATCTACTTGAATTCCTTTGTGAGAGATGTAGTGGCCAAGGACTACACCTTCCTACATCATCACGAAGCACTTTTCACCATTTAGAGATAGATTGTGGTCTTCACATCTCTGTAGGACTCTCCTGAGATTCTCCAATGCTTCATTGAAATCAATACCATAGGTGGTAAAGTCATCCATATAAATTTCCATTCAATCATGAGAGATGTTTGAAAATATGCTAATGACTGCCCTCTGAAAAGTTGCAGGTACATTGCATAAGCAAAATGGAAGTACTAAGTAGGAATAGGTCCCCCATGGATAGGTAAAGGTGGTCTTCTCCTGGTCCCGAGGCACAATTTGGATCTGGTTATACCCACTAAATCCATCTAGAAAAGAGAAGTACTATTTTTGTGCAAGTGAATCTAGAACTTGGTCTATGAAAGGTAGGGGAAAATGGTCCTTTTCGGTGGCAACATTTAGTTCCCTGTAATCCACACAAACTTGCCAATTCCCTCCCTTTTTGGGCACAATCACCAATGGAGACACCCACTAGCTATCTAAAATGGGGTAGATAAATCCTACATCTAGCAATTTCTGTAGTTCTCCTTTTACAATTTCTCTTAGTGCAGGGTTAATTCTTCTTTATGGCTACCTCACTAGTGTACAATCATCTCTAATGTAAATCCTATGAGTGCAAAGCTTAGGGTCCAAGCCCTTCATATCATGATAGTCCCATGCAAATGCATGTTGGTAGGATTTTAGTAAGTTTGTCAATGACAACTGTTGTTCTTCATTCAATTTCTATTGATATTTAGATATTTTCCTTTTGACACTTGCACTTGTGTAGTTATCTCTACCATAGTTGCTTCACTAATCCTTGGTAATTTGAGTTCATGTGGTAGAAATCTATGAGACATACCTTTTGTTGCAAGAAGTTTTGCTGTAGGAAGAGTGGGCAGAATTTTCTTTATTGGATCAATAGACTGAGAGGATGATGCTTCCTCTACTTCACAATGATTCTAAATTATGTTAGACAATAGTTCATCTTCCTCTTGAAGTTGCATGAAAGAGATTTTTCCTAACATCATAAGCTATTCCACATAATTAACTTCCTCAACCTCTTCACCAACATGTGGCCATACAGGATTATCCATGTCATGGAATGGCTAAGTAGGAGGGTAGAGAACAATCTTTTTGGTGCTCTTTCCATTAAAAATAGTCATGTCTCCAATCTAGAATCCAATAGAGGCATCTATTGTTACTAACCATGGCCTTCCTAGGATAACGGGGTACTCACCTAATGTAGCTTTAGGAGAAAGAACCATGAAGTCTATTGGGTACTCCCAAGAGTCTAGAGTTACCACAAGGTCCTCTACTATCCCATCAGGTTTAATAGTAGAACTATCAACAAGCTGCATGATAGTAGGAGTAGGTCTCATGCTTGCAACATTTAGTTGCTGCAAGATATCCTTGGTCATTACATTTATTGCTGCTCCCAAATCAATCAGAGCATTCCTTATTTGGATTCCATTTATGACAACTCCTACCATAGGGCTCCCTGGGTCATTATATTTTGGAATAGTCACTTTCCCAAGCATGATGCCAGCCAATTGTCCCACCACATGAACCGTAGTGGGGTCTTTCTTCTTCCTACCTGGCTTCTTAAGGCATGCTTCCTTAATTGCTCTTCCATATATAGGAACATCTTTTATGGCCTGAAATAGAGGTATTTAGACACATATATGCTTCAACTGATGTAAAATGTCAAAGGTTGGTTCCTCCTTCTCTTCCTTTTGTTTCATAGTTTCCAACCTCTAGGGAAATGGTGGTTCTTGTTTAGTCTACTTGACTGGGGCTGGTTTAGGATTTTTATGTACACTTGGTTGAATGGGGGAATTCAGAGGCTCCTCTTCTTCCATAGGAAGCTCAGTGATAATGGGTGTGGAAGGAGTTGGAAAATTAGTTCCTAAACACAAGTGGATGTCACTTACACTCACAACATATGCATGGAATTGATTTAGATCAGCAAAGTATACTAATTGCTACTATGGTTTGTTATTTGGGTTACATGTGGGTTGAGCTAGTAGCTGAGTAGGTTTAGGTGTATTTGAAATTGAACTAGTAGGAGGATGCATTATAGCAGGTTGTTGGGGCTTAGAAGGTGGTTGCATGTAGCTAGTTGTCTAGTTTGGCTATTGCTATCGTCCTCTCCATTGAGGTGTTTGCTTGCAATTTTGAGGTGGCTGCCAATTTCCTTGAAACTGCTACCAATTCCCCTGAGGTTGCTACCACTGGGGTGGAGAGTTTTGGTGATTAGGCCAGGTATTTGGAGGGTTACTCTAAGGTTGTGGTGGATATCCTCCATAATTGGATGGATATGGGGGCTACCATTGGTTACCAGATCAATAAGAATTGAAGTATGGCCCAACAAAAGAGAGTGGATCTAGTGGCATACCTTGTCATGGAGCCCATGGCCTCCATTGTGCAACATAGTAGACTTGATCCTCTTCAACCTAGATTGGCTTGAACTCAGGTGGAATCTTCTTACTGTCAATATTAGCCACCATCTTGCATCTACAATCCTTCTTTTTTCTACAATGAGGGCAATATTCTACCAACATTGCCTCTATCTCCTCTTGTTTCTTCTTGGCTTGAAGTGTATCTAGCTGAGTAGCTAGATTGTTTATAATGTCTTACTTGAATTCTTCTAGCAAGTGAGTAATCTCCATTCTTGAAACTCCACTAGTAGATGACTTACCCATAGAGGATTGGTAAGCTCTCCCTTTCTTTGAAGCTGTCCTAGAGTATTTCTAACATATCTTCTTGATATCCTCCCAAGGAACTTGGGAGATATCTCCTCCTCCCATTAGGTCTAAGGCATCAGTGCAACTATCATTAATTCCTCTTAGGAAGATTTTTTTTGTGATTCTTCATTGAGTGTATGGTGTGGAGATTTTTGTAGGAAAAACATAAACCTTGAAATGTAATACTCCAAGCTCTCATATCCCTTTTGTTGCATCCTAAAAATGTTATCTCCCCTCATGTCACTTCTCCTACAATATTCCTTGTACTTATCAAGGAAATTTATCTTCATGTCCTCCCAAGTCTCCACAATATTTCTGCCTAGCTCATAAACCATCTTAATGCAACCTCTTTCAAGGTGGTAGGGAATAGCTTGAGCCTATGGGCATCGATGGTATACCCATAACTCCTACAGAGTATGTATAACTCCTACAGAGTATATCAAACTCAAACAAGAAAGTATCAAGATCTTCTATGACAAGTCCATAAAACTTAGGAAGGACTAAAGTAGGGATATTTTTGAGGTTGTCAACTTCATTCTGATGAGCAATGGGGAAAGGGAAAGTTGGTTGGTTAGGTCTATTTCTATTTGCATCACCCATGCCTACCTGATGTAGTTCCAAAGAAAAGGGATTCTCAATCTGATTTTGGTCTTCAAAGGAAATTTTAGAACTGGTCAAATCAGGGAATGCATCAACAAATGGGTGTGGCTCTTCTTCTTCTTATTCTCTTGGCATATTCAAATTCTCATCTATTTGGAATGGATTAGGGTTATTAGGAAGGAATCTCCCATGAGAATCTCTCCTCCTTTAATGCATACGGTATCAACTCATTATCAGCCATCTCACACAAAGAATTGGAAAAATAATGGTGGATCATTACTTTCCTAAATGAGGGGTATACTAAGAATAAACTTTTAGAAATACTACAACAATTAAAACTATCAATGACTCCAAAGAGCTCCCTAGTTTGATACCATCCTTGACAATGGTGCCAAAAATGTTGGCCTCCTATAATGATCTAACAACTAAGCCCATAAAGATATGATTTAGATATTGGCCATCTAATCTTCATAGCCATCTTAATCACCATGAAGGTGCATTTAACTTGTCAACCCAAGGATGTAGACTTGAAATGGGTCAGCATAGTATGTGCACTAGGAATCCCAAAGTAGCCACATTCATTCTACAACTAAGAAAGACATAATGCTGAAAGTAAATTACTTGGAAAGAAATAAAATAATTGTTGAACATCAACCAACAACTATACTAAGCTGAAGTGCCCGACAGAAATGAAAATATAGGAAAACAAATAGGAAACTACTTTGTCTACTTTGGTTGTAGGAATAGACACAAAATAAAATTTTAGTGGTTGTAGGAACAGATAGTGCCAAATTTTAACTAATTACTGAACATAAAGTAATAACTAAACTAAAGGATGGAATGCTCACCAAGTGGACCCCGTTGGATGAGTATCCCTTAAGAAAAATGTAAACTCAGATGCATGAACTTATAACTTCATTTTATTCATTGGAAAATATGAGTACAAATGAGCAACATAACTGTATTATTGAAAAACTAATAATGTGAGTACATCATCAGATCAATCAACCTTCTGAGAAGGAGAATTTTAGTCTTATTTATAGGAAGAAAAGCTACTAACTAACTACCTAGCAAGGCGGTCAACTCCAATAGATTAGGAGGATGCCACTTTAGGGAAAGCATGAAAAGTGGAGAGGAGGTTATGCATGTGTGGAATCTGGTTAAGCATGTTTTCCTTAACATAGATTGAGCACAACAATAACTCCTATATTCACTCAACAAACAATTAAGACTAGTTACAAGGCAGTTACAATCCTTCAATTTGAACTAGGAATTTCCCTCTTGCTGAGAGTCTTCCCTCCATTTCACCTTTGAACGATCACCTTGTTGACCTTCATGGCGAATGACTAGCTGGCAGAATCTTCCCCAATTTTGTAGGCTTCTAATTATATGTGCATAGCAATATTAGTACATACAACAATTGCATATCTATAACTATCTTGAAGTAGCATTCATTAATCCACGTGTAAACTTAACATAGATAGTTCATATAGCATGTCAATGTCATTAAAGATTACAAAAATAAGCTTATGCCCAATGTCTATGGTTTTGAGGAAATATCATAAAAAGGTCAACATCCAAGTATCAAAGTCTATGACAAATACAAAAAATGGATAAAAAATTCTATCAAAATTGAGTCATAAACTGTACTCATCACCCTTTTTGTTTTTTCCATCTCCATGGATAGCTAGATAGAAAACAATATAGAAATGTAGATAAAGAAAGTAATAAGACAAGATGTAAATAATGAAAATACAAGTATGCTAACAATAAGACTGATAATGTAATGAAATAAAAGGTTACCCTCCCTTATACAAGCTTGGTGAAACCAAGAGGAAGAGTGGCACTTCAAGGATGTGAGACAATCATGCAAGAGTATAGTGTAGAGAGCTTGAAACCTACAAGAGAAATGGTGTAGAATAACAAGGAGAGATAGAATGGAGAGAATGAAAGAGTGAAGTGTTAGAATGAGAGAGTGTGAGAAAAAATAGCAAGAATGATGTTAAATGAGGAAAGGAGGGAAAGTAATGGTCAAATTTCATGTCAAAGATCCATTCTTGAGTGTGCCTATGAGTACAGATGTAACATGCCCAATTTTCTACTAAAAAATATTCCCTAGTTTTAACCCACAAGTGAATAAATCATGAAGTCATAACATACCAATAAATTTTTCTCTTACATAATGTAAATTACATGCACATTTTAAATAATCACTATTCTAAATTTACATTGCATTGCATTGTAATCTCACTAATCTTTCCATAATATTGATACAAATCTTTCCATAAAATTGATTTCATATTGAATAAACTCAAGTATAACATTCATATTTACAACCTTCCATAAAAATGGGTACAAAGTACATATGCAACTCTTCTGAGCTTTTGACACTAGAAATACATATGGTCCAAGTAACCCCCCTTCAAATCTTGTCTACCAAATAATGAGGAGAAGCATCACTCAAGTACTTTTCCACCAACCATGAACTTATTATGGTACCCCACACATATACCTATCATGTAAGATGGACCTACCTACCCTTCAACGAAGAGATTGGTTTGGTAACCCCATAATACTATCCTTTCCTGAGCTTGGTGTTCTTTCCTACAACTAGAACTTTACCATATAGTGGCTACAACCTACATGTATGCCAATCTCAGACTAGAATGCATAACTAGATCATAGTGAATTGATAGTGTAAATAGTGACAACTTACACTACTTTGGCCAAAGCATTCAACACTTAGTTACTTTGAGTGAGAGTCATCCTATTCACACACTTTCCTAGTTAAATTTTTAATGACCACATATATTCTATTCATAGGCTATCCCCTTAATTGGATTATCCTACCTCCAAGAATAACCTTTTACCTCTTACTAAAAACATTATGCTATGGTAATCAAACTAAAACATAAATCAAACTTTCACAAAATTCCATATAAATCAAACTATAACTACTTAAGCATGACTTAACATAGTCTATAGTTAACAAATAAGAACTCATACCTCCATACGTAATAAGCTAAGATAATCCAATTATATGGGTTTAACAAACATGAAAACATCTATTTTCCTATTTCCAAACAATTCAAGCAATCTTTTCAACTCAAAACAAAAATGTAACAAAGAGAATTAGCATGCCTGTAATTAGATAGATCCAATTAATTTAATAGGTTTCCTAGCACAACCTCCACCAAATAGTTTGAAAATACTTCCCTTGATCAAATCCCACAAAGAAATCTCTCTAAAAACCTCACTAATCTCACACTAAAAACCTCTCAATCTTCAACTCAATATTGCAGTAGAATAACACTCAGAAAATCAAAAAATTAGAATGCAAGAATGTGTCCCATTTTTAGTGAAAGGTACCTCTATTTATACAAAAAGATCAACATCTAAAGGCTAGACATAGGGTATCAAAATTAACACAACTCAGCTCAAAATTTTTGACTTGAAGAAAGAATAATAAAAGGTGGCAACTTGAATTGATGCACAAAAAACACATACTTAGCCATAGAATGAGTTGCCCCATTCAACTAGACAACAAGAATGATAAGTAGAAATGCAAGGTGATTCTCTCCTATAGGTCGACTTAATTGGCCAGCTCCCTATTTGACCAATTCATATATTTCTCATTGCTTTACAATTTTCATTTTGCACTACAGGTTTAGAATTCTACTTGGTTCATTATTTTCATAGTTTGGCACCACCAAAACACCATGTTTCCTATTTCCTTGGCCTACTTTTTAGCTTCAAGACTAAGTCAAAGTTATTTATGCATTTCAGATTAGCATCGCTTCACAACATCAACTTTTTCAACATATTACTACCACATATTACTTGGTATAATATTTCTATACATAACATAGCACTTCACTCTTTATTTGCACAACATGTTTAATCATTAAACATTTCCTAAAGTTTTATGCACTATCAATTTTAATTTCTGAACTTTACATATAACATATATGAAATGTGTTTTATACATTCCATGAGTTTTATTGTATAAACAACACTATTAAAATTTATAATATATATAATGTGTATAATATACATATATATATATACACACACACACACAACATTACATGTTATTAGAGCTTGATCTAGGAGCGGTCGGAACCTAAATTATGGTGAGCGGTGAGAAATAGAGCAGAGGTGTTAAGGGTGAGGGAGATATTGATTCTAAAGATGATGCAGATTGTCTTCTTTATGGCTTGCATCCTAGATTTGGCTAGGAAGCAGTTGGCATCTCATTGGGAGATGTTGCTATTGGGTTTCCTAGGTTGCTGCTAGCAACAACTTTCTTACTATTGTTTGGGGTGAGGTTTGGTTCTCCTGAGTCAGGACTGTGTTGGGATTTTTTTCTTTTTCATATTCTTGACTAGAATGTCAAGGAGGATGGGGTGCTAAATGGTTTGGCTGGTTCCCTTCATTTTTCCTGTGAGGGTTTCCATTATCTCACTTTTAGATTGTTAATGGAGGTTGGGTTATTGTCAATAGTAGGGTTTCTTTTGGTAGTATTTGTTGTGGGTTCCTACTTGGAGCTCTTGGCTATTGGTGTGCCTGTGTCTAGAGTGGCTTTTGTTGTTGTTTCTATGGTGTCTTCTTATGTTGGATTTTTTGTTTGGAGGCTTTTGTTGATGACATAAGGGTTGTTGTTGGTAGTTTCATTTTTTATGTTGATAGCTATTTTGGATAGCTACTGGGAGCTCGTGGTTGGTAGTGGGCTCATGTTTGAAGCAGTTTTTGCTACTACTACAAGCGTTTCTTTGTGGAGGCTTTCCTTTTCCTGTCATGTGATCCCTTTCTCGTCTGTATCCTTACTTGAGGTGAGGTATGGTTTTTCTTTTTTAGGAGTGTGTTTGGAGTTTTGGCTATCTCTTATTCTTGGTTGGCATGTCAAGGAGGATGGGGTTCTTATTAGATTGTTTGGATCTCTTCATTTTTCATGTGAGGATTTCCTTTATCTTCCCATTGGGCTATTGATGTTGAAAGGGTTGTTGTTGTTGAAAGCTATTCTAGGAAGTTGCTTGGAGTCTACAATTTACAGTGTTGGTTCCCTTTTGAGGGAGATTTTGGTGGTGGTGATGCAACATATGGTGGGGTTATGTTGTGCTTGTTGGGTGGGTTTTGTCCCTGTCTCACTTGGGGCTCTATTTTGGAGGAAATTTTGTTTCCTATTGAGGAGGATTTTGGGAGTGGAGGTTGCCTCTACTTTTATCACTTTTCTAATGTTTTGGAAGCTACTATTATTGCCCAAGGTAGTCAATGCCCTTGTTCATGTTTTCTGGATGTTGGTTGGGTTAATTTTATTACTTTTTTTGAATACCTAGATTTCTGTTAAGTTTTTGGGAGCTATGTGTGGGGTTTTCCTTGTGCATTGGTTGTCCCCTATTGTTTTTTCTTGGATGGTGGTTGGGTTTCTCTTTATAATTTAGTTGAACATCTAATTGATTTTAATGCTTAAATCTGTTATGTTGGTTTTGTTGTTCAAGCTTTATTTTTTGTTCCACCTTTTGTTTTGACTATTGGGTTTTCTAAAGGATGGTGTGGGTACTTTTGCTAGAGTGTTGGCTTTCTAGTCGAATCCTATTGAGGTGGAGTTGGGGAAAAAAAAATTCTAGCTTCCTTAGTTGCAAATCCTTTTGAGGTGGACGCTTCTCCTATGGAGGTGGAGGTTGAGGTTGCTGGAGATTTCAGGCTTCAGTGGAAAAGATGATCATATCTTCCTCTCCAGTAGAGGGGAGTTCCCTCCTTTAGAGGTGGAGTGTGAGTTGGGTTCCTGGCTTGACAAGTGTCTTTTGCTTCTATGTAGTTGGATTGTTGTTGCTAGGCTGTGTCTATACCTAGATGATCATGGTATCTTTTTGGGTTTAAGGTCCTTGCAAAACCTTTGGGTTTAAGGGCCTAGTTAAATCTTGGTTGTAATTGATTAATGGGATTTACATCCTTGCATCTCTTTATGCATCTTGTATTGTCTTGCTTTATTCTTGGTGTTGCTACTATGGGGCTGTTGTTGGTTTATGGATTATCTTTGCTACAGCTTAAATCTCTTGGATAGGGTTTTGTGTCCCTTCAAAACTATGTTGTAATGGGTTTTTGGTCCCATCAAAACCTATTTAATGCCAATAAAAAACATTACATGTTATCATATATATGTGTATATATATGTATATACATATATATATTTATATATATAAGTATATCAACTTTTATGATTATAGACTACATCTTTTGATATTCAAATGCATATACTTGTATTCATTTATTCTATAAAATAATAATGCACATGTGTAAATATATATACATATATACATATGTATATATATATATGTTGATACACTCATATGGACATTTCCATTACGTCGATACATATGCATATATCAATATATATATGTAAGTAAACATATATATATTGTATATTTATTTAACATTTCCTTCACATATACAACATCGATTAACATATATACATGAAGTGTATATATATATATATATATATATATATCCTCCTTGTCCATTTGACTCCCCATGCATATGGGTATTCTATTCATAAGCATATGTAGGTATGTCTATCTATGTATACTCATGTATGTATTTACTCATGTGCATGAGTTCATTGTAGATGTACATGTATACATATATACAAATTTTATATATATATCTCATCGATCAAATGTAAACACATTAAGAAGAAACCATAATTGATAGAAAATCAAACACTTAGACTAAATCAAGAACAATCACAAACAAAACCATAACCTCTCCTAATTCATTCTCAAACAAGACTAAGGTAACTAACCATTTCCCAGGCTATTGACTCAACTTGACTATACTAGAAGTGAGTGTGTGAAAACTCAATTAGGCTCATTATAGGTTACCAGAAAAATTCTCTTCTCTTGAGTGATACTTCCCCTCTCTTTTAGAGGATTCAATCTATCCTTACATCCAACTTAGTACATAGAAAAAATATTTATTTGAATTAATTGCAACCTTTTGCATCATATATTTCATGGAAAAAATCATTACATAACTTCAATTTGATTCAAACATTCATTTATTTTATTTTCAAAATACATAAAGTATAAACACACACATTTAAAGCATTTTAACACAGCTAGGTAAAAGTAAATAAGTAATAGCACAATGGGGTGTAACAATAGAGGTGTCACACTTCATGGGAAGGCAACAGTGTAACTTCCCAACAACCACATGATCAAGAATCTTGTTAGGAAATTCACATGGTGCACAAACATCTAGGTGGCACAAAAGCATTCTAGACAAAAAAATCCCCCATCAATGGAAAAAGACAATGCAAGGATGAAAATGAAGGCTTAGAAGGAAGACTTTTACATTATTGGCTTATTAAGATATTTAGTAAAGGGTGATGTTGTGGGAAATTGTGTAAGGGTGTAATTTTATGTCATAACACAAAAAAATTGGATGATAGAAATGGAAATAGCAAGAAATTGTGCACATGGTATAAATTTGAGCCTTCTTTTGGAGGACTAATTCGGAATAGGGAATAAGTGTCCTTGTAGAGGGATTTCTAGTTTATTTTCATAGTCCTCTAGTGCCAGATTAGAGCTTTTCATTTCCACCTATAAAGTTGTCAGATCACTATTAGATATTTTTGTACTTGAGTTTCCATGAGTTGTTAAGGTGTAGGGTTTTGATTGCAACAATGGATAATTGATCTTGAAACTTCCTCCAATCTCCTTCAAACCTAAAACCTAGACATTCAAAGAGAGAGGAAAGGTTGTGCCATTTAGGGGATTTCCTTGGTCAAACCCCATGTTAGTGTTTCCACTTCCACAATGGAAATGTTAATGAGAAAAGATAAATGATATGAAGGAATGATGAATTCATCAACAAAGTGTTACAACTCACCACCTTTCAATGGCTTCTTGAATGATTGAATTCATGCACATCTCATAGAGTTTTGGATCTTTCTTGCTTGAATTGATGGAATTTCTTGGAGACCTACAAAGGGTTAGCCTTCACAAAAAAAAATAACATAAACTTACATATGATTTGACATGATCCTTGGGTCTTGAATTGCTGTAATAAATCACTAAGAATCTACTCTTAACTTGCTTGAAAAATGCTCTTGACAATAATTATTTCTCTTAATGTTCGCTTATTTTTTGTTAAATCCTTTCTCTTGGTTTTCAAATGATGGAATAAATAGGTATTTATATGCAGTTATTCTAATTTCCTAAAAAATAAATCTCAATAGTCAACTTTGAACACTTGAATTGCAAATAATAAAGTTCCAACATTGACATATTTGAATTTCGTGCCAAAATAGGAGGACACTTACACCATAAGGGACCCATTTTCCATAAGGGGACCTATTCACCATAGGACATATGTGTCTCAACCCTATTTTCTAGAATTTAAGATGTCAAGGTAAAGTATTAGATGAATGCATTTGTTTTCTGTGTGCAATTTGTTAGTAATTATTAAAAATGGGCCATGGAATGCATAATTTAGGAAATTAGGAGTTCAATTAGGCCCAATGGCCTAAGGGGGAGCTAAACAGAGTGTGGAAATGTCAAGGGTGACAATTTACGACACTACATTTAGCCCCCTCTTTAGTGAGAGTGAACTTACACTTAGACTCACACTAAAGTAGAAAATCTATGTCAATAGGGGTTTTATTGTCCAAATGTTGAAGGGATAGGATGGCAAAGGATCTAGGGGGAGTGCACAAGCCCCCATGATCCAAGATTCCATGGAAAACCAATATAAGCACAAAGGAACACATGTATGTATGAAATGCAACAAGACAACATACACAAAAATACATGTCAAAAACAAGAAGCATAAATAATGAAAAAACATAACCTAACATTGTGAGTGTCCAATTTTTAATCAACTAACAAGAAACATCAAACAAGTTTTAAACATGTTAGAAAACCAAATAAAAACTCCCTATGAGATTATTTACCCAAATTCAAGAGAAAACATGAAAATAATAACAAACTAACAAAAGATAGCATGCAATATAAATTGAACTAGCTAAACCTCCATCCCATAGGGGGAGTGGTGCTCCTTTGATGTGGAAAGAATCCATTTCCCAATCCCTTTGATATTATGTTGTGATTGTTGATGATCCAAGTGTGAAAATGACTCCAAATGGTGATAAGTATGCTTGAAAATGATGAAAGTGATGGATTGTGCTTGAAAATGATGAAAGTGATGGATTGCTATGAATTGAAATGCTTATAGTGATAATGCTTGAAGTTGTGGATCCATATTGTGAACAGGATGCTTCTATTTATAGAAGCCAAGGGTTGAAGAATGAGAGGATTTGATTAATGTGGGATAAAATGGGAGCCAATGAGAATGCACCAAGTGTCACAATTCTATTGGAGGAAGGTGGAGCACATTTTGGGAAATGTGTGAGTGGAGGAGGATGGAAGAGAAGTAAATGAGAATGGTTGAGGATTTGAAATGTTGTAAGAGGAATTGAATGAATGTGGTTGAGATTTGAGAGGATGTAAGAGAATTTATTGCAAATGTAAGAGAAGTTATTGTGGGTGTGAGAAGTTTTTGAAAACCTTTGGAGGGAAATTGAATGAGAAGTGGTTGGGAGAAATATTCCTTGGAATATGCCTTTGTGAGGATAAATAGAGGAATTAGTTAATTAAAAAAATAAATTTCATTTGCAACCTAGTTAGTTGACCATGGGTTGATTTAACTCTTGAGGAGTTAAAAGCTGGAGGATTTATTAATGTTGATTAGAAAGGGATTTAGGATTAATTAATTTGAATGGATTAGGGGATTGTGACATTTGATTTGATTGATTTAATCAAATGGGAGGGTTTAGGGGAATTTAATTATATGACTTGATTTAATTAAATGTGATGAAAATTAGTTAAAAGAAGGGTGAATTAATCAATAAATTTAATTATTTGATTAATAGTTGAATTTGCTGAATTAACTAAATAATGTTGATTATTTAATTAATTGGTGAATTTGAAGTGATTTAGGAAGAAATGGTGTTAGTTAATCATAATCAAATACATAGTATTAATCAATAATTTTTTGGTGTCTACAAACATAATATATAGACAACAACAAAATGAACAAAAATATAATGCAAACACAATGCAAACAAGGAGAAAACACACTAAAGAAACACAAAAAACACAAGGTTACTACTAAAAGGATTTGAGTCGGTAAGGTAAAGAGACCTCAATCTTAAAATTTTTTCAAATACCAAATGTCCTCCGTCGAATTAATGTTAGTCAAAGAATTCTCCCACAAGGACTAGCAAGCTGTGTTATGCCAAATCACTCATGAGCTACATGGATCTATTGGATAGCAAGCTACATTATGCTAGGTGTCCATGCAAAATGATGGATTCCATAAGGCTAGCAATCTACATTATGCTAGAAACACTCATAGAACACATAGATCTACTATCAAGCAAGGTACATTATGATCGACATCCATGTTAAAAGATGTTTTCATAAAATCAATGAGTTGCATTATGTTGAAGCCATGAACCAATGTTTCCAAGGTCTCACCTAAAAAGGTGCATAAACACACCTAAAAAGGTGCAAATATTCACCTAAGAAGGTGCAAAGACTCACCCAATAAGTTGAAAAAACTCGCCTAAGAAGGCACAAAAACTCGCCTAAGGAGGTGCAAAAACTCTCCTAAGAAGTTGCAAAGACTCACCTGAGGAGGTGAAAAAACTCACTTCAAAAGGCACAAATACTTGCTTAAGAAGGCACAAAAATTCACCTAAGAAGGTGCAAAGACTCACCTAGGAAGGTGCATAAATGTCTAAGAAGATGAAACAAGACAAGGCCAAAACCCCAATGGGTGTTATACACAACAACACCACAAAATTTTATTTACATAGATAAAAAAAGGGGCATTACTCAATGCATGAAGGGTCACACCTTAGGGAATATCACACTTGTAATCACCACCAAGAGAGGACAAGTTGTGCAATTAGAACTCACACCTTAGGGAATACTAGCCATAGCATTACCACCAAGGAGAACATCATATGCCAAGAAATGTCACACACTTAGAGGATATCAATCCCCATAACACCACAAAGGAGACACAACATAGATTGAGAAGGCCATACTTTGATAATGTCACACTTTGTAGGAGATGTATGCTATCATCACGAAGAAGGGACAATTTCTTATGCAAACAATGAACAAGGGACTATATTCCCCCCTTATAATGTTAGTGTGGTTGCTACACTAAAATTTTAAGGAGATACAAAGGGATCCATTACTAGAAGAAATGCACCTAACACAAGGCTACCTAACCCCTTTCCCCCAAGTGTAGGGAGAAAGGTGAGCCAAGATCAATGATGATATGTTACTCCTTGTAAAACAAAATATGATCCCATAGAACTTAATTTATACCCCCATGCATGGTAGTGAGTATTGTGTGATACTACAACTACCACATGGCAATGAGCAACAACTAATGCTATTTTTCTTTGTATAGTATTGCATGATTAGGTGAAGATATTTGTGATGTTTCTATTATTTTTGAAGGACAATAGCCAAGATCTCTTGTTGTTTCTTGTGTGTTGAGTTCTACAGGTACACAAATACCTTGTTCTTTTATACCACATCATTTTCCATTATAGCCAAATTATTTCAAAATTTGATAACCTCTTCCATAAATAGATTTCATTTCTTTCAAAAAAGGTGGCTTTTCACAATCACTTTCATCATATGTAGTGTAATTTTTGCTTCTATCTTTGCTAGAAGTTGTGGATGATTTAGTGATAGATTGTGTTGATATCATTATGACTTCTTTCTCTTTCTTTGATTTTGATTGTGTAATCTTGTATTCCCCCATGAATGTAGATGTGAAATCTAATGATGTTGAATCATCATCCAACAAATTTTCATTGATGAAAGACACTCATCTCTATCTCCAATTTGTAAAGGTTCCAATTTTGAAGTTGGTATCAATGTTCTGAAAGGAATTTATATTCCTGTTTCACTTTGTAAACAATTTTTAGATTTAGGATAAGCTTTTATTGTGTAAACCTTATTGTTGTATGTGTATTTCATTAAATTATGAATAATTAAAGGAACTCCTTTCATCTCATGAATCCATAGTCTACCCAAGATAAGATTATGTGAAAGATCATGAGACATGACATGGATGGGAGTTTGTAACACAACCTTACCAAATTTAATAGGTAACATTATCACACCAAGCAGTTGTCTTCCCACATTAATAAAACCTTAATTAATAAAGCATCAAGTTGGATTAAAAAAATTTCCACTCCAATTTTCTCCAAAAGGTTAATGCTACAAAAATTAAGCCCTGAACCATTGTCAATTAGGGTACACCTAATCCCAATCTTGTTAATAACATCCATTATCATCAAAGCATCATTTTTTTTTTGTGTTTCTGAAGGGGGTAATTCATTTTGATAAAATACAATATCCAAATTAGTTGAATTCACACTCTCAGGAAAATTTGTTACATCATTTGGTTGCAAACTAGGAGGGACAATGACTTTTTTCAAAGTATTTTGAAGCATTCCATGAAAAATAGGTGATGTTTTAATCAAATACCACAAGGAGATCTTAGCAGGGGTGTTACGAAGTGACTTAACAAGATTATATTATTTACCATTACATTGTGGAATGTTAGGTGCAGGTGGGAGGTATGGTTGAGGTAATGGGATGCATGATGGTATTTTTTTTGGTTGCTTATTAGTTCTAGTGTTATATATGTGAGAACCTATGTGATAACTTTCTTGTTGCAACACATGATTACTAATGAGTTGTTTTGTAAAGTTTAAGATATGGCCATGACGTTTAGGAGGTCCTAAAATGAGAGGTGACTTAGGAGGTCCAATAATTAGAAGACTTTTAGGAGGTCCATTAATTAAAGGAGATCTAATAGCCAATTGCGTTTTCATAACCTCAACAAAGTTGAATACTTGTTGATGATTTTCTATCGAGGAGGGATCTAATGTCACCTTAGAATATTCATCTATGCAATCCATATTATTGTATTTTTAATGAAATGTGTCAATGATTTCATCCTCTTGTCCAACAATGTCTTCCCAAGTAGGATATTTAGGGGAAAAGAAGCAAATAAGATTCTCATGATGCTCAATGATTAGTGATCTTCTAGCACCAAGATACCTTCTTCCCAAGTAGGTGAGGTATCGAGAGGAGAACAAACATGATTATCATGATTGTCAATGATTGTATTCTCTTCACCAATGTATCCTCACAATCAGGAGAGATAGTGGGAGAGGGATCAATGAAAAACAAAAAAGGAGGGAAAATAAACTCATTGTGACATGCTTGTAACAAAAATTCCTTGAAATGCTTAACAAGATTTGATAATAGAACATGAATTATGATAACACAATATTTTTTCAATGAGAACATGATGATATGTCTTATAGATCAAGATATACTTTTTTTTTTATCAAAATAGATAGTTACAAGGCTAATACTAAAAAACATATGCCAAATCTAGGAAGAGAATAAAGACTAGATTCTCCACAATGAATTTGAGCTCAATTTGGAAGGACAAAGCCGCCCAAGGGCATTTGTTTCTTGTACAGGTTCTTACAAAATTTAAAATTTGAGTGTGTATTATACTATTTAAGGATGTCAGGTCTATGTGTAGACAAGTCTAATTGTTACAAATATTTTTCCATAATTTGCTCAATTTTGTGATCATGTAACTCATAATGCAAGTGTGCAACAATTTGCAAAATGTTCAAGCAAAAAATGATAATTTTAAATTGAATTTCCAAATTTATGATGTAATATTTGACTAATTCTAATATGCTAAAATTTGAAAATGATGATATTAATGCCTTTTTGAAACAAAACAATGTAATTTTTTACTTTTTTGAACTATATGAAAGATACCTAAATGAGTGCAATGAACATTTTTAGATTTGATTTCAGATTTAAATGACCTAATATAGATTTTTAAATGTAATTAGAATGTAAATATGACCTAAGATGACTAAAAATAACCCTATTACAACCTATGATGCAATATGATATACAAATTTTTGAACTTTTTATGCTTTTATGATGCAAATATGAATGACTAAATAAACAATGCAATGATAAACCTAGATCTAGGATGATTAATCTCAAATTACAGAAGGTTTATTGTGTTTAACATGTCGGGTTCAGGTAAATGATATGTAGGAAAAGGGGGAAACTATCCTTTGGAGATTTGCACTCTTTAGGGTTTGACACCTTTTTTCAATTTCAAAAAATGTGGGGACATGGAAATGGTATGATTGTAGGGGTTTGATGGACTTTGACAAGGTATCTGATTGACTTATAGCCTGAAAGTTGAGTCAGCTAGCTCTTGACGAAATCTAGGATAAATTTAGGGATGAGACACAATGATCTAATTAGGCTAATGATGTAAATTTTAGTTCTAATGCAAATGCAATAAACATAGAAAATCATAGAAAAATTCAAATAATAGAAATGGATAGAGTAGGACACTATGCAACTGTGGTATAAATTTGATCCTATTTTTGGAGGACTATTTCGCCATAGGGCATAAGTGTCCTTGTAGAGGGATTTCATATATGTTTTTGCAGTCCTCTAGTGCTAAATCAGAGCTTTACATTTTCACCTACAAAGTTGTCAAATAATCATTGAATATTTTTGTAAGTGAGTTTCCATGAGTTTTCAAGGTGTATGGTTTTGATTGCAACAATGGATAATTGATCTTCAAAATTCCTCCAATCTCCTTCAAACCTAAAAATTGTGCATTCAAAGAGAGAGGAAAGGTTGTACCATTTAGGGGCTTGCCTTGGTCAAACCCCATGTTAGTGTTTCCACTTCCACAATGGCAATGTCAATGATAGAAAAGATAAATGATAGGAAGGAATGATGAATCAACAAAGTGTTGCAACTCACCACCTTTCAATGGCTTCCTTGAAGGATTAAAGTCATGCATATCTCCTCAAGGTTTGGATCTTTCTTGCTTGAATTTCTTGAATTTATTGGAGACCTACAAAGGGTTAGCCTTGACAAACAATGATAACATAAACATGTTGTAGTGTAGGAAAATGTATCCCTTTACATTTTCGCACTTGTTTGAGCCCTCCTTGCTAAAATTGGGCTTCTCTATGCCTTATTTGGTCCTATTTTGTATCCACAAACCTTATTTAATGCATCCTTTTGATGATGATCCCAACACATATCTAATGACCAATCATAATTTAATGTTTTTGGGTTGTGTTTTCTAGATTTAGTGATATTGGACTCATATGCCACCTTGGGTGTATGGGTCTCACCTAAGTTTCAGGGCATGAATATGAGTTTTGCATAGAACTTAACGTTTCTTGAAATTTGTGTCCCAAGCTTAGGCTTCTGGGACTCATATGCCCCAACTGGCATATGAGTCTTACTTAGCTTGGACCTATTTTATATTCAAATTCTTGGCAGGATTTTATTCTCCAAGATCTGATGTCGGCATGTAGTGTAATTTTGGTAAATTTAACATAAACAAGTATAAATATAAGGTTATTTCACATAGTTTCATCCTAGAACTTCATAAGAAATCAAGAGCACTTACACAAGAGTTTACAAGAGAATTAAAGAGTATTCAAGAGCTGATTATCAAGCATTTTAGAGCTACATTCAAGATTCAAGCATCATGTCAAAGTTATCATGCATCATGTTTGTTTTTGAGCTAACATTTGTGATGTAGGTATTTCATGATTCAAGCAAGCATTCAAATCAAGATCCATAACATAAAACCAAAAGTAAAGATCTACATTCATGCTAGCCATTTCATACAAGATTGGGGCCTTTATTCTAAGGGTTTAGTGAGTTGCAACATAGCATATTTGTTCATTCATCATTCCTCCATTCTATTTCAAGGTTTGATTTCCAAAACGGGGTTTGACCAAGGAAAATCCCTATCCACTAACAAAACAAAGTTTTCCCCTCTCTTTAATGTGTGATTTGTAGATTTAGGTTGAAGATCCATTGAAGAGCAAGATTGGAGAAAGTGGTCAAAGTTGCAAAGTTCTCAAAGTTGTCATCTTTCTTGCAAGATCATAGAAAGTCACCTATAGGTCGGGATTCAGAGTTTTAGACTTAGAGACTAGAAATGAGAGAAGCTACAAGAAAACACTAGAGGATATCAGAGCTTTAGATCAACCCTGATACTGGGACTAAATCACCACTTGTAGCGTATAAGTCCCAATATACTAGTTTTAGACTTTTTCTATAGATCCTAGTTTACTAGTTATAGATTTCAATTTTGGCCTAAAACCCTAAATTGGGACTAAATCGCCCCTACTAGCACATAAGCCCTAGTGTGCTTCAAAATTCATAATTTCGGGATTGCAAAATTTGTTTCAAGCATCTTCAATTTTCTAGATGCACCTTTGTTCATGTACTGTTCATTATTCTGATTTTCAGTTTCACATTCTAGGTTACATTGTTATATTTGCATATCATTTACATTTCCTTCTTTTAAGCCTTTGCTTAGTGGTGAACCCCCTTTTGTCTTTAATCACACCCTAAGAGACCTTATAGCAAATCTCTTTTCTTAGTTGCACCATTAGATTGGGATCTCTAGGGTTTCCATGAATGAAATAGAGCGAAATAGGGTCCCCTAAGTTGTCCATCTCCTAAAAGGTGGGCACACACTATTTTCTTTGTTTCACATGCATAAACTCACATATGATTTGACATGATGCTTGGATCTTGAAATTTTGTAATAAATAACTAAAAATATGCTATTGACTTGCTCCATAATTCTCTTGACAATAATTCTTTCTCTTAATGTTCACTTCTTTCTTGTTAGATCCTTTCACTTATCTTTCAAAAGATGCAATAACTAGGTATTTATATGCAAATATTCTAATTTCTCAAAAATCAAATCTTGATAGCCAACTTTAGACACTTGAATTGCAAACAATAAAGTTCCAAAACTGAAACATTTGAATTTGGAGCCAAATTAGGTGGACACTTTCACCATAAGGGGACCTATTTTCCATAGGGAATATGTGTCTCAACCCTATTTTCTATAAATTAAGGTGTCGAGGGCAAGGTATTAGATTAATGCATTTATTTTCTTCTTGTAATTGTCAGTAATTGTTAATAATTTACCATGGAATGCATAATTTAGGAAATTGGGAGCTCATTTAGGTCTAATGGCTCAAGGGGGAACAAAACATAGTGTGAAATTATCAAGGGTGACAACTTACGATGCTATAGTACTATAAGATACAAGGTAAAAAATACTTGCTATCCATCTACCAACCACTAGGTAAGTGCACAAAGATGGGTGGCCAAAATCTGGTCTTATATGGCCACTTTTTTTCTAAAATTAGGAAATACTGACCTTGGATGAGAAATTGAGGATAGTTACACTCAAAATTTTAAGATGCAACGAAAAACAAGTCATAGTGCTATGAATCTACTTTCTAAACTACTATTTTTTTTGAAAATAGTAGAGATTAAGGTGTTCAAAAAGGAGGGCCACACAAATTAGTAATATTTTTTTCAAATAATATAACATAGCATCTGTTGTGGCCCCCCTAAAATGTTAACTTTTTTTAGTATTTTTAAAATCATTTCAGTGAGAAATTAGCTAACAACATGTAGACTATCCCCCATTTTTTTGATAATTTTTTAATGAATAATATGAATTTTTAATCATTTTTAAAGTGAACACATAGTTTGAAAAGCATAAATTTGAGTGTGCTACCCCTATTTTTTTTGAAAACTAATTGAAAATCAATTTTTCTGAATACATGCAGAATGAATTCTACTTTCTAAAAATGTAATTTATTTGAAATTTCAATGAATAGTTAAAAAATAAAGTTAAAAATACCAAATATTGGTTTTTGACAAAAAACAGATACACCAACAAAATAAATTAAAGATGAAAGCCTTAACATAGTCAAAATATGAAAAAAAAACATTATTAGATAGCTAAGAGAGAGCTTAACATTATAAGGAATTTGTTACTTGACCTTAAAACACGTGCAAACCTGATGGAGAGCATGCTTGAGATTATGTAATTTTTTCTTGAATCTATAAAACATGTTTTTCGGTGTTGGAAAGACACTCCAAGCCTTTGGGTTTGAAATCCAAAGCAAATCCAAGCGAAAGGCTTGGAAATTCCCATAGTAGGTAAAAATGTGAGCACATTGTAACACACTCATGTTATGCCTTGTTATAATTTGTTTGTATGTATATTTGTACGAATGTATGTTTGTATGTATGTATGTTTGTATATATGTTTGTATATATGTTTATATATATGTATGTATGTATGTATGTATGTATGTATGTATGTATGTATGTATGTATGAATGTATGTATGAATGTATGCATGAATGTATGTATATTTGTATGTATGGATGTATGCTTGTATGTATGTATGTATGAATGCATGTATGAATGTATGTATGCTTGTATGTATGAATGTATGCTTGTATGTATGCATGCATGCATGCATGCATGTATGTATATATTTATGTATGTATGTATGTATGTATGTATGTATGTATGTATGTTTCTATGTGTGACCTCATGATACATATGTTTTGGTAATATATATATATATATATATATATATATATATAGTAGATGGAAAGGTATACATTTTTTCATACCCATATAACCATATCTAGGAAAGTATATGGTGTCTTTATAGGATGTAAATCTTGGCATTAGAAAACAATGTATGTAATTACAAATATATCAAAGCTTTATAACAAAGATACTTAATGAATATGAGGGGAAAATTCTTGTATTGTGTAATCATGATGTTATGAGAAAATAGAGTTGTGAAAAAGGGATAACCAAGGGAATCAAATATATTGCGAATATATCTAGAAATGGAAATTGTTAGTCTAACTGTTATGCCTTGCATAACCACCCCATTTTATTCTTGAACAAAATGGGTCCCCCTTTCTTTTGCTTTCTTTACCTTGGTTACTTGCTTTCCTCTTGGGGATGCTCCTGTTTACTTCCTGAGCTTGTCTTTTGTTTTGCCTAAGTTAAATCTTGGTTCTATCTCAACTTGAATTGGTTTACTTCTTGCTAGGAATACAATAAAATAATTATAAGCAATGGTGTATTTTATGATAATATACCTTATGTGCTTCTGAAGACTAATGGATATTTTGTTTCACAGGATTGGATCATGCCCATGATGATATTTTCCAAGGGAGCTCAGTTGGAGTGCATTCCTTAGTCTAGTTGGTCACAATTTTCCTCCAAGAAGAAAGTTGGCAAGACCTTACAGATGTCTTGCCAACTACCAGTGCATTCTATCAATATGTGTCTATGTTGCCTTTCGGCAAGACCCCAGGAAGGTCACAGCGATTGGAAATCACTTGCTGATTCCTATCGGCAGGACATCATTCATCATTCCGGCGACTAAGAGTTTTCTATCGGCAAGAATGAAGTCTTCGGCATTTGATCTTGCTGAAAACTTCATGTCTCACCGACTGATGACAGAGGGAACACATATCGGCATGGAGATTTGACCTCGCATAAGGTCTTGGCGAGTTCTTCATGTCTCACTGATCGACGGCAAGGAGGGTTTCTATCAGCGAGAGAAGGCATCATCAGAATGGGTCTTAGCGAGCGCCTCCAGTCTCACCGACTACCGCACAATGAGTAAACACTTCAGCAAGAGTTCTTTCTTCGGTATGTAGTCTTGCCAAATTCTTGAGGTCTTGTTGACAACTGATAAAGGGTATGAAATCTTGGTGAGACTTTTGCTTCGAGAGGATGTCTTGGCAAGCGCATTGGGTCTTGCTGACAAAGCATAAAAGTTGGTCTATCGGTATGATTGCAGAAAGGTCTCCCCGATAGAGATGTCTCAGTGAAAGGAAACAAGTTCGGTGAAAGGTATCGCCAATGATCCCTAGTCTAGGAAAATACAGAGAGTTTCACCGAAGCAGGATGGGCTTGGGGAGAAAAGAAAAGGGCGCTAGGAAGTCTCACCAACCTAGAAGGGTCTTACTAATGCAAAATGGGCTTGCCAAATGAAGAAGGCTTCGGCATGACCTCTTGCCGATGTGCTTAGGTCTTGCTAATAGCAATGGATTTCCTAGTAAAGGAGGCATCAGTACGACTAGGAGGAACTTGCTAGGAACTCTGGCCGACAGTGTAGGGTCTCACCGACAGAAATTCGAGCTCAAAAAAAGCTCCCTAAAGGACTAGGGAGATCGCCATGACGTCACACTGATAACGATTGTCTCAGTGACCTCGGTGTGTATTGATATAACTTTTATAGCTCACTGAAGGGTCTCATTGACTGGTCTGTGCTATGTCAATAGCTGTTAGAAGACAAAATTGCATCGGGGAGACACAATGAGTGTCTCACCAACATGCGATTTAAGGAAGACCACTCTTGACTGCTCAGGAATCTGGCTTGGCATGTGATCGTCCAATCATAAGGGGTTAAGGTGGGCCATTGACCGATTGACCACCCCTGTGGAGAGGACTAACAGAATGCAAGCAAGAAGTATTCCTTCTGAGAATAGATGACGATGGATTGGCTCGGGTGACAGTGTTTAGATCTACAAGGAGGCCTGATGGTGCTTCCAAAAGATGGTCAACATACAAAGAAGTCCAGAACAAGAAAGAAGCCGAAGGAAAGAAGAAACTGTGACTCATAGGGACAGCTGTAGTGACTACTAGAAAGGGGGTAGATCAGTATTAATGAAGATATTATGAGCATTCAAGGGGACCCCAACAGAGTTCAAAGGTGGACACAAAGGCCAGTCGTAAATGTTGCAGATTGAAAAGATCTCATTCCTAGAACAATCTGTCATCAGCATGGACAGCAGGGCTTCACCTTGAATGCAACATTGACTCTCTTTGAAAATATGAAAACTGACTCTCCTAGAAGTAGATATTTTGTAACCCTAATACAGAGGGACATCGTATTCTTTTGGTACATTCTATATATAAGGCATTCTAGCCCCTTTGTAAAGGGTTAGAATTTCTAAGGTTAGATAGTTAAAGGTAGAGAGAACCGAGGGAGAAAATAGAAGATACAGTGTTAGAACAAATAGTCAGAAGAAAATCTAGGAGTTAGTCAGTTAACATAAGGAGATAGAGTTGCATCTCGATTCTTAGTAATGAGAGCTTCTTTTGTCTTTTTGTCTAGTAGTAAAATTCAGCATAGACTGTAATGTATTTTCCAAGTTCTCTTAGTGTAGTTGGAAACAATCTAGAATCACAGATTCTTTATACACTGGTGATTGTGCCAGCTTTGTAAATATTGCTTATCTATTTCACTAACAGTAGAAGCAATCATAGTTTAATCTACTTCATATTGTGTTCCTGAATGATAATTTTTTTAATTTAATCATTTGATTTGAGAATCTTTCAAGGATTGGAGTCTTATTTTATGTTTTGTTTGAATGATAATTTAAAATCTTTTATTTGAATTAGCACTGTGAATGAAAGAGATTGTGTGTCAAGTTAGAAGGATTGCCATTCTTTTCTGTCCAAAGCCCTAATCTATCTTTTTTTGTTTCTTTAAAAACCCCAGTTAATTTAGGTTTTATTTCATGCTTGATTTTAGAACAATCCAGAAGCTCAACACCAGCAGGCCCCTTGAACATTACTGTCACATTGACCATTGATGGACATCAACACGGTTTAGAACCAACTACAAAGACCTTGGGAGCTAAGATATCCATGTGATCATCTTTCTCTTTCAGGAGAAATGGAGTAGCAATATTTTTTTTGCATATTGTTGTGCCAAAAGGGACGTCAATAGGAACTAGCACTAGAAGGATGGCCTAGAAGGGAAAATTGGATAAAGCTGGGGTTTTCTCCCCAGAAAGGCCTCACAGAGTTCTTCGATCAACTAAAAATACATCACCTTTCATATAACTCAAGACCCCAACAAGACACAAAAGTCACAAGACTGGGGCAACTATCATACCACCCTTATCAGCTCCGCTCACTCCACTAGGCTTTTCACCAATACCCTAGTGGGTACCTATCAATCCACCATCATGTCCATCTCAATTTTCATCACAGCTAGTTTAACCCATACAACAACTGGCTCAACCACCCCCATCAATGCCATTCTTTCAGAATAATCCCTCTCCATTGGGGACTATCCTTGGAGGTTTTCACGATATGCCCAAGAACCCTGAGAAATTTTGGCCTAAGTATATTCATGGTGAGTCAAGGAGTGTTGAAGAGCACATACAAGTTTTCAAGGATGCTTGTATTAGAGCTCAAATAGCTCACCATGATGTGGTTTGTAGATTGTTCCCTTACTCCTTGGGGGATATGACTTACAATTGGTACCTTAATCTTCCTCAAGGTTCCATTCTGACCTGGACACATTTGGAAAATGCTTTCATTAAATAGTTCAGGGTTTATGTGGACCCAACTCTTCTATATCACCAATTCGCTACCATCAGAAAGGAACTAGGTGAATCCTTGCCATTATTCAATACCAGATTCCAGTGAATGTATAGGAGATTGCAAGATCCCTATCTAGTCACTGAGAATAGTGCCATCCAAGCTTACTTTAGAGTTATAGACCCCTTGCTTGGCTTGTTCTTGCAAAGGAATTATCAACTAGCTGATATTGATTCTCTATCCAAAGTCTATCATCTAGCTATCAAGTTGTAGCAACAAATCAGTTCTCAACAAGGAGGCCTAGGAGGAGGTTTCCTTTCAATAGGATATCAGATGCATAGCCCCACTCCTCTATTCAATATTGTCCTAGGAATGTCTCCCTCCCACTATGGGCCTATATCTAAATTGCAAACTCAACCACCTATTATGTTCTTTGCTACTTGAACTCTTGATCTCTTTCAACAATCATAGGTCCCTTAAAGTTCCCAGGGTCATCATAACCAAATTGGAACACCAAATCATGGTGGTCAGCCACCTATTGCTAAGAGTGTGGAAAGTGAGAAGATAGTTTAGCTTACAAATGAGGTAGAAAACTTGAAGAAAACATTGTCCCAGGTCACCAATGACATGGCTTAGCTTCGATTGAATCCCTCCCAAAACAATTAGGGTAGCTACTAGAATCATAACAATTACAACCAAAGAGGTTATCAGGGCCAAAACTCCTCTAATCAAGGATATCAAAACCAAAAAAGAGGATATAACCAAAGGCCAAATAACAACGGGAAATGGAATACAAGGCCCAATAATGGTGGAGTCTCTCACAACTATCAAGCAAATGAGGAGAGAGCACATACTACAAACATGGCTGACCTCAACTTTATGACCAATTGGTGCAGGCTGCATGAGACTGCAACCCATTCTGAGATAAACTACCTTGAAGTGGACAAGATGGTCAAGATGGCACAGGAACATGCCCAAACATTCCAAGGGAACCCTCATAAGGGAGGCAACTTAGTAGATACAACAATGACTTATGATCTCTTTGAGGAGGAATCTTCATTCCCAAGGCAAAGTGAGAATGAACCAGAGGAAGACACATATGATGCCCAAGCCTTTCAGGCCAAAGGAGGACACTTCCTAAGAAATTAGAATAAAGTTCCATTCACTACATCAGCACCCCCTAATCACATGGTACCTCCAAATCAAGGTGTTGATAATAATTCTCCACCAAAAGGCCCACCTGATTTCCATAGCAAGGGTAATTCCTTTGGTGTTTTCAAAGGTATTGCTAGTTGTAATATAGAATTTGATATTGTTTCTGAGATGTAGAAACATAAAACTTCTTTGTAATTATTTGACATCTTAAAGTGGTGCCCTGCTCAAAGGGAGATAGTGTTGAAGGATTTAGAACAAGCTGATAAGTCAAAAGGGAAAAATAAGGTGGCACCTGCTGGGGACGTGAATGCAGCCTTATACAGAAACAAGGTAGGTACTCCACCTTTTCTTTTAAGTTTAAGAATTTGTGGCAAGAACCTACATAATTGTTTGTTGGATTCAGGAGCTTCAAGCAATGTTATGCCATTCTCTATATGTAAGAAACTAGGATTGAACCCCATTCAGACAAACAAGAAGGTCATTCAACTTGACAAAAAGGAGGTTAATGTAGTAGGGGAATTAAGAAACATATATGTGCAAGTGGGATCAGACCCTAGGATCCTAACCAACATAGATATTCAAGTAGCAGATATTTCTGAGACCTATGGTATGCTCTGAGCAGGGATTTGATGAAAAGTCTAGGGGGATAGCTTTCCCTTGACTTTTTGCATATGTGGCTGCCATGGAGAGCGGTCTCAACTCAGATTAGGATTGAAAGTGAGCCCCGCCTCGAGCATATCATCACTGAGTATGATTTCCCTAATGAGGTAGCTTACTTTGAGACTAAGATGGGGGTTTATAAAAGAGAAGAAATTCTAACCTTCTCGGTTCTCAATTCTAAAGACATGTCAATACAAAAACTCCCTGACCCTACGATTGATGAAAATCAACAGGCCTTGATTAGAAAGTTACAACAAGATCAGTTGGTCTTGGGAGAAGACATAGATCTACAAAGTCTCCTGCTCCCTAATTGGTGTAGGGTACACTACCAAAGTCATTCTGAATTGACTTGTCCACCTTGCATTGACATTTTAAATCATGTTTCCCTAGCTGAGGAAGCTAGCACAAGTCACCCTGAGACCATTGTAGACCACTTCTCATTTGAGGCTAAGGAAGCAACCATGTTAACTAGGGATAGAATAATTTCAAAGGAGATTCATTCTCCAATTGAACTTGACTCAGTTACATTTCCAAACCAACATGCTTATGTGGAACAACTCCAAGATTTTCCCGGTAGCCCTGCACTCACAAGTATGCCAAAAATTGATGGACCCATCAAAGACACAAGTGGCTGTCAGAAGGATAGCCACAGGTCAGATGATATAACTAAGTAGGCATTGGGGAGTGCATCTAAAGAACTTACAGAGCATCCTTTCCCTATACCTGATGCAAAAGATCAAGCAGCCCCAATTGTGACTCATCCAACTCAAGCACCCATAACAACTTCAAAAGAATCAAGTCCAACTTGTGATCAACTGTGGACCCTCACGTTTGATGGATACAAATCTAAGACAGGTAGTGGTGTTGGAATTGTACTAACTAGCCCGAAAGGGAAAACCTTCTTTGCTTCTTACAGGTTGCAATTTGGGTGTACTAACAATGTAGCAGCGTATGAAGCTCTAGCACGGGGACTGATGTTTGCACATAAAAAGGTCACAACCTTGCTGGTCAAGGGAGATTCAAAAATTGTTATCAAGCAGGTGCGCAACCAGTACACCTATCACAATAAAAGGCTGGCAGCATATAGAAATAGGGTATGGAATCTAATCGAAGACTTTGATGCCTTTGGGATTAGCTTAATCCCTAGAGAAGAAAATTAGATAGCCGATTCATTGGTTGTTGCTGCAAGTACCCTGGAACCTATGCAAGGCTCCAAGCTCAAGAAATTCTCAGTGGAACTAATTTCCACCCCTTTAGTTCTTGACAACATCATGAACTTTCAAGTCTTTTATGATGATCGACATATTCTGGCTTTCTTGGAAAGCTTAGATGTTTTTAAGGGGCAAATTATTGATGAGTTCAATAGAGATCAAGGGGATTGGAACCCTGAGGAATGTGATATAGAAGGGGTTTTTAAATTAAAGAATAACAACATTCCCAAGGGGATGGTGGCCTTGGAGAGAATTTTTGACTCAGATCAAAGGGCTTAAGAGAAGATATCAATTGAAGATAAAGGAGGTGAATACGAAATAGTTAACTTAGCTGATTCTGGTCCTAAAAGGAATGTCTACATAGGGAAAGCCTACCCTGAAGCAATTAGAAAAGACATATTGAAGGCACTTAAGAAAGATATTTCTACAATTTCTAGGGGATATGAAGACTTAAAGACATTTGATGCCTCTGTTATGACACACTATTCCCTTGAAGCCCAAAGCAAAACCCTTCCGACAGAAGCAACGCCCTATCAATGCCCTGATTGAACCATTGATCTATAAAGAAGTTCAGAAATTACTCTCGACAAGGATAATTTTCCCTATACGCCATTCAATGTGGGTGGCTAACTTAGTCCCAGTCCGCAAGAAAAATGAGGAGATTAGGCTGTGTGTCGACTTCAAAAATTTGAATAGAGCCTCAAAAAAGGATAACTACCCACTTCCTTCTCTGGATGAAGTCCTATAGATTGTCAATGGATCTCAAATAATATCATTCATGGATGGTTACTTTGGATATAATCAGGTAATGGTTGACTCTGGAGACAAAATGAAGACAACCTTCACTACAAAGTGGGGAACATTCGCGTATAGGAGGATACCATTTGGTTTGATAAATGCTAGAGCAACTTTCCAGCACGCCATGGACATAGCGTTCAAGGACTTGATCAATAAGTGCATCATTGTCTACATGGACGACCTGAGAGTGTTCTCCAAGGACCAATTGAATCATGTTGTGAACTTAGCCAGAGTTCTTGAGAGATGCATCCGGTATGGAGTCTCATTGAATCCAAAAAAATGTGTGTTTGAGGTTTCTGAAGGGAAGCTGTTGGGACACATAATTTTTGAAAGAGGAATATCAATCAACCTAGATTGAGTCGAATCCATTTTGAAGATCACCTAGCTAGGAAGCAAGAAAGAAATGAGGTATTTCTTTGGGAAAATCAACTTTGTGAGAAGTTCATTACGGGCTTTGCTGAAATCGTGAAACCATTGAATGAGATGATGAAGAAAGATGCCAAGATAGAATGGACTAAGGAAGCAAAGGCCACGTTCTCACAAGTCAAGTGATCCATTTCAGAAGTGCCCGTTCTCACTAGCCCAGACTACCTAAGACCGTTTTACATCTATTCATTTGCCTCTGAACACTCGTGCGCAGCTGTCCTGACTCAACGAAGAGAAGAGGCAGAGGAGAGACCGATTGCTTTCATGAGCTCTCCATTCAAAAACATGGAAATCAAATACCCACCTTTGGAGAAGCAATCTTTTGTGCTGGTTCAGGCTGTTAAGAAGTTCTGACATTACATTCTTTGAAGCCAAATCATCACTATAGTTCCTGACACTGCTATGAAGTCTTTACTAATGTAGAGCAAGCTGGGAGAAAGGAGAGGCAAATGGATGGCCATCCTACAAGAATTTGATCTAGAGATACACCCTATGAAACTAGTTAGGGGCATGGTTTTATCCAAGTCCATGGCGAACGCTGGCGACAACATCATCTGTCAGCAATACATGACCCAGTCTTTCTCTAATGACCTTTGGTATGCTAATACCATTTTCTTTATGCTCAACAATCAATGTCCAGAAGGAATGAATGCCACTCAAAGGAGAGCCCTAAGACTAAAGAGTTCTCATTACATGCTCAAAGGAGGCTTGCTATACATGAGGAATTTTGAAGGAGTATACTTGAGATGCCTTGATCATCAAGAGGCTAAACATGTGATCTCTGAGTTTCATGGGAAACATGGCATAGGTCATGGGTCTGCAGATTCTTTGGCACACCAGATCCTCTGATCTGGTTATTACTGGCCCTGTGTATTCAAAGATTCCCATCAACATGTGAGGACATGTCACATTTGTTAGATTTCTACACCAAGGGAGCGCCATTCAGTCATGCCTTTGTAGCTCGTCTATGAGGTAAGACAATTTTCCCAGTGGGCACTAGATTTTATTGGGGTGATTAACCCAAATTCTTCTGTAGGACACAAGTTTATCTTGACTGCTACTGATTATTGCACAAGATGGATAGAGGCTATACCCTACAAGAACAACACCATAGAGGTAGTGATCAAGTTCCTTACCGAGTGCATCACTACAAGGTTTGGGGTACCCTTCGCTCTGGTATGTGACAATGGCTCTGCCTTTTCTTCTACTGAGTTTATTTCCTGGGCATATGATCACTAATTTTTTTTGAAATATTCTTCAAATTATTACCCATAAGGCAATGGAGTTGCAGAGTCAACCAATAAGAATCTCTTAGGGGTAATTAAGAAATTGTTAGAGCATAACCCTAGAGACTGGCATACCCAGCTAAGATTCACATTATGGGTAGATAGGACTAGGATTAAGGATGCTTTAAACACCTCACCATTTAAGTTGGTATATGGCCAAGAGCCTGTCTTTCCTATCCATCTGCAAATACCTATCCTTGAGTTCATGCAAAAATTATACTCTAGTGACAATAGGATACAGTTAAGACTAGCTGCTTTGTTGAAATTAGAAGAATGAAGAGATGCCGCCTTGCAACAATTCTTTAGACACCAAGCTGTTGTCAAACATTGGTTTGACAAAAGGGCCAAAATCAAAGCCTTTAGGATATCAGACCTTGTGTTATTATGGGATAAAGCTAGTGAAAAGAAACGAAGTCACCAAAAGTTTGACAAACTCTGGCTAGGTCCTTATTAGATTACTGAGATCGTAGGGGAAAATGCTTTTCTATTAAGTAGCTTAACTGGAAAACCCATTCCTTTGCCTGTCAATGGGCAGTTTCTCAAGCACTATTTTGAGTCATAAGGCTTGTTAATTGTTGTTCTGCATGTAAGTAATTCATTGTTCTTTATGTAAATAATTTGTTTGTCTCCTACTTATCAATGATTTGCATCTATAAATAGTTTCTATGTGTGAGTAATATACTCTTGTTTGTAAATAGTTTGCTGACTATTTGTTTGTCTTTCCTTTTTGTCTTTCTATTTCCTTTGTTCTGTGGTTTATGTTTTGTTTTGTTCTTTGGGATTGATCTGTCCTTTCCATTTGAAAATGTGGGTTGTTATCTAAAGTATATTGTGGTCACTAGGAGAGAAATGGTTTAGATATTTTCAGGTCTACTGGTCAGGTGATTTTGTCCTAAACTCTTTTCTTTATGCCCATTTCCAATAAGAGTTGTGGAAGGTCTTGAAGACAAGGTGAAAAGTAAGTAACCTTCATTAGCTCCTCTGAATTTTTCACAAATCATTAAGACCATCTCCTCTTGTAAGGGTATATCTATCCTAGGACTATGGTGTTGCAAGATTTGAGTGAAAAATACGATTCCCAAGTGTTGTCTTGAGGTCTATGGTAGTTTTCAACCCAGATCATATGTTAAACATTTGACATATTGGAAAAAAACTAAATGAAATTGTGATAGGTCAAATGTGAGCGTTACAAAAGCAAGCAACAAGTTAAAGAGTGCAAATAAACACCAAAACAACCTACACCTCAAGATTAGCCTAAGTTGGAAACAATGCAAGACAAAGCAACGAAATAGAACCTTATACCTTGCCTTGAGTCAATCCTTTGGTTGGCCCTTCGATCTTGGATGTGTATGCTCCTTTGATGGCAAGTAGAGGATGTGAAGATGGAAATGATTCTTGCAATCATAAAAATGGCTAAGTGTTGGTTGAGAAACAAAACTGCAAGAGTTTGACTAGCACAAATAATCTCCCCAAAATGAGAGAAAATAGGGGGGATTTATAGGATTTTTGAGAATTCCTAGGGGAAATGGACGGTTGAGATTGATCCACCAAATATCAAGATGTATGGCTAAGGTGAGTTGAGAACTCACAAGCCCTCACATCTTGACATGTGGCATGTGATATAGCCCTAAAAGGTGAAGTGGACATGAGGTGGAAGGATAGGACATGACATGGAGGGGGGGTACAAAGTACCTTGGGATTGGACAAGATCTCCTCATAAAGGAGGTACTTGTCCCCATGTGGGTGAGAGGACAAGGGGAATTAAAAATTTCTCAAATATTCTCATGGGGAGATGGGAAAGAATAAAGAATGAGTGAAGGACATGTGGGAAGAAGTGAAGACATTAAAAATTCCTTTTGGGTGCCTTGGGGGATTAAATGTGAATTAAAAATTCACATAGGGAAGGGAGATGCCTTGTCCAAAAGGGGAAGGCCTTTAATAGGGTTGACTAAGGACACATGTCATAAAGGACATGGGGAAGAGAAAAGGAATTTAATATTCCTTGGAAGGATAAAAGGAATTAAAAATTCCTTGAGAGGTTGATTAGGCTAGCTAATGAGGGGTTAGAGGAAGGTTAGGTGGCTAAGAGAGATTAGAGGCCAACTTGCAAAAGTTGGAGGATGTGACACATCCTAATCAAGGATTAGGCATGTGCACATCCTAATGATGAATTAGAAGATGGATTAGGATAAGATAAAAATGATGGAAGATGTGACATAAAGGGGATTAAATAAATAACATATTTATTTAATTCAATTGATGGAAGGAGGATTAAAGAGATAAGGTATTATTGATTAAATACCTTAGGGATTTGGCAGAATTAAAGATATTAATTAAATAGTAGTAGTATTACTTAATTAACGAAAATAAGGCGAAAGGGGATGAATTTGGATAAATTAAGTGTTCAAATTTAGACATCTACATTTTGCCCCTCTTTGAGATGGTGTTAAGAAGTAGCATCGTTTCAAAGAATATTAAAACATAGAACCTAGAAGAAGATGATTGGATTGGGAAAGATGCCCCAGTCATTCCTTTTAATGATTAGGAAGGGAAAATGATGATGAAAGTTTGGGATGAATGATGCCCCCTCGAGAGGATATGCGGGTTCAAGAGAACACGAGTGTGCTCTCGAAATGGATGAGATGATGCAAGGGGAGCTAAAGAAGATGATGCAATGTGATGGAAGATTGGGAGGGGAGTGTAATGAAGGATGAATGGATGGGGGGATTTTGATAGACGAGAGGATGAAGAGGAAATGAAATCCAAATGCAATGAAAAGATGAGATGCAATTTTCCATCGTCGGAGCACTGATTTTTGCTATAGCATAAGACACAAGACACCAAGGTATGAAGAACCAAGGCAGATTAGTGTCTAATGCATAAAATAAACATAACAAACAAGAAGGCTATCCCAACACCCCAAAGTCATGGTGACCTTGGTCGGGCCTTGTATTGGGATAACAAAGCAGGAAGGATGCCTGCGTAAGCAGGATCTGGGGGGACGAGAGAGACAAAAAGAAAGATCAAAGATACACCTATGTTGACTAGTCAAAGCACACCATGATATGATGGATCAAGGTGACCATGACAAGTGATGATAGGGAGCTCAAATGATAAACAAAAGCCAAAAGCATCAAAAGATCACAATTAATTTCAAATGTCCTTTGCCATAGGATCAATCAAGGGGATGGATGGGATTGATGAGGTTTGTTAGGAAGGATGCATCCTGTTGAGACTGATGATGGATACTAAATTAAAAGATTGATATGACGCAGGATATTCAAAACTGATTGGATCTAATGATACAAGTGGATCTCATTTGTTAAGAACCAGGGAGATAAGGACATAGCTTGATGACATGACACAAGAGACATGACATAAGACTGACACATCCTAGCGACCTAGGGGCTCGGGGGCCGATCAAAGATTAGCCTTGCCTACATGGAAGCGCAGAGCCCTCGTAGTTCAACAAAGGCTGACGACAGACCATGATGGAGATTTTGATGGATGACCAAGATAGGATGGAGAACAGGAGAAAAGTGGACAATATAGATCGATGATGGATGGAACCCCGGGGGTGGATCAAATGATCGACCGTGCCTACGTGAAAGCGCAGGGGCAACATAGTTCGACAAAAGGTCAAAGACAAGTGATGGATGAAAGAGGACGAGATATCCCTAGATAAGGGGATAAAATGATTGGACCGACACGATGGAACAAGATAGACCTATTGGATTGAAATGGAGGATAGTGACTATACAAGCTCAGGGATGGGATAGTTATCCAAATCACCAAAAGATGAATTGGGAGGACGATATGATGGATAGATGGATGATGAGATAGGATAGGAGATTGAAAAAAATGTGTAAAAGAAGCAGAAGTGATGATGATGAGATAGATAGAATTGGGTTGTGTGGGGAAAAGCCTATAGCGAGATACCAATGACAAGGGATTATGAGATGGGATGAGGGTAGAGGATGGGGGGGGAAAGGATTGTCAGGATGGACGATGAGGAAAAGGTGGCCAGATGGATTGATGACTAATTTGTGGAACGAGAAGGTGAAGGGTGGGAACAGGTGGAAGATTACTTAGAATGAGTAAACGATTGATTAAGATTATGGAATGAGAGTTTGAAATGATATAAGGAGGTGTGATGAATGTTTGAGATGAGAGTTGAAGAAGATGGAGGGAGGGATCTTAAGACTTTGTTTGATACCCAAAGGTCTGGATTGCAGATGGATTAAAGCCCAGATTAGGGTTTCGGTTAAGCTCAGATTGGGATTGGATTGAAGACCAGAATGATTGGAGGATGTGATTGGATGGATTCTACACCGAGTTCTGGGGTTTAAAGGGCGTAAAGTGTTGACAATCAGATTTTTCCAAATTTGGCAATTTTCAAAATTGTTAAATTTTGCCATTTTAGGAAACTTCATGGTCGCATGTTTGAGAGTCCCAATTTTTTCCAAGAAATACCCATTGGTGAGATAGGATGAATTGCCAACTAACATCCCAGATGCGACATATGCATTTTGAGTTATGAGTGAAAACAATTTTTCAAAATGTTAGAAAAAAACACTAAACTAGGATTTTGAGGGCCTAGATGAAAGTTTGAGGCCCTGGAAATGGGTCAAAACGGGTTCCAACGGCATTCAAAGAACACCCGAGTCAAAAGTTATGGCCCCCGAAAGTTTTGGTGTAAAAATCAAAACCCTCAAAAATATGGTTTTTCAATAAATTTTGAAAATTTCAAGACATGGGTTTTGTCCGGGGCGTCGAAAGAAAAAATGGGTAGGAAAAAAAATTTTGTGGGCTGCCTCGGATTGTGCG
>VDFB02049217.1:17862694-17925765 GCA_007258455.2 Sequoia sempervirens | reverse complement strand
GGGATGGGATGGGGGATGGGGGAGACTGGGGGATGGGAGAGATGGGGGGAGATGGGGGGATGGGATGGGAGGGGATAGGGGATGGGGGGAGATGGGGGGATGGGATGAGAGGGGATGGGAGAGATGGGGGGAGGATGGGAAGGGGGAAGGATGAAGGACAAAAAGAGGGGATTGGCCAGGTAGATGGGTGGATATGGTGCTAGGATGGATGGAGAATGAGATGGAGGAAGGTTTGGATGTGATATTTCTGGATAAGAAGACGAGGACGGGAAGACATAAGGGATTGGTAGGAAGACAAAGATGGGGATATGAAAGGGAGTGTTTTGATGGATGGATGGGAGGATGAGGATGGGGATGGGGAGAAACCTATAACCAGAGGCCAATGACAAGGGATGATGAAATGGGATGGAGATAGAGAAAAATGAAGTAGGGAGATAGGGATGGATAGGAAGATAAGGATGGGGAGATGGAAAGGATGTGATTGGACAGGATGAATGATGTCACCAAGGACTACATTACAAAGGAAGACAGATTCCCCCACTCTAGATATGTCATGTGCGGGAAGGAATGATGGATGGAAGACAAGTGGATGGGAAGATAAAAGAGTGAGATGGATGAAGATAGGATGCATGGATAAGGAAGGGATATGGAAGGTAGCATGACAGGTGGATCAGGAAGGTAGACAAGTGCAAATGAGGATTATGATAGTGTGCAGATGAGGGAGATGTATGCTAAGAGGTGTCTAAAGCATGCTTATGTGTTTGCCCCATTATTATCAAGATCACAAGGAGGATGGAAGGATTGGGATAAATGAGATATGCCAAACAAGATGTGTAAGCTTGATATGATGGAGGGGATGGACGAAAATGATGTATGGCAATAAGATGGGTGCATAGCCGAAAGTGTAGCAGGAAGCATAGCGGATGGAGGGAATGCATATGAGGAAGTTGCCCCCGAGTGTAGATGGGGATTTACGCATGACGCCTGTTTGCCAGGTTTTCATCATGGTACTTATCCAAGGCGCTTGTTTGCCAAGTTTTCACCATTGGATGGATTATTTCTCTTTACTATTTTATTTTTTTGATTTTTGATTTTTGGATTTTCTGATTTTTTGGACTTTTTGACTTTTTGGATAGTATGCAAAAGGAGACGGATAAGGATAGGGAGGCGAATAAGTGGGTTTAGAAGACATGCGATAAGGATATGGATGAAGGACTAAAGCATCAAGTTCTATATCAAGTATTAAAAGCCCATGTTTGAACCGACTATTGGATGTTGGTACAACCTTATGAGGAGAGATGGATTATGCAAAAGGATGAATTAGAGGGATTTGATGGGGGAGATACATGGGATAATGGGTAGGATGTTGAAAAGCGCATGGATGGAATGATGGGGTGGATATGTGATGGGGAGATGAGTTCAGGACCAACATTGGCACATGTGGTGATGGATGTGAAAAGATAAGAGGATTAATGGATGGAGAATGTGGGGATAATGGAGGAGATGGAATAGTGAATTTCAGGACATAGGGACCCAAAACAGACTTAGGAGATGAAAGGTGGGTATGGTTAGCTTTTGGATTAGCAACTTTGGATGTTCTTACAGATTTTTCATGTGATGGCATTGCATCCTTTTTCTTTGGGATCCACATGGTTTTGATTTTTGCTTTAGTGGGCCTTTGTGGCTGATGGGTTTGATTTGGATTGTGGATTTGATTTCTCTTTTCTTTACCATGTCTTTTAGAGGGGACATGGGAAGCTTTGATTCATGTGGGTGTTTAGATTGATGCATTTTATGTTAGCATCCAAAGTGCATTTATTAGCAATGGGATGGGTGTGAGGGGATGGACGATGTGGAGCATTGGAGGTAGGAGTATGGGGATTACGTGTAGATGGGGGATGTTTAGGTATGTGCCTTTGTTCATCCTGATTATGGGATATGCGAGAGGGATGTTTATGATGGATGACATGGATAGGTGTTGGATGAATGGCGAATGAGATGGAGGAGGTGATCTTGATATATACGGACCCAAGATGGATAGAGTGATGAAGGATAGGAGATGGTGGATGGAGGGATATAAGGACCCAAAATGGATGGAGCAGATGAAGGAGTAATATGGATGGTTGTTTTGAGGTGATATGATAGAGGAGGAGGGATTGCAGCATATGATTTGGTGGAGCGATGGGAAGAGCCAACATTTCTTTTGGAAAAGGCTCGTTGAGGATGTCTAGAGGTTGTACCAACATGTTTAGATTGTGAGTCTTGGGAAATAGATCCAAGACCTTGCATGCAGATTTGTTCTTTGACTTGGATGGGCTCTAAAATACCTTGCTCGTGAAGGCCTAGACCTTTCCCTTGATAGTTCATGTGCTTGAGCATTCGATCCATGATAGGATTTTTGTTATTCTGAAAACATGATGCGAGTCCATTATTAGGTGGGGGATGATGGGTGGTATATACACTGTGTTTTTCTTCTGCAAGGAGGCCACCATGGAAGAATGTGAGAGTACTAAGGGGATATGCAAGCGGTGTGGGGATAGTATTTTTAGGCGATGATGGGGAATCTTGAGAAGGAGATGATGGAATAGCAACATTTGGATGGGTTGTATCAGGAGAGGGAGTAGGGGATATGATAGGATTTGATTTTGTGGTAGCAAGCTCATGCAATGGAGACGGAGATGGAGCGGTAGAATCTTGAATGTCAAGAGGATCATGGGATGGAATGGATGGGGGACTACGATCTTGCAGTAGACTAGATGGGATGGTAGGATCTTGATCTGGAGAAGGGGATATGTTGGCATGCTTTGGATCAGGCTCTTGGCATGACTCATTGTGTGTGGGAGGCATGATAATGGAGTCATGGGGGGACTCTTCAAGTTGGGGAGATGGAAGGATAGAGGATTCGATGCAGTTATTAGAATGGATTTGGGTGTTATCGATGGGTTCGATGACTCTTGGAGTAGGAGGTGGATGTTCAACGGATTTGGTAGATGTGATGGTAGGAGATGGGGACTCAGTAGATTCAAAGGATGTCATGGTAGGAGCTGGGGACTCAGTGGATTCAGAGGATGTGATGGTAGGAGATGGGGACTCAGTGGATTCAGAGGATGTCATGGTAGGAGCTGGGGACTCAGTGGATTCAGAGGATGTGATGGTAGGAGATGGGGACTCAGTGGATTCAGAGGATGTCATGGTAGGAGCTGGGGACTCAGTGGATTTAGAGGATGTCATGGTAGGAGATGGGGACTCAGTGGATTCAGAGGATGTCATGGTAGGAGCTGGGGACTCAGTGGATTCAGAGGATGTGATGGTAGGAGATGGGGACTCAGTGGATTCAGAGGATGTGATGGTAGGAGATGGGGACTCGGTGGATTCAGAGGATGTGATGGTATCATCAATGATAGGTGTTGGATGGAGAAGGGTCTCGTCACTAATGACCATGGATGATGGGCTGGGATGGCATGGTTCCACGACTGTAATGTGTGGAGTGGGAGATGTCTCCTTTGTTATAAGTCCTTGGAGAAACTTGAATACGCTAGGCTGAGATGGCGAGACGGGAGTGGATGAAGGTTTATGGATGAGTGGGGGATTAGGACTAGGGATTGGTGGGCTAGGATTAGATAGGGGAATGGGATTGGATGCAAGACTGGGAATAGATGGGGGATTAGGTGAAAGGTTAAGATAGGGGTATTGGCATGGTGAATTAGGACAGAAGGAGGCAGGTGGTGGATTGTAGTAAGGGTATGGGGATGGTGGATGAGGATGGGAAGATTGAGGTGGCGGATTAATATAGGGAGATGCAGATGTTGGATTAGAGTAAGTTGGTGGGTGTGTTTGACTAGGATAGGAAGATGTGAATGTAGGATTAGGCTGAGGGGATTGGTATGGGAGATTAGGGTAGTGGGTACATGTGGATGGAGGATTGAAATAAGAGGATGTGGATGGGGGATCAAGATAGGGGTATTGTGACGGTAAACTAGGATAAGGGGATGACGTAGATGAAGGATATGATGGACATCCCTTGTCAAAGGTAGCATAAGGAGTGTGATTAGGCATAGATGAAGTCATGATGGGATAACTCGATGGGGTGATTAGATTTTGGAATGTGGGTGGAGAAAGCTTACTGACAATGATAGTGTCAAGGGGATCTATGTCGTATACCTCTTGATCAACAAGACTTTCATTATCATCATCGACATAATTAGGGTCTCCCTTGACCACTATTGATGGAGGATAAGGATTCATGATGGTGAAAGGATGAAGAGGATGGATGAAATATTTTGGATGGAAATGGACAAAATCTCAAATCGGGATTTAGGACAAGCTCAGATCAGGATTGGATTAAAGCTCAGATTAGGATGATTGGATGATACGATGGGATTGATTTTGATGATCGGATTTGATTATCAAAGGATGATTACGACACTGAATCTACCTCGAGATGGAAATAGATTGATTGGGTCGAAGGTGATTGGATAGGGATGCGATTGGATTGGATTGGATAAGATCGATCGATGATTGATTGATAAGATCGACCGATGGATCAGATAGGATGATGGAAGGGACTTTAAACCCCATTCAGAGATTATCTTAGATGACTTAGGATACTGATTGATCAGATTAAAGGATGAATGGATGATTGCGGCACCGAATCCACTTTGAGATTGAAAATGGATTGATTGGGACGACGATGATGATTAACTTAGGAAGGATGACAATCCTAAGCGGATTTTAATGATGACGATCAGATCAGACACTTTGGTCAATTTGGATAATAACCCGAGATGAAGTTTAGGGGATTTGGATGATTTGATCGGAGGAATGGATGATAGAAATGGATGAACAAATACTAAAAATGAGTAAACGGTTGATTGAGACAGATGAACGATTACTCAAAATGAGTAAACGAATGATCGGAACTACAGAACGAGAGTTTAGAATGATGAAAGGAGGTGTGAAATGGATGAATGTTCACTCGGAATGAGTAAATAGAGAGAATGGTAGGGTGTACCCCCCTCGAGGAGGCAGATGGTGAAGAAAAAGGTGCCCCGGCCAACTTCTCAAAAGTATGAAGTGGTATATATCATCGGAAAGAGCACGAAAAAATGAGAAGAACTGCCTTTAAACGGAGTCAATCGGATAAACAGTGTGGAAATGGCGGCCATGGGAAGAAAGAGTAGAAGGACAGGTCTACCACTGCACTAGGACAGATCCGCCACAGCATAGGGACAGGTCTGCCACAGCACGGGGACAGGTCCGCCACAGCATGGGGACAGGTCCGCCACTGCACAAGGACAGGTCCGCCACTGCACAGGGATAGGTTTGGCACTGCAGAAGGACAGGTTTGGCACTGCACTAGGATAGGTTTGGCACTGCACTAGGACAGGTCCGCCGCTGCAGAAGGACAGGTCCGCCACTGCAGAAGGACAGGTCTGCCACAGCATGGGGACAAGTCCGCCACTACACTAGGACAGGTCCGCCACAGGACAGGGACAAGTCCGCCAAATGATAAGTTTAAATTGGATGTTTGGATGGATGGGTAAGGCAAAGGACCCAAAATATAGCAATCATACAAGACTTGGTCAAACTGATAATCACTGGTTTTTTGCACAAGAAAGGAAATTCAAACAGCACAACCCTAAGATTAGTAGAAACGGGTATGGTCAACAAAGTCTTCTACTCTAGGATGCACATGGTTTCTAAGGAGTCCTCGATATACACCCGGTACATGAGGCCCAAACCGTGAACACCAACCCGTTACAAGCGTGAGCCGGGAACCTTAGCGAGATACTAAAGGCTCAGACAAACTCTTCACGTCATCCCGACGCTTCACCAATTACAACATGGTTGGATTGAGGTACAGCTTTTGCTCTCCCCCCTTTATATACCCCGCCGGTACGCGTGGTTGGAATCGTCCCTTGGGGTGATGAAATCCCCAAGCAGGTCCCACTAAGAAAGTGAAAAAGGGTGACTCAAAAGGACTTGGAAAGCTACAATTTCTCGTCACCCAGGATTGCCAAATGGTGCAAGGGGATTGGATACATCAAATAGCCTTCCCAAACATGCCAAACAAGGTTTATTGACACCCCTTTAATTAAGTTATGTTCCTATTTTACCAACAGACAATTCGGGAAAACTTAAAATTTTTACCTTTTGGAGGATAGGTCCGCCACTCTGCAGGGACAGATCTGCCACTCTGTTAGGACAGGTCCACCACTTCAGGACAGGTTTGCCACTGAATTAGGACAGGTCCGCCACTGCACTGGGACAGGTCCGCCACTACACTGGGACAGGTCTGCCACTGCAGGACAGGTCTGCCACTGCAGGACAGGTCCGCCACTCCAGGACAGATCCGCCACTCTGTCAGGACCAGTCCGCCACCCCAGGATAGGTCCACCACTCCAGGACCAATCCACCACTGTAGGAGGACAGGTCCACCACTCTGTAACCTGGACCTGCAAAAATGCAAAAAACAACAAACGTGAAAGAAAGAGACCCATTTGTGGGTCCCACTGGGTGTGCCAGAAATGTGATAGGTTGAATGTGAGTGTTAGAAAGCAAGCAACAAGTTAAAGAGTGCAAATAAACACCAAAACAACCTACACCTCAAGATTAGCCTAAGTTGGAAACAATGCAAGACAAAGCAACGAAATAGAACCTTATACCTTGCGTTGAGTCGATCCTTTGGTTGGCCCTTCGATCTTGGATGTGTATGCTCCTTTGATGGCAAGTAGAGGATGTGAAGATGGAAATGATGCTTGGAATCATGAAAATGGCTAAGTGTTGGTTGAGAAACAAAACTGCAAGAGTTTGGCTAGCACAAATGATCTCCCCAAAATGAGAGAAAAGAGGGGGTATTTATAGGATTTTGAGAATTCCTAGGGGAAATGGACGGTTGAGATTGATCCACAAAACATCAAGATGTATGGCTAAGGTGAGTTGAGAACTCACAAGCCCTCACATCTTGACATGTGGCATGTGATATAGCCAAAAGGTGAAGTGGACATGAGGTGGAAGGATAGGACATGACATGGAGGGGGTACAAAGTACCTTGGGATTGGACAAGATCTCCTCATAAAGGAGGTACTTGTCCCCATGTGGGTAGAGGGACAAGTGGGAATTAAAAATTCCTCAAATATTCTCATGGGGAGATGGGAAAGAATAAAGAATAAGTGAAGGACATGTGGGAAGAAGTAGAGACATTAAAATTCCTTTTTAGGGGGCCTTGTGGGATTAAAATGAATTAAAATTCACATAGGGAAGGGAGATGCCTTGTCCAAAAGGGAAGGCCCCTTTAATAGGGTTGACTAAGGACACATGTCATAAAGGACATGGGGAAGAGAAAAGGAATTTAATATTCATTGGAAGGATAAAAGGAATTAAAAATTCTTTGAGAGGTTGATTAGGCTAGCTAATGAGGGTTAGAGGAAGGTTAGGTGGCTAAGAGAGATTAGAGGCCAACTTGCAAAAGTTGGAGGATGTGACACCTCCTAATCAAAGATTAGGCATGTGCACATCCTAATGATGAGATTAGAAGATGGATTAGGATAAGATAAAAATGATGGAAGATGTGACATAAAGGGGATTAAATAAATAACATATTTATTTAATTCAATTGATGGAAGGAGGATTAAAGAGATAAGGTATTATTGATTAAATACCTTAGGGATTTGGCAGAATTAAATATATTAATTAAATAGTAGTAGTATTACTTAATTAACGAAAATAAGATGAAAGGGGATGAATTTGGATAAATTAAGTGTTCAAATTTAGACATCTACAAAAATATCTGAAACTCTATGACAAAAAAAAGAAAAAGAAAAAGAGAAGAAAAATTACCTAAAGAGAAAAGGATTCAATATGAATGGGTGATTCCAGTATCTCTACTGGGGCTTTGGATGCCTGTCTGACAGTAGAGCAATGATATGAGGAAACTAGAGGTATCTCCATCGGGGCTATACATGCCTGACTGGCAGTGGAGCAATGCCTAGGATATCATTGCATGACAACTAAAAGGAATCAACTCATGTAGCTCAAATCTTGCACATTGTTGTCTGAAAGATGAGGAAAAATTTATGAAAGGATGATGCACTATCAAGCACACACTTGGATTCAAGGTTAGTTACTGTTGGCTTACATTTGAGATTCTAGCTCAACCTTGCTTTCCAAAACTGGCCCAACTGGAGTTATGATGGTCATGTACCAGGTGTTCTGGGTAGCTGAACCCTTCAGCTTCTTGAAAATGGTTAAACCATTTTCCTAGCCGAGTCACCATTTGTTATGCCTTGCATAACCACCCCATTTTATTCTCAAACAAAATGGGTCCCCCTTTCTTTTGCTTTCTTTGCCTTGGTTACTTGCTTTCCTCTTGGGTATGCTCCTATTTTCTGCCTGAGCTTGTCTTCTGTTCTGCCTGAGTTAAATCTTGGTTCTATCTCAACTTGAATTGGTTTCCTTCTTACTAGGAATTTAATGAAATAATTATAAGAAATGGTGTATTTTATGATAATATACCTTATGTTCTTCTGAGGACTAATGGAGATTTTGTTTCATAGGATTGGGTCATGCACATGATGATATTTTCCAAAAGAGCTCAGTTGGAGTGCATTCCTCAGTCCAGTTGGTCACAATTTTCCTCCAAGAAGAAAGTCAACAAGACCTTGTAGATGTCTTGTGACTACTAGTGCATTATGTCAATATGTGTCTGTGTTGCCTTTCGGCAAGACCCCAGGGAGGTCACGATGATCAGAAATCACTTGCCGATTCCTATCGGTAGGACATCATTCATCGTTCCGGCGACTAAGAGTTTTCTATTGAGAAGAATGAAGTCTTCGGCATGTGATCTTGCCAAAAACTTCATGTCTCACCAACCGATGATAGAGGGAACACATATCGGCATGAAGATTTGGCCTCACCATAAGGTCTTGGTGAGATCTTCATGTCTCACCGATCGGCGGCAAGGAGGGTTTCTATCAGCGAGAGAAGCCATCATTGAAATGGGTCTTAGCGAGCGCCTCCAGTCTCACCAACTACTACACAACGAGCAAACATTTTGGTGAGAGTTCTTTCTTTGGTATGTAGTCTTGCCGAATGATTGAGGTCTTGCCAACCACCGATAAAGGGTATGAAGTCTCGGTGAGACTTTTCTTTGGGAGGATGTCTTGGCAAGCGCATCGGGTCTCACCGACAATGCATAAAAGTGGGTCTATCGGTATGACTGTAGAAAGGTCTCCTCGATAGAGATGTCTTGATGAAAGGAAACAAGTTCGGTGAAAGGTCTCGCTGATGATCCCTAGTCTGGGTGAATACGAAGAGTTTCACTGAAGTAGGATGGGCTCGGGGAGAAAAGAAAAAGGCGCCAGGAAGTCTCACCAACCCAGAAGGGTCTTACTGATGCAAAATGGGCTTGCCAAATGAAGAAGGCTTCAGCATGACCTCTTGCTGATGTGCTTAGGCCTTGCCGATAGTGATGGATTTCCCAGTAAAGGAGGCATTGGTATGACTGGGAGGAACTCGCCAGGAACTCTGGCCGATAGTGTAGGGTCTCACCAAAGGAAATTCAAGCTCAAAAAAAGCTCCCCGAAGGACTAGGGAGATCGCCATGACCTCACACCGATAACGATTGTCTCGGCGACCTCGGCGTATATCGATATAACTTCTATAGCTCACTGAAGGGTCTCATCAAGTGGTCTGTGCTTTGTCGATAACTATTAGAAGACAAAATTGCATCGGGGAGACACGATGAGTGTCTCACCGACATGCGATTTAAGGAAGACTGCTCTTGACAGCTCAGGAATCTGGTGTGGCATGTGATCGTCCAATCAAAAGGGGCTAAGGTGGGCCATTGACCGATTGACCGCCCCTGTGGAGAGGACTAACATAATGCAAGCAAGAAGCATTCCTTCTGAGAACAGATGACGATGGATTGGCTCAGGCAACGGTGTTCAGATCTGCAAGGAGGCTCGATGGTGCTTCCAGAAGATGGTCAATGTACAGAGAAGTCTAGAATAGGAAAGAAGCTGAAGGAAAGAAGAAATTGTGACTCATAGGGACAGCTGTAGTGACTACTGGCAAGTGGGTAGATCAGTATTAATGGAGATATTATGAGCATTCAAGGGGACCCCAACAGAGTTCGAAGGTGGACATAAAGGCCGGTAGTAAATGTTGCAAATGTAAAAGATCTAAGATCATTCCCAGAACATGTCGTCATCAGCATGGACAGTGGGGCTTCGCCTTGAATGCAACATTGACTCTCTTCAAAAATATGAAAGCCGACTCTCCTAGAAGCAGATATTTTGTAACCCTAATACAGAGGGACAACGCATTCTTTTGGTACATTCTGTATATAAGGCATTCTGGCCTCTTTGTAAAGGGTTAGAATTTCTAAGGTTAGATAGTTAAAGGTAGAGAGAACCAAGGGAGAAAATAGAAGATACAGTGTTAGAACAGATAGTTAGAAGAAAATCTAGGAGTTATTCAGTTAACAGAAGCAGATAGAGTTGCATCTCAATTCTTAGTAATGAGAGCTTCTTTTGTATTTTTGTCTAGTAGTAAAATTCAGCATAGACTATAATGTATTTTCCAAGTTCTTAGTGTAGTTGGAAAGAATTCTGAATCGCAGATTCTCTGTACACTTGTGATTGTGCCAGCTTTGTAAATATTGCTTATCTATTTCACTAACAGTAGAAGCAATCAGAGTTTAATCTACTTCATATTGTGTTCCTGAATGATATTTGTTTCAAGTTAATCATTTGATTTGAGAATCTTTCAAGGATTGGAGTCTTATTTTATGTTTTGTTTGAATGATAATTTAAACTCTGTTATTTGAATTAGCACTGTGAATGAAAGAGGTTGTGTGTCAATCACAAGTTTTTTTTATTCTGTAGTTTTAGTTAAAAAACTCCTTGAAAGGTAGCAAGTCTAGTTAAGTTAGAAGGATTGTCATGCTTTTCTGTCCAAAGCCTTGATCTATCTTTTTTTGTTTCTTTAAAAACCCCAATTAATTTAGGTTTTATTTCATGCTTGATCTTAGAACAATCCAGAAGCTCAACACCAGTAGGCCCCTTGAACATTACTATCACATTGACCACTAAGGGACATCATCATAGTTGAGAACCAACTACAAAGACCTTGGGAGCTAAGATATCCATGTGATCATCTTTCTCTTTGAGGAGAAACAGAGTAGCAATATTTTGTTTGCATGTTGCTATGCCAAAAGGGATGTCAACACTAACCTCCCCTAATATATTCAAATGTTATAATGTATGGTGGAGGATAACATAATTCATGTCCTTAGAGAATTTTTTTAGATTTAACCTGACACATTATGGGGGATAGGATTTATGGTATTAGGGTTTAGGCTTTAAGGTATAGGGTTGAGGGTTGAGGGATAGTGTTCAGGGTTGAGGGTATAGGGTTAAGTATATAGGGTATGTGGATTAGGGTTTAGGATATTCGATATAGGGTTGAGGGTTGGGGATTTAGGGTTTAGGGTATGAGGTTGAGTGTAGGGTTTAGGGTTTAAGATTGGGGTTAAGAGGTTAGGGTTTACAGTTGAGGGATAACATTTAGGCTTGAGGGTATAATGTTAAGTGTATAGAGTATAAGGATTAGGGTTGAGGATATTGGGTATAGGGTTAAGGGTATAAGGTATAGGGTTAAGGGTTGAGAGTGTAGAGTTTAGGGTTTGATTATATGGTTGAGGGTATAGGGTTGAGGGATACTGATGCAGGAGCATCCTTGGTTGTAAAGCAATCCTATATCAACCAAAAATAGTTCTTTTCTTGCATTGCATTCAGTAGTAGTTTTAGTAGCTTATTTCACATTTTATTGATTCTTTGTTTCTTAGTTCATGGATCAAGATATATCATCTACACATTGACATCTACTACATATCCAAAATTTAGATCATTTGCATTTTCCTACCAGAAGTTATCGCTCTCAAAATTTCACTATGTTACCAACCAAAGCACTTGGAGCCAACCTATTCCTGAATTCTTATTGTGGACCTAAATGGAATATTATTAGAGCATCCTGGGTTCATTGGGGCCTATCTTGAAGATTCATTTCACGTGGAGCTAAATTCTACATATCTTGAGGCCAACATTCATATTTGAGTGTTCATCAGGCTATTAACCCTTATGGATGACATAGATCTATTTTGGAGGTTTAGAGGCATATTTATAAGCATTGTAATCATTTGTAGAAGATCAATTATTAGTTGTATCTCATCATTAGATAGATTCAATATATTCTCATAATAACCCTTTGGGGGCATGTAATAATGTAAGGGTCCAAAATTTAATTTCCAAAATAATTCTATAGAATTAAATAATTGTAGAATGCCACAAACAATATGAATAACTAAATTATAGGAGCAACATGATTGACCAACCTAATGATGCAAACACAAGAAGGATTTTCTCATCCACATGTCAACCACCAAGACCTGCAATAAATTATTAGTGAATAGGGGTTTTCTTTGGTCAAACCCCATTTTTGTATTCAAACCTTGAAATGAAATGAAATAAGATAAATGAATGAAGAATGATGATGTAGCAACTCACTGAAACTCTAGCATTAAGCTCCTACTTGATTGTACTTAAATACTTCTTGAATCATGAATAAATGTTAGCTCAAATACAAACATGATACATGAACGATGATTAGGCATTATGGTTACCATTACTACAATGACGGTAAGAATCTTGCACTCACAAAAGAATACTTAATAAAAGGTAACTCTATTTGATGTTTTAATAAACAAGAGTCCTAATTTCCTTCCAAATGATGAGATATAGAATAAATGCATACTTAACAAGTTCCCTCAATGAAAAATTTAGAATGTGAGCTTAGAGAATTTAATCCATTTCCATACACCAAATAAATGATCTTCTATTTTTCCAAAAGAACAAAAACCTTGGGCACTAACAACGAAACTGCTAAAGTTAGAATACAAGACTATATTACGAAGTAAAAAATATAGAATTCCCACTAGATGTTCTTCCTAGCAATTCCATACATTTAGAAAAAAACTCTATAAGATTTCTTTTCAAATATTATGATCACCTATCTTGAGCATTTAAAAGAAAATAATTCCATTAATCATGTTATTGCACAAGATTCTTTGATAAAGAAGAAACATTTGTCTAAACGAAACATTTTAAAATTCAACCATTAATTGAGCATATAACCTTTCATAGTCATATAAGATGTAATTTTTAATACCCAATTGTTAACTCTTATTTATATTCTCCTAACATATTATCTACTTAGAAAGTATTACATAATGGGGAGATCGTTTACAAATATTGTTAGGGAAAATTAGGGCATCTCAGAGAAATCTCTAAGAACAGTAGTGCCTTCGGTAACTTTAATTTCGATTAGGCTGCCTCAAAGACACATACAACTATGTCCTAAAGCGAAAATAGACACAAGTTATTTCCCACATTGATCCTTCTGAGAGAAGCATATGTTAATTCAATAGCATGCATTAATAGATTCTACTACAAGAACCAACAGACATGAAAGATGAGACAAAAACCAGAACACAAAGATTTACATGGGGAAAGCCATTCGGGTAAAAAACCCCACACTCCAAAGATTAGGCCATTGTATTATTCAACAACTGAAAGTTACAATACAATTCAGGCTTATAGCCTTTTTAGAGATTACATCTTGTTCAATATGGAAACAATCTAGTAGCAAACTCTCCTTGAGAGATCAACCATGGATTTCATGATCAGGAGAGATTCTAGCAGCAAAACCCTACCTCTCTCTTCCTCTGCTTCAGCCTCACAGCCTCACCCTTTCAGCCAACCACACAACTCTCTCTCTTTGCTTCTCTTGTTCTTTCTGGCTCTTTTTTGTACTCTTCTTCAAAATGTCCAATGCATACATATATGCATTCGTTCTCAATAGCCTCTGTGAATCGGTTTGCTTCCAACTGTCAGATCACAACTATCGAATCATCCAGCTCAACATCGTAGATGTTTCCACTCCTGTGTAGATTTTTCCTTGCATACAGTTCAGCTCCAACATCGCAACTATTGAAAAAATCCAACCGCCAACCATTTGAATTTGCTTCCTCTGATAGGTCCATGAGACACCACATAGGATAGTCAAATGGTGAAAGAAACATTCAATTGAGTTCACATGTCAGTGAGACACAAGAAGTGTCTCCCCAATGCTCAAAGGCTTCATATCGAAATCGACGTAGGTTCCAACAGTCAGCAAGATGATATAGCAAACACCACAAGTCATACCGAAACCACCGACATCCATTGCATTCCTATTGGTAAGAGTTTCCTCATCGGCGAGACTCATACCAATGCACACAAGTCACATTGATCTCAAAAATTGTCATCGACAAGACCATCGCAGTTTTCCAAGACCTCATACCAAAGTCTTCAAGTCATGCCGGCATGAGTATTCCATTTGGTGAGACAATCATCTTTCGCCAAGACATCACACCGAGCTCTTCATGTTATACTGAAGCATCCAACAGTCGGCAAGACTTATCACTTTCACTGAGACATCACACTGAGGTCTCAAGTCATACCGAGCACCAAATAATAGTCAGCAAGACTTATCACTTTTTCCAGGAGATTACACCGAAGTCACATGTTACACCGATAACACCATTCGATGAGACATCACACATTGGTAAGACTTCTTACCGAGGCTTCCATGTTATCCCGAATCCACCATTCGCCAAGAGTTATATCGAAGACCCCTCATCATCGGCGAGACTCTCCATCAGTCACTGAGACTTCATACCGAGTGTTCAAGTCATACTGAAATCATCCAACAGTTGGCAAGACTTAGGCTATCACTGAGATGTTATACCGACATCAGGATTCCCATCAGCAAGACAATCCCTCTTTTCCAAGACATCATACTGATGCCTTCAAGTCATATCGAAGAGTCCAACCATCGGCCAGACATTCCACATTCACTGAGACTTCATACCGAAGTCCTTGTGTTTCTCTGATGACTCCATTCACTAGGAGTCTCACCAAAAACACCCGATCACATGTGGCTTTGTCAGCCAGACATACTACTGTCGCCAAGAGGTCATAGTGAACCCCTTTCATTACCCCGATGACTCCATTTGTCAGTGAGACATCTCCCTATTGCCAAGACTTCACGCTGAAGCCTTTGAGTTACCGCGAAGACTCCAAATGTATACCCGTCGGCAATACTTATCGCTATCAGTGAGACATCACACCAAAGCAAGCCTTTTGGCTAGGGGTCTCCTCAACATCAGCTTGACACAAACTATTGGCCAGACATCTCCTAGTCACCAAGACTTCATACCAATAGGAGCAAGTCATACTGATTACCACATTGGCTAGACAAACCAAAGGTCATGCGGATATCGGCAAGACTTCCTATCATCGCCGAGACATTATTCTAACAGTCTAGGTTATGCTGAAGGTTTCAGATGTCGATCACCAAGATATTCAGGAGGTCACAGCGATAATAGAAGATCAACTAGCAGATCGGCCAGACATCTTCTCAGTCTCACTGAAATTGCTCACAAGAAGTTTTAGCTTGTGGGATTGAGGCACACAATTCCAACTATCTCCCACTTGACAAAGATCACACAGGCACCTCCAAAGAAACTAGAAACTAAGATCACACTAGCTCCACCAGTTCAGACCCCACAATACTCAAGACACCTGATTAACAAGATTCCACAGATAACAGTCCACCAGACAATCTGCAACAAAGACCAGGCATCCAACTGCAACTCACTATCCAACAAAGCAACCTAAATGCAACCGATCATAGCTTTCCAGGAAACCACATAGACCTCAAATATGCTCTCATGCTCCATCAAGAATACTGCACCAACATCCAAGATGTCCACCATTTAGGCAATAAACCCTGTCATCTTCCAACATGCCACTTGTGGAAGAAAGATACAAGCCAAGGTGAATAAGCACCATTCCAATGAACACAAGCAAAAGATCCCAGTGATACCATCAACAAGATATTGCTACCACTTCACTATGCTCAAATGCTATACAGAAGCAATATCAACTTCAAAGCTTCAAATAGAACACAACAGTCAAGTCATTCTCCAGACACAAGATAAAAAACACCAGTTAGAACAACAATCAGACTGACTGCCTCTGTCCAATTGATAAACCCACATGATTGAAAATAGCACCCACAACTCGTGCTATTCCATCCAATCTCACATACCTCAAAGGTATCAACATTAGTAAACTCATGCTGCTCCAAAACCAACCCATCAGTAGTGAATACAAGCTCCAAGTGCCAACTAGTCAAAGAAGACAAAACACATACACGAACTCCCACTGCCTGAGTAAAAGACATCACAAGTCTACCAATACCAGCACATAGAACATGTAACCATGTAGTACCAAGGAAATATCCACAATGATATGCACCATCTGCAACAAACTACTACAAGAAACATTTCTCTCACCACAAACCTTCATGACCATAGAGAGAAACTGTGCACATCATATTCCTGTAGAACATCCTCCTACATACAATTCTAACAGCCAACTATGTCAAGAATGATCTCCTTCTCATCCCAAAAGAAAAGCTTTAACAACATCCATTTGTTCAATCACCAAGATCAAACCAACTTTAAAAAACATGGATGTAAGCCTCTCAAAGAAGACCAAACTACTTCATTCCCCATTTCAGGAAATCAGCCCATACATCATCTCCTACCAATTCTCATCAGTAACAAGGAGATGAAACAAGTTGTACAAATTCCACTATGAATCCTCCAGAACCATTAAACAACAATTTAAGATCCATATCATGAAAGTGAACAAAAAATACATCTGAAAGATATAAAGGGCCAAATACCTCTCAGATAAATTGCCAAGTAGACCAAGAGTGGGAACGAGAATACTCTTTCAAGATATGCAAGCCATCATGACTAATCCAAGAGCAATCTCCTCATAGGTCTCTTATTGAACTCACGTTCAACCAAGGTGTAGGCTTCTCAGACTTTCTGCTAAAAACTCATTAAGAGTAACAATCAACAACACCTCTCTCATAAGAGAAAGACAACCTCACCTTATTCTTCATGTATCCATGAGTACTAGCAACCGATCATCTCATGCTAAACTCCAACTGCATTACTACACTATCAGCAAGTATCAAGCAAATAATCAAAGCACCCAATACACAAAGAATTACCAGACCACTGTCAAAGCTCCAATCATCTGAATCAGGAACTTATCATGACACCATGATCTACATATCCCCTTAGGAGATACCATGCTTCAGGTGACTTTACCATAGTCTTAAGTACAATGCACAATGCCAAAACTCCAGTGCATAAACAAGAGTATACCATGACATAAAGCAAATAGACTCAAAACCAACATCACCTATCAAGCAGCACCAACACCTCATCCAAAGACTCCAAGCATCCTCCATGGTCCAAGATGTTGCACATCTTCAAATAATGTCCATACAAATGTGAAAGAACCCTTTCTGCAACAACAGGATCTAAGGGCTTCCCCAAGAAACATCTACAACACTAAAGAAGACCATTCACCACCATGTGATGAACCCACAGTCACTGCTAAAGCTCCCACTAAAACATGACACCCGAGCTCTCCAAGCATCATGACCAACTACTTCAGGTTCCCATAACTGACTAATTAGGTACTCAATAGTATCCATCCTCTCATCTCAAAACAATCACACCAATGCACAAGTGACCACATACAAGGCCAGCTAACAAGTCTGCACATGCAAATAATCAACCTCATGGATAAAGACAGTCCACATCCAAGTTATCTCATTGCAGCCAATGGGTAGCTAATCCATCAACCGCATAACTCGTAGATCACAAACATCGAACATGCAAACCCATCATCACATTTGAAATTGCAACACTGAGATTTCAAAGAGAATAACCATGTAGACACCATGACTCAAACACCAGATCACTCCAAACCTGATTTTCCAATCATGTCCACAACAAGCACCATAATCAAGAAGCCCACAAGGATCACCACAAGAATGTTGAGTGACAAATCACGTACCAACACTCCCATGTTGAGAATAAATCACACCTCCTTAAACCATACATAAAGCATGCATGCAGAACTACAACTATCTCATCCAGCAACACCCCAAACGCCAGGCTCTAGAAAATAGCTTAATAGCAACTCCACATAACCACAAGTTTTGCTTAACTGTGTAAAAACCTGCAAAACCATAGAGCCATGCAAATACAAAGCATCCTTAAAAGGAAAACAACAATTCAGGAAATCCAGGCCCCTTTCAGGCTAAATCTAAACCACCAACATGTACATGCATCTGAGAAAGAGAAAGGCTATTTCAGAAGCTTGCAAATCATCTAATGATTAACTCCATAGCCTTTATGTATTCAAGGTTAACAAGAAACTGTGCCTTCCAACACCAGGAAACACCACCTAGCATAAGCACTCTCCTCCATGGCTGAGAAACAAACTAGGCTTCTCCATATCATCCAGGAGCCTAACCCACAAACACCCACTATGAAAGCTTTACTGCTACACAACCACAGAGCAAGAAAATCCACCTTATACACCAAGGTTATACCGCTACCAACTAGGAGACATAAATCACAACATGATCAACTCCCTTTTCCATCTCCACCATCCTTCAAGTTGCGTGTTGTCTCTGAATATCACAAGACTTCCACTCACCAAAGGATCAATACAACAATCCATTCCTCCAAATTTCTTCCAGCCTATCAAGCTAAGAAATCTTCACAGGAGAAGTACCTAGTGCCAACAACCAGAAGAAGGCTCTGATACCACTTGTTAGGGAAAATTAGGGTATCTCAGAGAAATCTCTAAGAATAGTAGTGCCTTTGGTAACTTTAATTTTGATTAGGTTGCCTCAAAGACACGTACAACTATGTCCTAAAGCAGAAACAAACACATTTTATTTCCCACATTGATCCTTCTGAGAGAAGCATATGTTAATTGAATAGCATGCATTAATAGGTTCTACTACAAGAACCAACAGACATGAAAGATGAGACAAAAACCAGAACACAAAGATTTACGTGGGGAAAACCCTTTTGAGTAAAAAACCCCACACTCCAAAGATCGAGCCATTGTATTATTCAACAACTGAAAGTTACAATACAATTCAGGCTCATAGCCTTTTCAAAGATTACATCTTGTTCATTCTGGAAACAATCTGGTAGCAAACTCTCCCTGAGAGATCAACCATGGCTTTCATGATCAAGAGAGATTCCAGCATCAAAACCTTGCCTCTCTCTTCCTCTACTTCGGCCTCATGGCCTCAGCCTTTCAGCCAACCACATGACTCTCTCTCTTTGCTTCTCTTGTTCTCTCTGGCTCTTTTTTGTACTCTTCTTCAAAACATCCAATGCATACATATATGCATTTGTTCTCAACAGCCTCTATGAATCAGTTTGCTTCCAACTATCAGATCACAACTATCGAATCATCCAGCTCATCATCATAGATGTTTCCACTCATGTGTAGATTTTTCCTTGCATATAGTTCAGCTCCAACGTCGCAATTGCTAAAAAAATCCAACTGCCAACCATTTGAATTTGCTTCCTCTGATAGGTCCACAAGACACCACACAGGATAGTCAAATAGTCAAAGAAACATTCACCTGAGTTCTCATTTTGGTTAGACACAAGTAGTGTCTCCCTGATGCTCAAAGGCTTCATATCGATATTGGTGTAGGTTCCAACAGTCGGCAAGATGATATAGCAAACACCACAAGTCATACCGAAACCACCGACATCCATTGCATTCCTTTCGGCAAGAGTTTCCTCATCAGCAAGACTCATACCGATGCACACAAGTCACATTGATCTCAAAAATTTCCATCAGCAAGACTACCACAGTTCGCCAAGACCTCATACCGAAGTCTTCAAGTCATGCCGACGTGAGTATTCCATTCGGTGAGACAATCATCTTTCGCCAAGACATCACACCGAGCTCTTCATGTTATACCAAAGCATCCAACATCTGGCAAGACTTATCACTTTTGCTGAGACATCACACCGAGGTCTCAAGTCATACCGAGCACCCAATAATAGTCGGCAAGACTTATCACTTTCACTAGGAGATTACACCGAAGTCACATGTTACACCGATGACACCATTTGGCGAGACATCACACATCAGTAAGACTTCTTACTGAGGCTTCCATGTTATCCCGAATCCACTGTTCACTAAGAGTTATATCAAAGACCCCTCATCATCGATGAGACTATCCATCGGTCGCTGAGACTTCATATCAAGTGTTCAAATCATACCGAAATCATCCAATAGTTGGCAAGACTTAGGCTATCGCTGAGACGTTATACCGACATCAGGATTCCCATTGGCAAGACAATACCTCTTCGCCAAGACATCATACCGATGCCTTGAAGTCATATCAAAGAGTCCAACCGTCGACCAGACATTCCACATTCACTGAGACTTCATACCAAAGTCCTTGTGTTTCTCCAATGACTCAATTTGCTAGGAGTCTCATCAAAAACACCCAATCACATGTGGCTTTGTTGGCCAAACAGACTGCTATCGCCAAGAGGTCATAGCGAACCCCTTTTGTTACCCCGATGACTCCATATGTTGGTGAGACATCTCCTTGGTTCCAAGACTTCACACAGAAGTCTTTGAGTTACCACAAAGACTCCAAATGTATACCTATCAGTGAGACTTACCGCTATCAGTGAGACATCACACCCAAGCAAGCCTTTCGGCCAAGGGTCTCCCCGACATCCGCTTGACACCAACTGTCGGCCAGACATCTCCCAGTTGCCAAGATTGCATACCAATAGGAGCAAGTCATATTGATTACCACATCAGCCAGATAGAACAAAGGTCACGCCGATAGCGGAAAGACTTCCTATCGTTGCTCAGACATTATTCCGATAGTCTAGGTTATGCCGAAGGTTTCAGATGCCAATCACCAAGACATTCAGGAGGTCATAGTGACAGTCCAAGATCAACTAGTAGATCGGCCAAACATCTCCTTAGTCTCACCAAAATTTCTCACAAGAAGTTTCAGCCTGTGGGATTGAGGCACACAATTCCAACAAATATTCTCATTCAAACCAAGACTTGATTATAAATTGTCAACCAATAAAGGTCATACTTAAAAATGATTTCCTAGACTTATTCAAGGAGTTATAATTTTCTTTTAAAGAAAAACATATGATGGTATACCACAAATTACTAATTCACAAGCAATGTCAATAATATCATTGAAGAACTTTCATATTCATAATTTTTTTTTATTATACATATAGTTAATATTTAGTGCAACTTTTAAATAAACTATAAAGGGAATCAAAGAATAATGGCTTTGATGATATGCATTGTATGATTTGATTTATCTAAATATAGTGATCTTATTCTAAAACAACTTAGATATTTCTTTCTGATTAAGTTACCAAGATATATCGCTTAGGACAATACCTCAAAGTACAACATAATGCAGGTATGAGTGACTTCAATTTTCCATTTTGTATGTATCTTATAGGCATTTTTCTTTCCTTTACTCTTCATCCCTTTGATCTAGAGTTATTAACACAATGCAAATTTCAAAATTGCAAAGGCTTGAAATACACTTCGTTCTGATGTTCTTCTAGTGCTTTAAATGGATGAACAACTTTTCCCCTGTTTAATCTCGATATTGATAATCAATCTTTGTTCATGTAGGAAGTGAGAAATTCTTCACATGATAGTAATCTATTTTCCAGAACCAAATCGCTCTTCATCCACTGTAGAAATGATATTGTCACTATTCGGCACAAATACAACTCAGATATGATTGTTCCTATAGGGATGAGGTCCACATACAACATTTCATATCTGAGCCATATCTATATACAAGAAGGATTTTTTCGGTGTTTCTAGATTTTTAAGTATTTTCCAATAAGTATACAAGAATTAGAAAAGAAACCAATACGAGAGGCAACCCAAGTGAGTGTAGTATAAAGAAACTACATAAATAGATTAACGAGGTAGCTATAATGATAAGAATCACCTCTAAAGTTTTAGTAGTTTCATAATACAAGGAACCGAATGCTTCTATAATGAATCCTTACCCAAAATGAATGTGGGATAACTTCTTGCCCTCAATTAAAAGTGGATGGATTTTAGGTGTTCTATGTCCTGCTATTCAAGCTTTAATTTTTCTTGTATGGTACAAGAAATGTAAAATATAAGTGCCATATAATAGAATAGTTTTTGATGTACTTTATCTTTGTAGACATGTTGATATGGATATATGAGTTGCTTGTATTAGGTGTAATAGTAGACCTAAACCTAGACCTAGAGCTATTATCCTCTATGGTAGAATCATGAAAGAAGAGTAGCAACATAAACCCACAGAGTGGCAAGCACACCCACCACAATGCTCTAGGCCTTGCAACTGACCCGACAAAGAAAACTCCAAAACCCATTACAAGCAAATATTTCCCTCTATAATTTTCCCAATTGTGCAACCAATCTCCTACAATACCATTCTTCAATCTCAAATCATTGGAGCAATCCAAATCATCCCACCCTTCATACTTTCCCTTGACCAAACTACAATGACATGCAATTAACTGGAATTTTTTTATTGCATTTGGATTTGAATATGTAGTTGGATCTAAATTTTAGTATAGGAGGACTAACTAGAGGGTGGTAATGAGTCGTAGTGGAATATGGTAATACTAAGTTATCCATAATCTGAAATAAAATGTTTTGGCCCATAGACACCATACCTAGTTATTACTGATCCGCAAAACACAACCATTTGAACTTGCAGTTGTAGAATACCTCCTTTGCCTCATGGCTGATGATGTATGTCCACAAATCATGCAACTCATGGTTCTGCCCAATCTTAAATTTTTCTTCTAGCTCACAGTTACAATGGGAGTTCTTGTACATAATACAAAGAGAATAATTAACCACAGTCTTGTTCAGCTGTATATAAAATTTCCATACAGGACCTATAATTTTAAGCATTAATTACACAAATTCAACAGATAAAACAATTGGGGTTTCAAAAGAAGAAGTTCAATCTTTCCATAGGAAATCATCAATGTTTCCATTTGAATTAAAAAAAAACTTTGGAAAAGAATTCAAGAACCTGGAATTCACTTTCAGCTAAGTTCCCTCTTCGTATCATTGTTCCTCTTTCTTCCATTGTTCCTTCCCATCGTTCCTATTTTGTTGAGCTTTCTAGAATAACTACTTATCAGAGCCCCATTTTAGTTATACTTTGTAGAGAATAAAAGAAGATTATTAAAGTTATTATTTTTTTTCGTTATATTTTTCTTCTTTTTAAAGGTTTCACTTCCATTCCCTTACCCTAATCTTTAAAATCAAGAATAAATTATATTTCATGCATGATATTCCTCTTTGATAAATACTAATAAAGAATTTTTTTTAATTGCAATTACATAGTTATCCATAGTAAATAGTGAAGAAATGCCATCTTTAAATTGCAAAAGTAATAATCTTTGAGCATAATCATGAGTCATCCATAAAATTTAAACATACACAAAATAGTTATTCACAAAATTTCACTAGGCTAAATGCACGTTTGACAAAATAAATGCAACCAAGTTTTGTGTGAGTGTGTATATTCCATTGTTAGTCTTCAATTTCACAAAGCTAGGTTACCTCTACTCAACAACGTTCTCTCCATTGTGATGGTAATGGTCTTTCTATGACACTCATGAGAACGAAATTGCACTTTAGTTCACATTAGTATCCATTCAAATTCAAAAATTCTTTAGAAAATTTATTCCCATCTTCATAAGATTTAATCATCTCAATGCTTAAGTAAAAGAATAAATTTTGAATATTTTCTTAACTTCAAAATCATATTCATGTGCCTATATACCTGCTCTTACCATGCCCTTGTGGTTTGATAGTTTGGTCAAGTTGTTCGTGATTCCTCTTTGATATTCCTATCTTTTCTTATACACATTTGTGCTTTTTATTTCTCATTCAAATGTCAGTATCTCATGGAAGGATCAAATTACAAAGAAAAAGACTACCACTTGAATATATGAATAGTCTAAAGTAGGTCACAACTTGATCATAAGTATGTAGAAATGTATATAAAATTTGTTCAAATACCTTCTTTTATGAATGATAGTCTTGTGTGTCTATATATCGTCTATGCACGTTCTCAATTCACCAAGGTATATTGTCCTTACAAAATGATTCTCATAGAGAGACTCATTTACAATCCAAGATCATCAATATACATGAATCAAAAGCAAAAATAATTGAACCAATACATATAATCTGCATACATGTTATATCTCCACATGTGCAAGTGCATCATTCATATGTTAGTATGTTTACAAATCACAACACTCTTACCAATGCTAGTGCATCATACAAGTAGTAATCAAGTAATGATATGTCATACATAATCTTTAAAGTCTTTGACTATCACTCCACTCATGGCTAGTCAGAGTTGAAAACATAAAAAATTTCATACCTCTTTACTTTGTTTTACCTTAATGTCAAAAACAGCCCACTTGACAAGAATATTGTTTACTTCAAACACCCATTTGTTCATAATAGAAAAAATTCATGTGACTAGCATTCATAAACTTGAACATCTTGTTAGAGTGTCATGAATTCATCAAATTCAATCTAATAAAAGTATGACAGTTGACTAATCCATTTCCTTTGTACAATCTTCTATATCTTACTCTTGATTCTTTTCATATTCCAATATATTTACTGATAAAAGAAAGTAGTTATGTTCATTTTGTCAACATGGATACTCGTATAAGATATCAGAAAAATTTCCTTCATGATGAGAAACAAGCATCCCATACTACTACTTGTTATCATCATTAGAAAATTAAAATACCAACAAAAGAAAAGTCTCAACAATCTAAAAAATGTCAAACACTTACAAAAGATAAGAGGATCACTCACCAAAAAGTTCAAGTTGATTACCATAGCAACCCAGAACAACAGATGTCAGGGAGATCATCCAGAGATCAATATTTTTTTTTACAAATGCAACAAGAGTGCATCCAAGAGAAGTGCATTAATTTCCTAGATAAGCCATATAATGATCCATGTAGTGATACACATCCAGTTTCTGAATTACATAACCCAGTGGTCTTCCACAAGCTGAAGGTCAAGAGAATGGTTAAGGTGCTTTTCCCACCCAACCATGAAGCATAACACTTCCCTGGGATTCTTCCTAACTCGAAGAACACCTGGCCCTGCATGAGGTGCCTAGAAACCAATAATAACAGGGCAGGAGGGAAACTATCGATGCATGCTTGATGCCTTATATACACTCTTATACTAGAATGAACATATTTCTTGCCTATAGGATGTAGCAGAGAAACATATAACATATAAAAATTCTAGGCTTTCATTATCCATCTATTTCAATGGTACAACTTGCTTTGGCCAAAGCATATATATAAAATTTTGGTTAATCTTGGAAAAGAAGATCACCTTCTCTATTAATCCACATTCGACATCCTATCCTGGAAGGTAAGTTTAAATTTTTTCACACACAACACTTTCAACAAGAAAACAAATTGAATTGCATAAAATAAGAACCAGATGATATAATAGTGCATAACATGCTCAAGTTTACATAGAATAAATAACAAACAAGAATACATAACCTTTGGTTCCTATCTCGCACAGGCTATGGATACATAATTTACCTATAGTGCCTCACTCGCACAAATATGGAATATGCCTTGCATACAATGAGCATTACTCATTCAAGTTTTCATACAATGAATATGGTATGTGCATCTCTGACACAAGTGCATCACTTGCACAAAGGTGAAATATACATAAAAAGAGTGATCCACAACGAGTATCAAAGTTATATCACACACACAAATAAGGAATGTAATAATTACTCAAGTGTTTTATCCACACAAAGGAATCAAGAACTTACTCTAGTGCATCACTTGCACAAGAGTAACAATAATATGAAATATGCATCACTCAAATTAGTACAAGTTTGATTTTAGCAATAGTTTTCTATGATATGTATACAATCATTCATACAGATCCAATTCCTGATGGAATAAGATGTTGCTCAACAATCAACTTGCCTCCCCTAGTACCGATTCAAACATTCTTTCCTTAAGCATCCTCATAGGTATCTTTCCTTCATGAAGGTTCAAGCAATATTTATTTATTATTTTCCACTTCATTTACTTCACAAGTGATTTTCTTTCTTCCTCTCATAAAAAATTTCTTCCTTTCTTCTTCCCTTGTATCTTATCAACTCATTCATCCTTTATGTCATTAGAGAGATCTCTCTTCATAATATACTTCTCTTATTAATTTATTTTTATTGTCATGTCATCATTCATGGGTTGTCACCATTTACTATCCAGCTTGGCTCACTTAGAATAACATTATAAATTTCCATCTTGGCCTATTTCAAATAGTCATCATCATTCTTACTAGCAATTCTTATAAAAACACAACTAAGGCAAAGAGGTCTCACACCTCCAGATTTCTGAATGATCAAATTAAATCTAAAATTGTAATCGGTTCCAACCAACCATCAAAGAATCACCCATACTAGGGTTCACTATACAATACAATAGGTTCATATACTATAATGCAACCTAAGCATAGTAGACTCAAGACCCGAGTGTTGAACCTAAGTGCTCTGATACCAAAATGTAAGGGTCCAAAAATTAATTTCCAAAATAATTCTATAGAATTAAATAATTGTAGAATGCCACAAAGAATATGAATAACTAAATTACAAGAACAACATGATTGACCAACCTAATGATGCAAACACAAGGAATTGCTCATCCATGTGTCAACCACCAAGACTTGCAATAAATTGTTAGTGAATAGGGGTTTTCCTTGGTCAAACCCCGTTTTGGTATTCAAACCTTGAAATGAAATGAAATAAGATAAACAAATGAAGAATGATGATGTTGCAACTCACCGAAACTCTAGCATTAAGCTCCTACTTGATTATACTTGAATACTTCTTGAATCATGAATAAATGTTAGCTCAAATACAAACATGATACATGAATGATGATTAGGCATTGTAATTACCATTGCTACAATGACGGTAAGAATCTTGCACTCACAAAAGAATACTTAATAAAAGGTAACACTATCTGATGTTTTAATAATCAAGAGTCCTAATTTCCTTCCAAATGATGAATTATAGAATAAATGCATACTTAAAAAGTTCCCTCGATGAAGAATTTAGAATGTGAGCTTAGAGAATTTAATCCATTTCCATACACCAAATAAATGATCTTCTATTTTTCCAAAAGGCCAAAAACCTTGCGCATTGACAACAAAGCTGCTAAAGTTAGACTACAAGACTATATTACAAAGTAAAAAACATAGAATTCCCACTCGATGTTCTCCCTAGCAATTCCATACATTTAAAAAAAAAAACAACTCTATAAGATTTCTTTTGAAATATTATGATCACCTATCTTGAGCATTTAAAAGAAACTAATTCCATTAATCATGTTATTGCACAAGATTCTTTGATAAAGAAGAAACATTTATCTAAAAGAAACATTTTAAAATTCAACCATTAATTGAGCATATAACCTTTCATAGTCATATAAGATGTAATTTTTAATAGCCAACTATTAACTCTTATTTATATTCTCCTAACATATTATCTACTTAGAAAGTATTACGTAATGGGGAGATCGTCTACAAATATTCTCATTCAAACCAAGACTTGAATATAAACTGCCAACAAATAAAGCTCATACTTAAAAATGATTTCTTAGACTTATTCAAGGAGTTATAATTGTGTTTTAAAGAAAAACATACCATGGTATACCACAAATTACTGATTCATAGCAATGTCACTAATATCATTGAAGAACTTTCATATTAATAATTTTTTTTATTAATGTTTAGTGTAACTTTTAAATAAACTATAAAGGGAATCAAAGAATAACAAATTTGATGATATGCACTGTATGATTTGATTTATTTTGAATATAGTGATCTTACTGTAAAACAACTTAGATATTTCTTTCTAATTGAGTTACTAGGATATATTGCTTAGGAGAATACCTCAGAGTACAACATAATGCAGGTATGAGTGAGTTCAATTTTCCATTATGTATGTATCTTATAGGTATTGTTCTTTCCTTTGCTCTTCATCCCTTTGATCTAGTGTTACTAACACAATGCAAATTTCAAAATTGCAAAGGCTTGAAATACACTTCGTTCTGATGTTCATCTAGTGCTTTAAATGGATGAACAACTTTTCCCCTATTTAATCTCGATATTGATAATCAATCTTCGTTCATGTAGGAAGTGAGAAATTCTTCACATGATAGTAATTTTCTTTCCAGAACCATATCACTCTTCATCCACTATAGAAATGAGATTGTCACTATTTGGCATGGATACAACTCAAATATGATTGTTCCTATCGGGATGAGGTCCACATACAACATTTCATATCTGAGCCATATCTATATACAAGAAGGATTTTTTCGGTGTTTCCAGATTTGTAAGTATTTTCCAATAAGTATACAAGAATTAGAAAAGAAACCAATACAAGAGGCAACCCAAGTGAGTGTAGTATAAAGAAACTACATAAATAGATTAACGAGGTAGCTATAATGATAAGAATCACCTCTAAAGTTTTAGTAGTTTCACAATACAAGGAACCGAATGCTTCTATAATGAATCCTTACCCAAAATGAATGTGGGATAACTTCTTGCCCTCAATTAAAAGTGGATGGATTTTAGGTGTTCTATGTCCTGCTATTCAAGCTTTAATTTTTCTTGTATGGTACAAGAAATGTAAAATATAAGTGCCATATAATAGAATAGTTTTTGATGTACTTTATCTTTGTAGACATGTTGATATGGATATATGAGTTGCTTGTATTAGGTGTAATAGTAGACCTAGACCTAGACCTAGAGCTATTATCCTCTATGGTAGAATCATGAAAGAAGAGTAGCAACATAAACCCACAAAGTGGCAAGCACACCCACCACAATGCTCTAGGCCTTGCAACTGACCCGACAAACAAAACTAAAAAACCCATTACAAGCAAAGATTTCCCTCTTATCATTTTCCCAATTGTGTAGCCAATCTCCTACAATACCATTCTTTGATCTCAAAGCATTGGAGCAATCCAAATCATCCCACCCACCATACTTGCCCTTGACCACATTGCAATGACATGCAATTAACTGGAATTTTTTTATTGCATTTGGATTTGAATATGTAGTTGGATCTAAATTTTAGTATAGGAGGACTAACTAGAGGGCTGTAATGAGTCGTAGTGGAATATGGTAATTCTAAGTTATACATAATCTGAAATAAAATGTTTTGGCCCATAGACACCATACCTAGTTATTACCGATCCGCAAAACACAACCATTTGAACTTGCAGTTGTAGAATACCCCCTTTGCCTCATGGCTGATGATGTATTTCCACCAATCATGCAGCTCAACAATTATAATAAGATGGTTGCTAAGTTCAGCATCCCATGGTTTTGCCCAATCTTAAAATTTTCTTCTAGCTCACATTTACAATGGGAGGTATTGTACGTAATACAAAGAGAATAATTAACCACAGTCTTGTTCAGCTGTATATAAAATTTCCATATAGGACCTATACTTTTAAGCATTAATTACACAAATTCAACATATAAAACAATTTGGGTTTTCAAGAGAAATATCTGACTTTGGTTAAGGTGTATAAGACAGGTTTTGTGACTTTGATGGTTGGATGGGTGAGTATTATGAAGCCTTTTGAGCAAATTGGTGATTAACCACATGATGATAATCAAGATTCTATTGTAGCAGGAGTTTGTAACCTGTAAATAGACTACTATAGTCAAAATATGCCAAGTACAGTGCTTGATAATGGACTGATAACTTCCTAGTCTCCATCCATATTCCAAGTGCACACTTTCATTTTCATCAAATTCTATTACAATTCACATTCATTAACAAGTGTTTTTTCATTACACAATGTGTTTTCAAACAAGTTACATTTCTTAGGTTTTGCACACTTAATCAATCGAATCAAGAACACAGCTAACTAAAGCAGCAATATAAATCTAAGTAAAGCATCTAACAATGGAGGTTGAACCATGAAACATGTGAATAAATCAGAAAATGCACCAAGTCCAAAGTGGGGTTCCGATGAAGCATACAAATTGGCATGCTAATCGGATACCCTGTTCTTCATTCTCACTTTCGGTAAAACTCTATTCTTCACTCTGCCTACCGATAGGAACAAATTCTGATCTGCGGACCGGATTAATGACTTAGGTTGCCATCAATGACAACACTAGAAGCCATAAAATGCCTTGATAAGAAAATGAAATTGCCAGCTGCTCCTAGTTATTAGTCATGCAATGTGAAGTAATTACATAACTGCCGAAGTACATTCTAAACACACACATAATTCTGACTTCACTATTTCTCAAAAGCACTTGGCAACTCATCATATCAACACACCTGCAACATCATAAAGATAGCTCCATGTACTTACAACATCTTTATAGCATCTCAACTATACATGCACAACCTGCAATCACTTGATTCCTTTCTTTGCAACAACCTGTACTATGTTGACATCAATAACAACATTATTGTATCACACATTCAATGTATGTATCAGATGTTTTGTATCATGAAATTTCCATTTTTGATGATAGATGAGATGATATGATCTTTTTTGATGCAGCTATGATATGGTGTCATGTTGTTCCTTGATTTATGATTTCTATGATGTACGCCTTGATTATGGATGGATTGATGTTTAATGATATGAAGATGATGTATAATGAAGTTCAATCTTTCCATAGGAAATTGTCAATGTTCCCATTTGAATTAAAAAAAAACTTTGGAAAAGAATTCAAGAACCTGGAATTCACTTTCAACTAAGTTCCCTCTTCATATCATTGTTCTTCTTTCTTCCACCGTTCCTTCCCATTGTTCCTATTTTGTTGAGCTTTCCAGAATAACTACTTATTAGAGCCCTATTTCAATTATACTTTCTAGAGAATAAAAGAAGATTATTAAAGCTATTCTCTGTTTCTATTATAGTTTTCCTCTTTTTAAAGGTTTCACTTCCATTCCCTTACCCTAATCTTTAAAATCAAGAATAAATTATATTTCATGCACAATATTCCTCTTTGATAAATAATAATAAAGAATTTTATTTTAATTGCAACTACACAGTAAATAGTGAAGAAAGGCCATCTTTAAATTACAAAAGTAATATCTACCCTTAATAAGTAATATACAAATATTATTTACTTGCAAATTAAATATTTACTCTAAATAAATAATAAAGAAATTTCATTCCATTGAGAATAAATTAGTTATTCTAAATAACCAAACACTATCTTTTATTTGGACTAGATAAAATCTATAATTAAATTATAATCAATTCCTCTTTGTTTCATTGCACTTTTGTTTCATTGCTAATTAATTTAATCAAACATTATAAAATACGTACCATAAAAACAGGGGTTGTGACAAATAAGGCTTGTTGGCTAGTGGTATGTTGTAAGCATTTAAGGCAAGGCCTATGAGCCCTGGATATTTTCCCTTGTGGCCAATTTTGCATGTAAGCATTCTATATTAAGGAAGATTCATGTTCACATTTTTATGCTATTTCTACTATGTTGACTCATTACTACACGGTCCAAACTATTCCTTCGGGAACCCTCCTACTATGACTACACCAAGTGGTATTAGAGTGATTCAATTCCTAAAGGTATTCCATGAGGTGAACAGATTGTTGACCTGAGGCAGACTACATTCATTTTCAACCAATCACCAATTGTGAGGCATTTGAAACCCTTGTATCCATATTACCGAATTGAGGTAGTTGCATTGATTTGAGGGGAGAGATGCCACCAAGGAGAGAACCTACTATGGTGAATGTTGTTGGAAGAATGGATGAAATATTGGAAATGATGCATGAGATGCAAGTTAGGTTAGATGCAATTGAGGAAGATCGAAGGAAAGGCCTAAACCCTAGGAAAAATGATGAAAGTGATGATGAAGCAGAACATATGAATCAAATTGCAGAAACCCTAGGTAAAGAAGAAGAAGAATCAGATCAAATAAAAATGTTGAAAGTGATTTCAAAAATTGGCAAGCGACCTAGAGTTGAAATTCAAAATTACACAAGAAATTTGAACCCTGAAGAATTGATTGATTGGATCAATGAAATGGAAGAATACTTTGAATATGAAGAAATTGAAGATCTAGAAAGAGTTAGATTTACAAAAAAAAATTGAAAGGTCATGCTGCATTATGGTGGAAAGAAATTCAATTGGACCGAAATAGACGAGGCGAAGAAAGAATCATCAAATGGGATAGAATGGTGACAAAATTGAAGAATCAATTCAAACCGCTCGACTATGAACTCGAATTGTTGAAAAGATTGTAGAACCTGGGACAAAAGGAGAGATCTATGGAGTATATTGAAGAATTCTACAAGATGATAATCAAAATTGGTCATAGTGAAGCAAGCGAAGGAAAGGTTGTTAGATATATCAATGGAGTGAGGATAAAAATTCAAGAAGAGCTAAGCTTAGTGAAGATGACATCTATTGAAGAAGCTTATAAATTTGCATTGAAGGTAGAAGAGAAGTTGAACAAGAAGTTTGAACAAAGAAAGAGAAGTGTAAGAGGAAGATTTCAAAAAAGTGGACCACCATCCAGAGAAAGAAGAACATATATGGAACAAAACAAAGATTCAAAACCCTACCGGAGTGAAGAAAAGGATGCTAATTCATACCACAGAGGAAAGGAAGATTGGAATTTCTACCCCAATAATAGAGGAGGTCATAATTCTTACCATAACGATGGATATCAGAGGAATGAAGGGAGATTTGAAAGAAGACCAAATAGAGGAACCTATTTCAAGTGTGGAGATGAAGGACATAGAGCATTTGAGTGTCATCAAGGGAGTACTGGAAAGAAACCTGAGCATACCAGAAGAACAACATATGGTGGAGGAAGGACACATTGGATCCCCTAATTCAGTTGGAAAACCTAAGAAAGACAAATCATTGGTGATGAGAAGAGATTTGATGCATGAAGAAGTGACTAAAGAACCACCACATAGGAAAAGTCTATTTAGAACCAGATGTAAGTCCGGAGGAAAGGTATGCAAATTTATCATTGATAGTGGTAGTACTAATAATCTAGTTTTAGAGGATATGGTAACAAAGTTGAATCCAAAGAGATTGAAAAATCCAAACCTTTATAGGATAACATGGATTCAAGATGATCATAAGATATTGGTGAATGAACAATTTTTGGTGAAAATTCATATTGGACCATTTAGGGATGAAGTATTGTGTGATATTATGCCTATGGATGCATGTCATTTACAGTTAGGAATAGCATGGAAATATGATATGAAAGCAATTTATGATGGAAGAAGGAATACTTATACTGTGACATAAAATGGAAGAAGAATCAAGTTGATACCTTTCGAGGAAGAGAAGACTAATTTTTTTGGCACTTCCAGACTATGTTTGGTAGATGGGAGGAAATTTCTTAATGGGTTGATACATGAGAAAATGTGTTTTGCATTAATTCTAAAGAAAAGAAATGGTCTAGAGATAAAGAATTTCATCAGAGAAAGTGAAGAAGTTACAGAACTATTGACAGAGTATTACCGCCTATCCAAAGTATTAGCCATCATATAGATATTATACTAGGAGTGGGTTTTCTAAACAAAGCATCACATAGAATGACACCAACAAAGAATGCAAAATTGAATCAACAGATACAAGAGTTTTTGAGGAAAGGATTGATCAGATAAAGTTTAAGCCCATGTGTGGTATCTATTTTACTTGCACCTAAGAAAGATGGAGAGTGGAGAATGTGTATGGATTCAAGAGAAATCAATAAGATCACTGTCAAGTATAGATTCCCATTGCAGAGGATGGACGATATTATGGAATTTTTGAGTGGAGCAAAGAATTTTACAAAGATTGGCCTAAAGAGTGGATATCATTAGATTAGAATCAAAGAAGGAGATGACTGTAATACTACATTTAAGACTAATGAAGGATTGTATGAGGGGTTTGTGATTCTTTTTGGATTAACCAATGCATTGAGAATTTTCATGAGATTGATTAATGGGGTATTGAAGAAATTCTAGGGTAAGTTTTTCATTGTTTATTTGGATGATATTTTGATTTTTAGTAAGACTAGAGAGGAAAATTTGTGGCATATTTAGCAAGTATTACAGAGATTGAGAGAGGAGAAGTTGTTGATTAATGTCAAGAAGTGTAGTTTCATGAAGACATAGTTGGTATATTTGGGATTTGTTATTTTTGTCGAAGGATTGAAGATGGATCTAGAGAAAGTGAAAGCAAGCTTAGATTGGCCTACACTGGTGAACATTGGAGAAGTAAGATCATTTCATGGGTTAGCTAGTTTCTATCAGAAGTTTTAGTAGTGTTTGTAACCCTATGATAGAGACAATGATAGGAGACAAGAAGGATTTAAAGTGGATTTCTAGAGCACAAAATATTTTTGAATTGTTGAAGCAAAAGTTGACAAAACAACTAGTGTTAGCATTACCGGATTTTGATAAAGTATTTCAAGTGGATTGTGATGCAAGTGGAAATGCAATTGGAGCAATGTTGAGTCAAGAAGGACGACCTGTAGCTTATTTTAGTGAAAAATTAAACGACGCTAGAAGAAGATACTTAGTTTATGATCAAGAATTTTATGCCATAATTCAAGCTTTGAAGAAGTGGAGACATTACTTGTTACCTAAATAATTTTTGTTGTATATAGATCATCAAGCATTGCAGTATTTGAATAGTCAAGGAAAGTTGAATTAGGGACATATGAGATGAGTTGAATTCTTTCAAAGTTATACATTCATGTTGAAACATAGGAGTGGTAAGTCAAACAAAGTTGCAGATGTGTTGAGAAGAAATAGAAATTTGCTAATAGAGATGAGAGTGGGAGTACTAGGATTTGAGGAATTGCAACATATATATGAAGAAGATGTAGATTTTGGTGAAGCCTGGAAAGCATGTAAATAACTAGTAGTGACAGATTGGAGCCAATGGTTGGACTATTTTATTCAAGAAGATATGTTGTTCAAAGGAAATTAGGTTTTTATGCTGAGGAGTTCAATGAGGGAGAATTTGATCAAGGAGAATCATAGTGGAGGATTAGCAGGACGTTTTGGAGTAGATAAGACAGTAGCTTTGGTAAGTGAACACTATTTTTGGCTGTATACATACAAGAATGTAAGGAAGTATAAGCTCAAAGTTGTAGAATTTATCAAATTGCAAAATGGAGTAGTTAGAATACCAGATTGTACAAACCTTTGATAATACCAGAGAGACCTTGGGAAGATTTGAGCATGGATTTCATTTTGATATTACCTAGAACACAAAGAGGATATGATTCTATTAAGGTAGTAGTGGACCGGTTCTCTAAACTGGCACATTTTATTCCTTGTAAGAAGACTAATGATGTTATGCATGTTGCTGACTTATTTTTCAAGTATGTTGAGAGTGCATGGATTACCTAAGAGCATTGTTTCAAATAGAGACACCAAGTTCAGGGTAGGTCCAGAAAACTAGTTTACAATTTTATTGAGGAAGTAAAAATGCGTTTTCGGTGTTTGAACAAATTTAAGGGGTTCGCTCGAACTGATTGGTTTGAGCAAACCCTAAAATGTGTTTGAGTGAACCCCATAGTTCGTTTGAACTAATAAGCATAGATTTTTTTTAATAAAAAAATGGGGTTTGAGAGAAAGGGGGTTCGCTTGAACCACCAAATTAGGGCTTTTTGAATAAAATAGTGTAAAAATGACTGCTAGTTTTGATTGTCCCTTTCATGAGCATTGTATTGCAACAAAAAACATCTAAACTTTCTAGGTGAACATTGGGCTTTGACGAACTCACCACCCTGAACGACTTCTAGGTTGGTTAATGCTTCCATATTTCACATACATGTCTCAAAATGAATTGCATTTGCTTGAAAGTTTCTAAACCATTTTAGACAAATCCATTTTGTGCATATCTTTCAATCATGGAATTCATTTTATATTTTTAATAATGTCAAACAAAACTTAGAATGGTTCCAACATAAAAACTTAAGAAAGGAGTGTCATATTTGATAGAGGGAACAAAAAATAAACAACGAAGAATGCATTACAACCCTTGTTGCGCTAGAATGTAACCTTTGTTTCCATGATTCAAGACCTGTGTTTGATAAAATTCCACCAAAAATATGATCTCCTAAAACATCCTCACACGTAAGAAGAATTATTTTGATAGAATTACAAAAATTTGTCTTCCAAATGCAATCTATAGATGTGATACTAAAAATGCAAAAACCTTTGTTAGAATCTTGTAGCTTAGATCATGAAATAAATTTTGTGGTATAGTGTGGATGCCCATTAACACATGAATTAGTGTGAGATTTTTAAGATGTTTCAGTTGCAAATGATCTGGTAAAAATGTATACAAAATGTGCAAATCTAAATAGGATAGAGGAACTATTTAGTGGAATGTACCTGCTTGGAAGTATGACCTTTGGTTCATGCCATAGATGATTTTTATATGTTTCAATTCTCATATGTACATGCACATAGAGATAGTTTTGTGGGTAAGATACAATTTAGAGAAACTTCATTTTCTCCTTCTAGTCCATTGATCATAGTTTCATAATATGAATTGATCCTAAAAAATAATCATTATGGTTTATTGTGTGTTGTCGTTGAAATAAAAAAGATCATATTTAATTGGTGATATCCTTATAGTGCATATAATGCTCTATAACAACCTTATGTATCAATCCATAAACATTGCTTTATAATGACCATTAAAAAAATGAACTATTTTTTTTAGTAACACCTTAGAGAAGAGTAATAAGGATGTGCATGTAAGCATCTAAGGTACAAGAATTTATAACTAACATAGAAAGCTATTGTATGGGTCTCTATCAAAATATATATAATTTTTAAGTTTATGTGCTTCAATACATACATTCTTATTATTGTTCAATTAATTGAACCTATTAAACAAAAACCAATGTTCTTGATAACAGTTTCTAATAGCATGAGAACACATGGAAGGAAATATATACCATCTCACATCTATTTTGATAGATAATAATACTTTGGTTCATTCAAATGAATCAATCATTCCTCTACCTTAGTTAAATTTATAAAACAAATAGATTTATATCCTTATTTAGATCAATAGTTTCTTTCCTTGAATTATTTTATATTCCTTACCTTTTCATACAAATAGAAAAGGATTTTTTCTATAATATTTTTATTTGTGACCTATATTCATCTCTCTTTTCTTAACTTATCACATGTTAAGGGAATACACACACTTGTACTCATATTGAAAGTATTTATTGTCTTATAACTTGGTGATTCTTGTTACCTAGTAAATAGTGTAAGTGAATCAATGATTAAAAGGAGTTCTAGTTGCAACCCAACAAGACTATGTTCTCTTCTATATTTGGTAGTTTTAGAACACTTAATAAGTTACCTAAAAATCTAGTGAAATTCCAAATAAGTCCCATTTTAGCTATCATTATAGGAATCTACCTCAATAGTAAAACAACCTATCCCCATATGCATAAGATCCACCACTTATACCTTAAACATCAATGCATTGATTTCAAAGCTATTAACTAGGTTCTTCCTTATCTATTTATGATCCACATTAAAAAAAAATAGTATATACAAAATAAGATGCTTAAGTTGACATTACACCCTTCATGATTATCACTTCTAATTTCACCTATGATAATGAATAAGAACAAGGCATAATATTCAATTGCTTCCTTCATAAAAATATTTATCCTCAAAGCTTGACATCTGTAAACTTGGATAGAATGTTGGAGATATCCAACCTTATATAGATTCAGGTTTCATTCCTTTTCATTGCACCAAACCTCCTTAATGACACAATTATAATGCTACTTGGCATAATAACTAGTTTAATATGTATATATAGGATATTTATATAGCATTTAGGGCTACCTTTTTATGATTATTTTTCACTTCGAGCAAACCTTTTCTTGAAACTCTTTGATATATATAGCATAAATTCTTATACTAATATATATACATTGTATTCTTCAAGAATATATTTATTATATCCATTAATTTTTTCTCACACATGATGGTCCACTAATTATGTTCTTTCATATTTTTCATCATGTGCATGATTTTTCCTCACCTCCAATTATATTTGGATACTTTTTAGCAACCAATTGGAGGGGCACATATTGTCAAGTTAGCATTCCTATGGTTGATATTTTAAATAGGGCACCTATGACATCTACTAAGAATTAACTCAAGAATCATACGAATGAGTCCGAGCTCCTCATTCATGACACATGGGACTACAAGGACTTTCACACCCTAAAACTCAATCCAAGGCTAACTAGGTATGCAGAACATAGGTCAACATATGCAAACAAACAAGCACTAATTTTCTTAAGTCATCTTGAATTTCAAGTTTCTCATCCTTGTCTCTAGTGGTCAAATTTGATGTTGCTATTAGTAACCTCATCAAATTTGGAAATTTTATTTCATGGATCTTGTCATTGGTAACCCTTTAGGTTGCATTTTAATATTTATATATGGTTGGTTAAGTGTGTTGTTTGTGCTTTAGTCAAGTCAATTCCTCTATGCCAGTTAAATTTTCTAAGAAAAGGAATGCCCTCTATGTTGTAAAATTCATGCATAGGTTAGAAAGACATGACATTATCAAGGATGAAATGATAGGATGAAATAAAGCATAGGAAACATAAAGATCAATAGTTTCTTTCCAAATTAGTTTATATTCCTTAACTTTTCATACAAATAGAAAAGGATTTTTTCTATACCATTTTTATTTGTGACCTATATTCATCTCTCTTTCTTTTAACTTATCATGTTACTTGGGAATACACACACTTGTAGGTCCATATTGAAAGTATTTAGTCTTATAACTTGGTGATTCCTCTTACCTAGTAAACCTAAAAATAGTACCTATGCATACCACAAGACAATCTTGTTTCAAAATAAAATCTACACCACCCACATTGGAAACTAAGCCTGATATGTACAACAGATCTAATCAAATATTATAATATTTTTCATTGGAGACATAGCCCATCACTTGATACTCCCAAGTGAAGCCATGTTTATTTACCTACCGGCTAAGTGGAATCCATAGATTAATCAATAGAGAATAAGTTACCTATAATTAACAATAATAATTTCAATCACAAAACTAGTTGAATCATAGATTTTATCAATATGGAATGCTACGTCTCTTTTGCTCAATTAGGGTCTTTCACCAAATGGAAAGAGATAGATCCCACACACAAAGTATAGGTGTTTCACTCAAAATAATGTATGTATGATGAAATTATGACTAAGTGTAATGATCTAGATGCAAAAAACTGATAAAATTGTTTGATTAATCAATAGAAACAAGGAAATGAAGAGTTTTTGAAAACACATTGTGTAATGCAAAAACACCTAGAAATGTGAACACAACTGAACAAAAATGGATGAAACTGAAAGTGTGCACCTGAGATATGGATGGAGACTGGAAATGACTTTTGGAATGTTGCTGATGTTGATTTTTAGGCCTAGTGGGACTCATTCGCCATTCTGGGCAAATCAGCCCAGTTCTGTGAAACTATTTTGAAACCCGTTTCAGAAAAATGGGTATCCAAACATGCATAAAACAAAAATTAGGCCTAGAAGTGGGACTCATTCACCACCTATGGTGAATGAGTCCACTTTTGAATTTATGAAGATTCAAAGGTGGAAACAAGAGCCTTCAGTTTGCACTTTCTGCTTCTTCAGGGGTCTGGCTCTGAAACTATCAAATTCGGGCCTGAAGGTGACTTTTTGTTGATGTTTTTCCTTATCCAATGAAGAGATGACTTGAAAAAATTTGCAATGCAATATTCAATAATTTCTAAGCTTCCAAGATGTCTAAATTTGCAAACACACAAGACAAGAAAGAGAAATGTTGGATGTTAGGGCATGGGGGTTTGCCTTGGTCAAACCCCTTTTAGGTAATTAAACCAAAATGGAGAAATAATGTAATGAAGCATGCAATAATGGAGTTATTACATTTCCATGATGATTTACATTGAATTTATACATCAAAACATGAATAATTTTCCTTAAATGTCTTTTGGAAGCTTTCTTGATGACTTAGAGTGATAAAATCCTAACTTGTTTGACTTGAAAAAGAAGATGGATGATGAATGAGTTGTGAAAATGAGTTAATGGATGTAAATTAGGGTTTAGAGACTTGGTTTTATAGGAAATTCACCTTATTCACCTATAAATTGGATCCCCAAGGCCGACATGAATAAAAAAAAAAACTTAAATTCCAAAATTTCTAGCTCAAAAGTAAAAAATGGACCAAATGGGACTCATTCGCCAGCTTGGGTGAATCAATCCCGCCTAGAAGGGAATCATTCACCACAAATGGTGAATTAGTCCCAGTGGGGCCCATTTTCCAGTTGGGTTGTTGGAAGATAAGAAAATAAAGTTTAAATGATGACTATGTCGGTTATTTCATCAAATTAAGCCTCAGGATGCACAATATTGGGTAATAGGGACCTATTAGTGATGATGTAAAGGTCAACTAGGGCTTGGGACACATAATTAATGTGAAAGTGTGATTAAATACACTTTACAACACTAAAATGAGGTCCACATAGCCTAAAAAGGAACAACATCCAATGTGAATGTGTAAAACACATTACAACACTAGATGAAAGTCAAGTTTAGTTCACAAGCCTTCTAGATTAGTGTGATAATGTTATTAAACACATTTTATAATGTTGAATTAAGGAGAAGGGCGGGTGCATGAATTTGGTCACACTTTTGTGGCCAAATGGGAAAAAAAATTGGAAATACATAACGCGCTCGCATTATAACGTGAGCGCATTATGTGATTTTAAAAGAAAAAAAAGTCAAATGTGTATCATTTTCTCTTTACTGTTTCTCAGCTCTGCCCACGTCCAAAAATCCCCACTTTCACGCTCGCGTTCTAGGAGGAAGGATTTTTGCAAATTTCATCAAGAACAGTTGGATTTTGTTTGCAAATATGGCACCACGACGACGGAGAGATGTGGGAGGTAAGTATTGTTTGCTATTTGTTTTGAATTTTTTAGTTTGAAATTGATTTTGTTTGTTTTAGGTTAGATTTGAATTTTTTTTCTAAAATTTGTAGGAAATCCTGCAAATCCTCAACAAGAAGAGGAGGTAAATCCTCAACAACAAAATCCTCAACAAAATCAACCTCCCCCACCATTCTCTCAATTCCCTCTTGGCACTCAAGAAAATTTGAGGAGTGAAATTGAGAACAATAGAAAACAACTTGAGGATCTTATTAGTAGGTTGAGTGACCCAAATGCTTCAACCATAGAAAGAATGCTTCTAGAAAATTCATTGAAATACATATTAAAAAATGTAGATGCAATCACCCAACAAATATCTGGATGGCAAGATAGGAGGCAGACAGCCAGGGCATATTATGTAGACAAATTATCATATAAACAAGTAAAAGATTTAAAAATTACTAAAGGTGATTTGTGCTCTCTATTCACTAACCCTAAAACAAATCAAAATCTTACCCTCAATGCAAAGAGGTTTCCTATTCATTGGTGCCACCACCAAGAGATTAAGAACTATTTTTTATGAAAGATGGTATATGGTCTTTGATTACCCACTGTGCAATAATTGTGAAGTCCCCCAATATTTTCTTAGGAAACTATACAGTGAGTTTGTATTGAACCAAATCCCAAATTATTTTGATATGAGGGAGTTCGAGGGGAGAGGTGGGGGGTTAGCTCAGGATAGGCCCGGTGCACAGCCAGATCCTACACAGCAAGGGAGAAGACCTCTCGCTAGGCTACCTCGTGAGCAGATTGTGATGCCTAGCGTTGAGGAGAGTGCCGACATAGAGACATTGTAGGAAATAACAACTTTGACCTGGAGTGTCATCTATCACACTAGCCCTATTGTATAGCGCCATCCAGGGGAGTCTTCAGGTGGTGGCCTTCAAACCCATGTGTGTCAATCTTGTAGGGCGACTTGTTTGTATGACCCTACTGGCACTCAGGAGAGTGCTACACAGGATCCATATGCTACTACGCAGCTTGATCCGTATGCATCTACGGGGATGGGGAGGACGGCTGACATTTTGCATGATGCATATGGAATTGACACTCAGGTAAAATTCAACATGTTCATTGAATTTAATTTATTAAATTTTGATTGTGAAATGCAAGATTAACTAATTTAGTTTTAGTATTTTAATAAAATTGCAGGGTCACAGTGTAGAGACTGGATACACCAGTCATCCACCTACTTATTTTTGCAATACACGTATTGGTGGGGTATATAAAGTTAGTAAACAATTATAAATTTATTACATGTGTTAATAGCATTGTTTTACGAATGGTATTTTAATATGTGATTTTGGATGTTGAATAGGGTAATGTTGGAGGTTTCAAGGAAACACCTCCGAGTGCCAATAGTTTTGATCAAACGTTCACGGAGGTAATATAGAATTTAAAGAGAACTTAAGTAATGAATTCTAAGTTTAATATATTTGTGTAGTTTATATTCATATTGTTGGTTACGTTGCATTACACATCATTTAAACTCAAAGCATTACTTCAAATTCGATAACTAATAATCAGAAATATATCTGTTTAATACTTGTACTAAAAAAATTGTTCATTAGATCTCATACGTTATAAGTCATCACATGGATTGCTATTGTAACTTTTTTGTGATTGAATAATTTTTTGTTTTATTTTCAGATGTTGGTGATAGAAACACCGCCAAACATTACGAGGGCAATGGATATTAGTGTTATACAATCCTCGATTGCTCTGATAGGGGAGGTACGAGGAAAATTACTAAATTTCAATTTACATTCATTGTTATAGATGAACTAGTTCTAGTGAAAAATCAAACCATTATTGATTCATAGTTTAATTCCTATTTGGATGGTTTATACAGGGCTTGAGCATGCCTAAGCATCAACGTGCAAATATTTTCATCAAGGAGAGTGATCGTGAGATGGCCGTAAGTGATTATTTTGTTAAATATATTAATTTTTATAATGTAATTTCTATTTATTAATGTATTTACTTCTTATTGTAATAGTTGAAACTTCACCAGGAGCTAAACACTAGGAGGAGTAGCAGGAGCACTTCTCAAGCACAGCAGAAACGGGTGACAGAATTATCACCATCGGATCGCCTAGCAAAGGGAAAGAAAATTGTATTTGAACCAGAGCATGGAGAGAAATGAATTTTGAATGCATAGAGCCCTTTGTTGTATGCCTACATCGCAATTTTGTACATATTTTGTGTTGGATATATTTGACATTGTATGCCTATATGGCTATTTTGTAACTATATTTTATAATTATATCGACATATATTGATGTATGCGTACATGGCTATTTGCTTAATACAAATCTTTATTATCGATGGTGTCCATATTTGCAAATTATAAATTCATGGTTCAATAGATATGAGTTACATGTATTCAAGTGTATACTTTACAACTTACGTACATATACTTTTTGACTTATGTGTGAACATTGAAAAGTGTGAAAATTTATGTGTTTGGAAGTCAAATGTAAGCCAATTTTGCAATTATCAATTCTTGCATACTCGATCTTATGGACTTATATTCCTTCCTAGCACATATTGTGAATATTCTCATTTGGTGCAGAAGAAAGATTCCTCATTTTTGAACCACTCATAGCAAAGAGATTCACAATAAGACTTTAGCATTGGAACACTACTCCATAATTTTCTTGTCTAGACCATAAAGGATTGAAAATTCTTAATTTGATGCAATGATAGTCGTGAGATGAGAATTTATATAACCATGCCTATTTTGAAACTTTGCATCTAATACTGCATCAACAAGAACTTGAGAAGTGTTGCATAAGAGTGTTAGGCTTGATAGGCCTTCTCTTCCCTAAGGGAGGAGAGCCTACATCTTGAATTTTGAACAAAATTTAAAGAAGAAAACATTTTACCTAAAAGCTTCAAACCTAGATGACATATTTGGCTAAGTCTATCCTAAAAATTATCAATGCACGTTCAAACTCTAAAGGAGATTCTCCCTGAAAATCAAACTTTACCCTTTTTCCCAAGGAAAGAAATTGCAACAAGTTGCATGTGATTTATCTTATTTCTTTCTCACAGTTCCTAGTCAATCATTCATGGCTCAGGATAGTTCCGTTCCAAGGCAAGGACACCCAAAAAATCACTGAGATTCTTCTACGATCTGCAAGAAAAAGGTTTTGGCTCTTTCACAATGTAAATAATTATGTAACATTATTTTCTTGTTTGCCTTCCACACAGAAAAATGTTCACACTTTTCAGATTGATCAATGATCAATAATGGTTGATTGTAAATACTTGACATTTTTATGTTTGAACTTTAATTTATAATTTTGTATCACGACATTCAAGTAGATCAAGTTAATATTTTAATATTTCACTATGAAAGTGGTGGTGTATTTTTGCTATGTTATTTGACTATTAATATGGTGGTGTATTCAGAACTTGATTACTGCTGCAAATATGTATATATTTCTGATTTTTATATGTTTTTGTATTACCAACCCAAAATGAACCCAACCCCAAAACAAAAATTTCCCAAACCAGCGAACCGGGTTCTCGAACCCGATCCTCGAACCCAATACCAAACGGTAACTTAGTAAAAAATATATTTTGTAGTTTATATTCATAACGTTGATTACATTGCATTGCACATCTTTCAAACTGAAAGCATTGCTTCACATTTCATAACTAATAACTAGATGCTGATAGATGAAAAATTTCAATTACAATATAGTTTTTACAAAGTCAACCTAAGCAGTTATGCAATTACTTCACATTGCATAACTAATAACTAGGAGCAGCTTCCAATTGCATTTGCTTGTCATGGCATTCTATGAGACTACATTTCTTTGAGGCATTTTTTCAAATAGTTCACTGCCTTGTCTATACTACCACATTTTTGATACATGTCTACCAAAGACATTTTTCAAATAGTTCAAGTGTTTCCTTGTTGCTATGGTTGAAAGCCCTAAAACAAGTGCTTTCAACGCTATGGATGCTTGGAAAAATCTATCAAAAGCATAATAGTATAATATCATAGACAAGGCATGACCGTTAATGCCTCAAAGAAATTTGTTAATGGTGATGGAATGCCATGACAATCCAAAATTTGTTTTGTCATTCAATATGCCATTCCATCACCATGAGACCTCATTTCTTTGAGGCATTTTCCAAAGAGTTCACCGCCTTGTCTATGCTAACACATACATGTCTATCAAAGCATTTTATCAAACAGTTCATTGCCTTGCTACTATGGCTAAAAGCCTAAACAGTGCTTTCGAACAAGCTATGGATGCTTAGAAAAAATCTATCATAGCATAATAGTAAGCACAGCATAGAAAAGGGAATGAACCTGCTTTGAAATAAATGCCTCAAAGAAATGTGTGGTCTCATGGTGGTGGAATCTACGACAAGCAAATTGTTGTGGATTGTCATGGCATTCCATCACCATGAGACCACATTTCTTTGAGGCATTTTTTCAAATAGTTCATTTCTCTATGCTACTACATTTATCATACATGTTTACCAAATAATTTTATCAAACAATTCGCTTCCTTGTTGCTATGGCTAAAATCCTAAAATAGGTGCCTCTAAAAAAGGTATGGATGCTTGGAAAAAATCTATCAAAGCATACTAATAAGCAATAGCATAGAAAAGGAAGCAAATTGATTGAAACAAAGCCTCAAAGAAATGTGGTCTCAATGGTGATGGAATGCCATGACAATCCATAGCAACTTTCTTGTCATGGAATTCGTCATGCCATTCCATCACCATGAGACCTCATTTCTTTGAGGCATATTTTCAAAGAGTTCACTGCCTTGTCTATGCTAACACATTTTTCATACATGTCTAACAAAGCATTTTTTCAAACAGTTCATTGCCTTGCTGCAATGGCTAAAAGCCTAAAACAGGTGCTTTCGAACAAGCTATGGATGCTTAGAAAAAATATATCATAGCATAATAGTAAGCAATAGTATAGACAAGGGAATGGACTGTTTGAAAAAAATGCCTCAAAGAAATGTGGTCTCATGGTGGTGGAATTCCATGACAAGAAAATTATTGTGGATTGTCATGCATTCCATTACCATGAGACCACATTTCTTTGAGGCATTATTTCAAACAGTTCGATGCCTTCTCTATGCTACTACATTTATCATACATGTTTACCAAATAATTTTATCAAATAGTTCACTTCCTTGTTGCTATGGCTAAAAGCCTAAAATAGGTGCTTCCAAAAAAGGTATGGATGCTTGTGGAAAAAATCTATCAAAGCATACTATTAAGCAATAGCATAGAAAAGGAAGCAAACTATTTGAGAAAAAGCCTCAAAGAAATGTGGTCTCAATGGTGATGGAATGCCATGACAATCCACAACAATTTGCTTGTCATGGCATTCGTCATGCCATTCCATCACCATGAGACCTCATTTCTTTGAGGCATTTTTCAAAGAGTTCACTACCTTGTCTATGCTAACACATTTTCTCATCCATGTCTATCAAATCATTTAGCCAAATAGTTCATTGCCTTGTTGCTATGGCTAAAAGCCTAAAATGTGTGCTTAACAAGCTATGGATGTTTAAAAAATATATCATAGCATAATAGTAAGTAGCATAGACAAGGGAATGAACTGTTTGAAACAAATGCCCCTAAAAATGTGGTCTCACGCCGGTGGAATGCCATGACAAGCAAATTGTTGTGGATTGTCATGGCATTCCATCGCTATGAGACCACATTTCTTTGAGGCATTTTTTTCATTCTGCCTTCTCTATGCTACTACATTTATCATACATGTTTACCAAAGCATTTTATCAAACAGTTCACTTCCTTGTTGCTATGGCTAAAGCCTAAAATAGGTGCTTCCAAAAAAGCTATGCATGCTTGTGGAAAAAATCTATCAAAGCATACTAGTAATCAATAGCATAGAAAAGGCAGTAAACTATTTGAAAAATGCCTCAAAGAATGTGGTCTCAATGGTGATGGAATGCCATGACAATCGACAACAATTTTCTTGTCATGGAATTCGTCATGCCATTCCATCACCATGAGAATTCATTTCTTTGAGGCACTTTTTCAAAGAGTTCACTGCCTTGTCTATGCTAACACATTTTTCATACATGTCTATCAAAGAATTTGCCAAATAGTTCATTGCCTTGCTGCTATGGCTAAAAGCCTAAAATAGGTGCTTTCAAACAAGCTATGGATGCTTAGAAAAAATCTATCATAGCATAATAGTAAGCAATAGCATAGACAAGGGAATGAACTGTTTGAAAAAAATGCCTCAAAGAAATGTGGTCTCATGGTGGTGGCCATTACGCTAAACAGGGATTGTCATGGCATTCCATCGCTACCATGAGACCACATTTCTTTGAGGCATTTTTCAAATAGTTCACCGCCTTCTCTATGCTACTACATTTATCATACATGTTTACCAAAGCATTTTATCAAACAGTTCACCTTGTTTCTATGGCTAAAAGCCTAAAAATAGGTGCTTCCAAAAAGCTATGGATGCTTGTGGAAAAAAAAAATCTATCAAAGCATACTAATAAGCAATAGAGAAAAGGCAGTAACTGTTGAAAAGACTCAAATGTGGTCTCAATGGTGATGGAATGCCATGACAATCCACAACAATTTCTTGTCATGGCATTCGTCATGCCATTCCATCACCATGAAACCACATTTCTTTGAGGCATTTTTTCAAAGAGTTCACCGCCTTGTCTATGTTAACACATTTTCATACATGTCTATCAAAGATTTAGCCAAACAGCTTCATTGCCTTGCTACTATGGCTAAAAGCCTAAAACAGGTGCTTTCGAACAAGCTATGGATGCTTAGAAAAAATCTATCACAGCATAATAGTAAGCAATAGCATAGACAAGGGAATGAACTATTTGAAAAAAATTCCTCAAAGAAATGTGGTCTCATGGTGGTGGAATTCCATGACAAGCAAATTATTGTGGATTGTCATGGCATTCCATCACCATGAGACCACATTTCTTTGAGGCATTATTTCAAATAGTTCATTGCCTTCTCTATGCTACTACATTTATCATACATGTTTACCAAATCATTTTATCAAATAGTTCAAGTGTTTCCTTGTTGCTATGGTTGAAAGCTTAAAACAAGTGCTTTCGAACAAGCTATGGATGCTTGGAAAAAATCTATCAAAAGCATAATAGTAAGCAATATCATAGACAAGGCAGTGAACTGTTTGAAAAAATGCCTCAAAGAAATGTGGTCTCAATGGTGATGGAATGCCATGAAAATCCATAGCAATTTGCTTGTCATGGCATTGGTCATGCCATTCCATCACCATGAGACCACATTTCTTTGAGGCATTTTTCAAAGAGTTCACTGCCTTGTCTTTTCATACATTTTTCATACATGTCTATCAAAGCATTTAGCCAAACAATTCATTGTCCTTGCTGCTATGGCTAAAAGCCTAAAATAGGTGCTTTTGAACAAGCTATGGATGCTTAGAAAAAATATATCATAGCATAATAGTAAGCAATAGCATAGACAAGGGAATGAACTGTTTGAAAAAAATGCCTCAAAGAAATGTGGTCTCATGGTGGTGGAATGCCATGATGGTGCAGGAGCACCCAAGCTCCTTAAGGATCATTTGGAGAGTCAGGAGATGGCAGGGGTCTTGAACGCCTATAAACCTTTCCAGAGCATCAATTATAGCATTTTGCAGACTATAATGGGATTTGGCATGGATGAGTGTAACATGAAGATCAAAAGTCCTAAGGGTCCTGATAGGACCATAGGACCAAATTGACTTGTAAATGGAACAATGATGTTCTGGGAGTTTAAATAGGTATATGATGTTTTAATTAGGTTAAATAAGGTTGAATGATGATATGTAATAGTTTTGGAAGCTTTATAGTTAATAGGAGTTAATAAATTGCAATGTTGGAAATTCAAATTTTTGAAATCCAACTTTGGGCAGAAAAGTGAGTTTTAGGAGTTTTAATCACAATAATGTAATAAAATCAATTCTAATCAGTTGGGACAGTTGTAGGATGATTCTATAAGCTTGGAGAAAGCATTTGTATGGAGGGTTGGCTGATATTGCAAGTGTTGTACGGACTGCTATAGAAAATTAATAAAAACTTCAATCTTTTTGCATTTTCTTGAGTTTTTTTGATGAATCTCTGATTCATTTTGGTGTCATGCTCATTTGGATGGTTTAAGAACTTTTATTTACATGAATTTAACCTTTGAATGACCGAATAACGTTGGGAATCAGTTTCTTGTGTTATATTGTTGACTGTCCTAAAAAAGTACAGATTTTTCACTAGTTTTGAGAGTCTTCATGAATAAATGATCCATTTCATAGGACAGTGTGACTGAAAACTTGTGAAATGGATCATATCTAACTTTTATTATATAGATATAACAAGTTATTGTGTAGGATAGAGTGATTATTGGGTGTACACTGAGTTTTAGCAAGGAAAATGGCATGAAAATGGTGCCTAAAGTGTAGCAGCAGGAGATCTACCTTAATAATGGGTATATTTCTGAGTTGAATGTGTTTATATATGTTTAGTTATTAGTGAAAAGTCCAAGAGAAGGTTTTGGAAGTGTTGGGAAAGCTAATTTTCAAGAGGCCCTAGTTTTGGAGCAATTTATTGAGGGTTTTATGATTTAGGGTGTTGAGGGTGTCAAAGAAGACTAATACCTTGAAAATATTTGGTTTGGGAATATTTTAAAACAATGTTGAAAGTTTCATAGTCAGGGGATAAGTTTAGAGAGGGGTTGCTTTGAAAAAATGGGCTAATTAGGCCTTAAATTTGAGGAAACAATAGATTTTGGTAGGTTTGATCCAGAACAAGTTCCATAAAGGATTTTATATGTTGTGTATCATCATGAATCACATCTGAATCAGTCATTATATTGAGGATTCCTTTGGGGAAGTTGAGTGAAAAGTCAAAAAACCATTGCTAGAAGCCTAGTTGGGCTAGAAGCCTAGTCAAGGTGCAAAAAGTGAGTTTTGTCTAAGACAGAGGTTTGGGGCTTTGAAACCATTCAAGAAAAGTTTGTTTGAGTTCCTTGAGATCACTCCAAGGTTTTGGGTCCATTAGGAAAGAATCTACGTTATAAGTGCACTATTGAGGATTGTCTCCATCAGGGTGCCTGGAAGAGTGTTTGAGATTGCATCATTGTAATCCTTGAAACTTTGAGTTTTGACTAAAGTACCATCCCCTCTGCATCATATGAAAAGAAAATTGTTGTGGATTTTCATGGAATTCCTCCACCATGAGACCACATTTCTTTGAGGCATTTTTTCAAACAGTTCGATGCCTTCTCTATGCTACTACATTTATCATACATGTTTACCAAAGCATTCTATCAAACAGTTCACTTCCTTATTTCTATGGATAAAATCATAAAATAGGTGCTTCCAAAAAAGGTATGGATGCTTGGAAAAAATCTATCAAAGCATACTAATAAGCAATAGCATAGAAAAGGTAGCAAACTGTTTGAAAAAAAGCCTCAAAGAAATGTGGGCTCAATGGTGATGGAATGGCATGACAATCCACAACAATTTTCTTGTCATGGAATTCATCATGCCATTCCATCACCATGAGACCTCATTTCTTTGAGGCATTTTTTCAAAGAGTTCACTGCCTTGTCTATGCTAACACATTTTTCATACATGTCTATCAAAGCATTTTATCAAAGGTTCATTGCCTTGCTATGGCTAAAAGCCTAAAACAGGTGCTTTCAAACAAGCTATGGATGCTTAGAAAAAATATATCATAGCATAATAGTAAGCAACAAGCTGATGCAATACAAAGATTTCCAAACCAATCAACAACTCAGGGGACTCTTGTCCCAAACTCATCTTGGAGAAGATCAAACAAAATTTCAACATTTCATCAAAAATCTACTTTTCATCCACTCAAATTCTCTTATGATTCATCATTCATCCTTCCACAAATTTTTATTCCAATTGACTCATTCAAAGAAAAAAACCATTTTAGAAAACTTTGATTCAATCAATTAGATCAACATGCATTTAAAAAACACCATTTTCAACAAGGAACTCTTCCATTCAATCAATTCATTCAACTTGTCCCAAATAGTCAATCCATCATTACAATTAGCTTTCAAACTTTTACCAAACCATCAAGCACTGTGAACATCATTATTACAACTGATACAAATTAGGAACTTGCTCTCTTTTAACTTTGTTCTAACTGAACTTACAATTTCATGTATTATTTTACACCAAGTCTCCTCACAGTCCAATTGTCAAAACAACATATCTCACTTCTAAATCTTGTCCAAGACTCCATACATTCCTAACACCATCACTTAGACAACATTATCTCAAAATCAACTCACCGATCACTGCTAGGTCAGACTTATATTCTCTGAGCAGTCAAGGCACTACTTCTCAATGAGACATTCATGCCCTAAATCGGGTAAACAAAACACACATGTTTCAAAACCCAAGATCCAAAACACTTTTAGAGACCTCTTAATGCCCATGTCCTCATATCAAAAACTCAGAATAACTTATATTGAAGAAATAAGCAGTTTTTAGTCTAAATGCTATAAAAAAGGCTACTAAAATAGGCCTGATTTTCAAAGAAGACCCCCTTAAAACATTCTCAAAACACTTAAAACCTCAAAAAAGTCATTAGACATAACACAAAACTCCCAATTTATCCATTTTCAAGGATTAAAAGATTCCTTTTTACAGTATATTGACAAACCCTTGTTTATAGGGTGAAAAACTCAAAAATCAATGAGGGTTTCTTGTATAGGCTACATGCAAACCTCAAAACCTCTAGAAAACCATTGGAATATGTCAAAATGAATCTGAAAAGGCATTTGGAAACATCTTCTAACCCATGCACTTTTTCTTTCTCCACTATCATGCTGGAAACTGTTCATTTTGACTGGAAAACTCAGAATTTCCTGTGTAGCAGTAGCTCCTTCAAGGTATTCTTGCTTTTTTCTCCACTCAAAAATATCAAAACATAACAAATAACCTATCCCTAACCTACTTCACCAATCTACCTGACCTACATTGGTGGAGTAGTGTGGAAATGCCTTATAAGACTCAAAACTCAATGCACAAGATTTCAGACCAAGCCATAAGAAGAATGCTCAAACAAACATTAAATTTAATGGATTCCTTCCCAAATGGATGCAAAAAATGGTGATTCCTCAACCTACTGGAAACAATCTAAATTTGAACCCTAAACTCTTGCATAATTCGTACAAGTTAAGAGACAACTGAAAAACACAGAAAATAAGCTAAAACAGGAAACTCTTTGTTAATTTAATTCTTCCAGAATACAATGATCTCTTTGCTCGGCCTTTACAATTCTTTTAAAGAAGTTTCCAACCATCAACTACCTCTTCATATTCCTTGATTGACCTATGACTCGTCCTCTTCCTTGATTTTCTTGATTTTCTTGTTTTGTCTCTTCACATTCTTTCTTTTTCTCTCTTTTACATATTTAGCATTTTGACAATATTACACTTTGTGCTTTTTCATGCCTTGATTATATTTAATTTTGGCATTACATGGACTTAAATACATTTTTGACAACTTAGCCTTTTGAAGGCATTACATGACCTATGTGTTCTTGCACCACAAGCATTGGTCTCATGGTTTTTTTTCACATCAATGTGATTTGATTCACATTTTTTTCACGTGAAAATCAGCTTGAACCGGATTTTGTATTATAGAGCTATATTAAGTTGCCACTTAAAAAATTGATGTAACAATGATACACAATAATGTTTGAAACTACAAGAAGGCATCAAAATGGCTAGTGTACTAAACAAATTATTATGATTTACGAATAATGTTGATAACTCTACTCAGTTGGCTTCTTTTTTCAAAATCATACAAATTGAACCCTAACATCAATAGACTCTATATATCAAGCTACCACAATTCAAGTTACATCAAGCCCATATCACCGAGACACAACCTGAACAATAGGAGGAATGGACTATTTCAACATACTACACTCAAACCCTTAAGGGATCGATCTGGTTGAACGTAGCTCATAGTGATTTTGCATGTTTGGGTGCAAAAGAGGACCATGCATAGCATAAAAATGCCTACTCAGATGTGTTGGAATAGTCTGTTTGGTCACACGAGTTACAGGACAAAAATTGCACCACCTTGCAACTTTCCACTACTTGCATTTGACACTTTTTCCATCAACCGAAAATTAGACACCACGGGAAAACCACTCCGAGATAATGAAAACCGAGAGAGGTTATTGTAGAGGGGCCCAACACGATGCCATAGGATTAGACAAGAAGTTTATAAGTGTCACGTTGTCCGAGTAACCTTATGTTGAAGTTTGCAGCCATTTTTCCCTTTGGACCCTTAAGGGATCGATCTGGTTGAATGTAGCTCGGAGTGATTCTGCATGTTTGGGTGTGAAAGAGGACCATGCCTAGCATAAAAATTCCAATTTGAACGTGTTGGAATAGTCTATTTGGTCACATGAGTTGCTAAACGAAAAATTGCACCACCTTGCAACTTTACACTGCTTGCATTTGACACTTTTTGCATCAACTAAAAACTGGACACCACGGGAAAACCACTCCAAGATAACGAAAACCAAGAGAGGTTATTCATGCTGAAGTTTGCAGCCATTTTCCCATTTGGACCCTTAAGGGATCGATCCAGTTGACTGTAGCTCAGAGCGATTTCGGGTGTTTGGGTGTGAAAGAGTACCATGCCTAGCATAAAAATTCCTATTTAGACATGTTGGAACAGTCCATTTGGTCACACGAGTTGCAAAACGAAAATTGCACCACTTTGCAAATTTCCACTACTTCCATTTGACACTTTTTCCATCAACTGAAAACTGGAGACTACGGGAAAACCACTCTGAGATAACGAAAACCGTTAGAGGTTATTGTAGAGGGTCCCAACATGATCTTATAGGATTAGAAAAAAAATTTATAACCATCGTGGTGTCTAAGTAACCTCATGTTGAAGTTTGCAGCCATTTTTCCCTTTGGACCCTTAAGGGATCGATCTGGTTGAACGTAGCTCGGAGTGATTTTGCATGTTTAGGCGTGAAAGAGTACCATTCCTAGCATAAAAATTCTTATTTAGACACGTTGGAATAGTCCGTTTGGTCACACGAGTTGCAGAACGAAAATTGCACCACTTTGCAACTTCCACTGCTTCCATTTGACACTTTTTCCATCAACTGAAAACTGGAGACTACGGGAAAAGCACTCTAAGATAACAAAATCTGAGAGAGGTTATTGTAGAGGGGCCCAACACAATCTCATAGGATTAGATGAGAAGTTTATAAGAATCACGGTGTCCAATTAACCTCATGCTGAAGTTTGCAGCCATTTTACCCTTTGGACCTTTAAGGGATCGATCTGGTTGAACGTAGCTCAGAGCGATTTCGCGTGTTTGGGTGTAAAAGAGTACCATGATTAGCATAAAAATTCCTATTCAGACACGTTGGAACAGTCCGTTTGGTCACATGAGTTGCAGAACGAAAATTGCACCACTTTGCAACTTTCCACTACTTCTATTTGACACTTTTTCCATCAACTGAAAACTAGAGACTATGGGAAAACTACTCTGAGATAACAAAAACTGAGAGAGGTTATTGTATAGGGGACCAACACAATCCCATAGGATTAGACGAGAAGTTTCTAAGGGTCACAGTGTCCGAGTAACCTCATGTTGAATTTTGCAGCCATTTTGCCCTTTGGACCCTTAAGGGATCGATCTGGTTGAACGTAGCTTGGAGCGATTCCACAAGTTTGGGTGTGAAAGAGGACCATTCCTAGTATAAAAATACCTATTCAGACATGTTGGAACAGTCCATTTGGTCACACGAGTTGCAGAATGAAAGTTGCACCACTTTACAACTTTCCACTGCTTCCATTTGACACTTTTTCCATCAAGTGAAAACTGGAGACTACGGGAAAACCACTTTGAGATAACAAAAACCGAGAGAAACTATTGTAGAGGGACCCAATGTGATCCTATAGGATTAGATGAGAAGTTTTTAAGGGTCACAGTATCCGAGTAACCTCATGCTGAAGTTTGTAGCCATTTTGCTCTTTGGACCCTGAAGGGATCAATCCGGTTGAATGTAGCTCGAAGAGATTCTGTGTGTTTGGGTGTGAAAGAGTACCATTCCTAGTGTAAAAATTCCTATTCAGATGTGTTGAAACAATCCTTTTGGTCAGATGAGTTAGAGAACGAAAGTTGGACGACTTTGCAACTTTTCACAAGGCAAAAAGAAACCTAACCTTCAAATCTTGCTTCCAAACTTTTACCAGACCTTGGTACACTTTATTCATCTTTATTTTGACATGAACAAATCTAAAACACCTTCTTACAACACTGTTTAATCAGATTTCACAATTACTTGCACTAGAAGACCAAATTTGTTTGTAAGTGCTAAAACACTAAATCGGGTGTAACATGCAAACCACAATGAATATTTATAGGATAAATACATTTTAGGGTACCCATTTTGGCCATTAAAAATATATATCATTTTCAGATACACTTATTTTGGAACACATTCCTGCTGTCCCAACTTCTTTGCTTCTAAAGAGATAAAAACATTAGAAAACAGAGCCTTTTGGTATTTTTTCAAAAGTATGATTGCCAACAACATACAACGTTCACAAGGCATTTTTAAAGACATATCAACTAATGCAAATCAGGGTGGAGGAATACAAATTTAGACTTAAGAACCAAGAAACCAACTCAGGTTCATATATCTAATCCAGATTTCATAAGGTCAGCACTATAGTCTTCCAATTCACCACTGAACAACTAAAAGACCAATTTCTTAAAGAGAATTGTAAAAACATCCATTGATCATCCAAATAACATGAAAACATGAATGAGAGAGATATCTAAGAATGTATGGGTCCGTATAGGTGAAGGAAACTTTGACAATACAGTAAAATCAAGAAATACAATGAAAAATCAAAAATAAAGCGTTGGAAACTCTGAATCAAACATTAACCAAACTTTCTATATTGAATAATGATCCTTGAATGGACTTAAAATATCAATTACAATGACTCCATACCTAAACTAGTGACCTTATGATGGCCTCATTACATCATCTTGACCCTTACATTATGAATTTACATACATTTTCACATTTAGGCCATTCAAGGCTTCATTACACCAAATTTACAACATGCTAACATGACATTGCAACCTCATATCCTACCAACCTAGATTGAATTAAAACACTTCCTAATGGTCCTTGTGACCTTATTACAACATTCTTCATGGACTACAAATCAAAATTTACCACTTGACCATTTTGTGGTCCTGATTGTCCTTGGTGCTCCTGCACCATAAACACCCTACTATAACCCTACTCCACTAATCTACAAGCCTAATTCAGTGGAGTATGCTTTATTTGTTTACTTGACTCTCAAAACCTCAAATTGAAGGTTCCAAACTCAATTTCAGAAAATGTGATCTAACAATGGAAAAACTCAATGGATTTTCTTCTAGATGGACTCAAAAGAAACCTAATTCTCTGTATTATCTGAATCTACAAAGGACAAGGCCTAAATCAATTTTTACTAGTTTAGTTACAGATACGCAAAGGAAAAGAATAAAAAGAAATAGCTCATCCAAAATAGATGGAAGGCACTTACAGATAGGCATGGCAGTCTCTCAACTTAGTCAGTCTTGGTCATACATCTTCACTGGGAGTTCCAAGATACCTATTGCACACAACACCTCTCATGAATAGAATTTATTGAAATTCGAGATGCTCTTATAATGTCTACGTCATACGTGGTCATGATAAGGTTAAATTCAAATGAATAACTTGAAATTACCTTATCAAGCTTCGCACACACTTTTGTAATGGCTTAAAATCATAATTGAGATTTGTCAAGATCATCAAAATAAGGATGTTCCATTGCTTTTCTACTTGAGATTCTCTTGGATGGCTCATAAATCTGCATTTTATGCAAGGGGACACAAATCAATATTTGTCTGGTTACATACAGATACACAAAGTAAAATAAGATGACAGCATTGGCATCAACCAAATTGATGTGGATACAAGTATAAATCAATAAGAACCATTGTGCATATACTTACAAATTAATCCAATGAACCATCTAGGTCTGCTCTACTCTTTATTGTGTCAAGTATTGCCTCATGGTCAGACTCATGGACCTTCCACAAGGTCTTGTTCAAAGGTCTACCCCCATATTTTCTCAAACGAACATTGGATGCCACGACAAGGTTTGAGTAATGAAGAATCTTACGATGCGTGTCAAATTCCTCAAACAACCAATGTTTAACACTCTTATGTGGGTACCTTCTTAGCCACGTTCCAGTAACAACAACTGAGCATGTAGGGTATTCAATGTTTTCTCCATCTATAATTGGGGCTTCCAATTTCTTTTTTGCCTCAACACAATGACACAAGTAATATTCTATACCCTCTTCGTTGTCTTCATCTACAATAACTACATAAACATGCCCTGCATTTATATGTGCGACATATCTCTTGAAATTAGTCAACATTATGAATACAGTACAAAGTAAGATAACAATATGAAATTTCAAATATTAAGCAAGTAGATATATTACCTGGTTGAACTAGATCCGATACATGGTCAAAGTCGACTGATGATTCCATCCGTGTTAGTTCCAATGCCAACGGAGGGCAATACGTGTGAAGTGGGCTAAGATAACTTTTCAACCATTTGTCAACCCACTGCCCTAACTCACAATCATTCCAGGCTTGCATTGTACATGAAGAAAAAAAGCATGCCATCTTACGTGTATTGATACTCCATGAACTTGCATTTGAGCTAAGGAAAGAGTGCAACTCACTCGATCCTGTTAGTGTACAACAATCCTCATATGGTGCAATGTTAGTATCATCCATCAACCAAAAAAATCTATGGACTGAAGACGTACCTTCATTACCTGACCCATCGAACCATTACACCACTCGACGATTGATCTTCATCTGTCAACTGTGCAATGTCTTTATACTTTAACTCTTCTCATGCTAATGCTCTCTTTTCATGCATGCTCCTGCACCATCATGCTCCCCTTTCCATGTCTGTCCTCACAAAAGTTCCATATGTTGAACATGTGTAGTGAGATGCATCTGCACAACCGGTAGAACATACGCACATTTTGAACTATGCTGCACAATTATCTAAACATATTATATGTCGACCTATGATATGCCCCTCTGAGCCAAATGATTGTAGAACATCTTGGAAGCAACCTTGCACGAACTCTGGAGAATGCGTGTGATCATCACTAATATAAAAGTGATACTCCCTCAATACCTTCCTTTCGTCCTCTGTACTTTTAGCTGCATGTATGAATGCTATGTGCACAAATATTGAAACCTGTGTGGAGTTGTAATACTATGACTACACCTCACATTGTGGCTGTAGAGTGTAGTTCTCTACAAAGTCAACCATTGATACTATGCTACCAAGTGGAAAGGTGTCCTTGCATAGCTTGAATTGTGTGTCTAGCCATCGGGCTCTATGGGTATGCCTTGCATACTCATACACTAGATTCTCATGAAACATGGACATGAACTGATACATTGGAATCTTCTGAATAACTAACTCACACCTTTTTTCTTTAGACCCATCTTTGTAGCATATGCCACTTTTTATACTTCCCAAACTCTACTAGTTTTTGTCTGCATAATAATATTGCTTTCCATATGTTGACATACTAGCATTAAGTTGCAAACCACCTTAATGTTGACATGAACCATCCAAGCATTGTTTTCTGCAGAATATTTGGCCATCCTCTCTTTCACATAAATTTTTTGATAAGAAATCTCTTGAAGATGTTGGTGGGGCATGTATTCCACAATCTTGCAAAACATCGTTAGTATGTAAATCTAAAAATATAGATGATAAACATCATAATGGTTAGAATTCAATGTGTAGTTCTGAGAAACAAGTAGATGCGTGTGTGATTTATCTTGACATAAAAAGGTTTAATCATTTCAAAAAATATTTGAGAAATACTAATTTGAGGATAAGAATTTTGAAATTTATGAAAAAATTGGGTTTGAGTCGTATCCAAAAAATGGTTTGGATGTGGCTCATGGTTTCGACTATCGATTTTCCTTCTTACGACATCCCTTTGATTCAGAGATGGCCTTGTATTATTCTTACAATAATCTTCAATTAGTGGTCTCAATGCTTCAACAACTTTTTTATCTTTGTGTGGCAATCTCCCCGAGAATGCCCATAATTCATTTGAATTGGTGTCCTCAATTCTTTGCCGCCTTTGAATGACTTTTGATAAAGTTTTTCTACTAATTCCCATTTGTTCACTTGTCTTTTTAATGAGGCGAGATCTCTTTGTTTGATAGCTTACCAAAGTCGATGTAATGACACATCGGGTGACATTACTATCCTTTGAGCGTGAGGTCTTACCCACACTGTCATAAGCATCCATTAGATTCTTCACAATAGTCTTTTCACTTGATGCATTCGATGTTCTCAACCCAAGAGTCTTCATGATGTTTTTGTACTTTAAACCCTACATCATTTGAACAAATAGTTGACATCTTGCAGTCTCATTTAGCCTTTCAAAGAATATTTTTCAAAATATTGTAAAATATCTACGGTACGTGCGAATCTTACCTTCCGTAATGGCAAAATATCCTCATCAATATTAATCAAAAACTTTGGCTTTCACATAAAATTCTAGGTGGTGTTCTCTTAGGTACATACATCTCAACGTGCCAATTTCATCAATATTTGGTGAAGGGTGGGCTGGGTGTGTACCTTCGATTGAGGGTGGAATAGAAGACATACCTTGAGGTTCATGTGGGGATGATGGTATACCTTGTTCCTCAACTCTGAGTGATGATGTACTCTCAACTTCAGATGTGGTGGATGGTGTCCAACCATACTCACTTGTGGTAGATAGTGTCCCTCCATATTCTCTTGTGCTTAATTGTGTCCCTTCGTATTCACTTGTGGTAGAGGGTGTGTCTCCAACTACGGTATCTGCATCTCCCCTATGCGACTCTTTCACATTCATTCCTTTGTGCTTTGTTCTTTTCTCTTTTTGATAGTTGAGGTTCCTCTTCAAGCGGCTTGTTTTCATCAATCATTCCCAATTTCTGCTTTTCCGCGATATTCCCTCATCCATTTTTTCTCTTTATCTCGATGGCTTGGGTGATCATCTATTAGTTTTTCCTTTTAACAATTTGTTTCTTTGGCATGATGAATAATTTTACCTATGCAAAAAGTACTAAGTTATCAAATTAACTAATTGAAAGCTTTGGAAGCATAACTCAATGAAAGATTTGGAAGCATACACAAAGAAAGTCAATGAAAGTTGGTTTGTATAATTGTTTGAGAAAATAACTCAATGATAGGTTTGGAAGCATACACAAAGAAAGTCAATTGTTAAGTTTAACAAAATTCCTCAAAGAGATTAATGTGGTTTAAAATGTAATAGGAAGTGTATCCGAGGTGTGTGATTTAAAATGTCCATTGACAACGTAAGGTTGTAACATGACAAGCTGGTCTGCGAAGCACCTAGGTCATTAAATTCCTTCAAAAGGCTAATTTTTTCAATTTGTAATGTTCAAGTAAATATGATGAGTGAAGGTCATTAAATGATGAATTTCAATGTATTTGCACCATGAAATAGGTCACTAGGTGATATTATTGAAAAGTTGCTTTTATAACAAAAGTTGTCAATTATTGTAAAAATGTAAAATTGCACAAAAGCAGGAAGGTTAAGAGTCTTTTTTGTGGAAGGGCAAGGATGGGTTGATGAAGATGAAGAGGTAGTTATTTCAACTAATTTAGACACCTTTAAAAAGAATTGTAAGCTCGAGAAAGGCAGATCTTGTATCCCAAAAATCCATAAAAATTAATAAAAAAACCTCTGCTCAGTTATTTTGGAAAGATTTTCTATTCTTGTTTCTAGGTTGCATAGTGATTCAAGCATTCTAAGATTTGATTCTTGTCAGGGAAAGAGAATTATTTCATTCTTGAAAGTTGTAGGAATTGTAATTCAAATAATCAATCTAATTTGAACTTAGTTTCCTAAGTCTCGGTCTGTGGTTTCCTTAGAATTGTTTAGAGAGTCTAAAAAGTGATTCTTAGCCATTCCACCAATGTAGGGCTAGTAGGTTAGTGGAATGGATCATATTTAGTGTCTTTTCAATGTGAAGATGTGTGTGGCAGGGGTAAATAGAAATAAGAAGTCGGGATACTGTTGCATGAACAAAATTATGAATTTTCTCATTCAAAAAAATGGTGTTTTCAAGTAGGGTTTGAGGAAACAACATGTAGAGGAGCTTAGAAATGATTTCAAAATAATTTGCAGACATAATGAAGCATGTTTCAATTGTTGGGTAGAGTAGTAGAGGTTTTGCAAATGTTTCATTAAAGAAACCCTCATGGTTGGTGTGTTTTCACCCTATAATCAAGTGTTTACTGATTTTGTGTATTGATGGGAATTTCCCATCTTGAAACTTGTTTATTTGTGAGTTTCTACACATGGCCTAAGACTGTTTGCAGGTTTGGTGGATTAGTGAGTAGTTCTATGATGACTTGCTTTGATAAATTGACCTATTTAAGGGCTTTTACCAGTAGACAACATGTTGGTTCTACTATGTTTTGTGAAATAAGTGTATAAACTTTTATAGTATGTTGAAAAGGATCAAAATAGGCCTGAGAATCTATATTGGGATTGTGTAAATGAATTATGATAGAAAATGAATCACCCAATTAGATGGAATGTTGGCCTCCTAGAGATATTTGGTATTGTTTGCTAAAAACAGAGAATATGTAGAAACAGCGAAAGGAATGTTGTTAAGTTCTTGGGAGCAGTCTCATTTGTGATGCCATAGTTGTGTCTATGCTTGGTAATGTTTTGAAGGTATATTGTGAAAGATTTGATGATTTGGGCGTATGTTTCCAATATATGGCAATGGTTTCTTGAATGCAAAGTAGTCAGAGTGTGTCTATACTGATATATAAGAATATTACAATCAAAACATGATGAAATTGGTATCTTAAAGGTTTGGTGACAGTGTTAAACTAATGCTGCTTGTTGTTACAAATGGTGTTTAAGTGAAGATAGGATGATGGATGTGTTGATTTGAGCAAAGAAATCTTAAATGGCTGGGATGATGTTTGATTGTAGGTCTAAGGAACATAGGTGTTTGATTGTTTTTGCCTTGAATGGGTAAGTTGAGTTTATGAGTGATTGTTGTATTGTTTATGACAAGAACAAAGTTGAAAGTTGATTTTGAAAATGGTTTGCTATATGGAGATGGTGAATTGGCTATTGATAACCTTATAACTTGAAATGAAATAAATGGATTTTGGTTGAATGAAAAGTAGTTTTGGATGAATTTGACAAAGTTTGCATAAATTGATCTTTTCCTCTTTATTGATTTGGGAAGGAAGTTCCCTAAAGAAATGATGTTGTTGAGTGGCTTGGCAATCTGATATTGCATCACAAACAAACAATTTGATCAACATGGAATAAGCTAAACAACAAAAATGAAAGCAAGCCATAATAGAATGAAAGAAATGTACAAGATTTCACATACCTAAAAAGAAAAGTTTCAAATAGAGGAGTTCTACCCAATTATGCAGCCTTTGCTTCTTCCTTCCTCAAACTCTTCAAAAATTTGACTTCTTCAAAATCTTGTTCCCCTCCAAATTTTAATTGTATATCAATTATCATTGTAATTCAAACTTGAATTGATATTATATGCCTCTCAACATGAAAACTCTGCTATTTCATGTAAAGGTGATGGAAATAACATTCAAAGGTGATGGAATCTCAAAATCATGCATGCACACCACTCAATCACCAAAATCTACTTTTTGGCCGAGACAGCATGAAAACCAAGAGA
>VDFB02049217.1:17787579-17862594 GCA_007258455.2 Sequoia sempervirens | reverse complement strand
GAAATGGGAATAACAAGTCCTTTGAAAACATTAATCCCAACTTCACACATTGATCTTCTTGACACTAAATAGAATGACATAGAATTACCATCTACATTACTTGGTGATGATTGGGGATTCTTAAATTTCACACCCTCATTTATGAGCGACTACACACAAAAACACATGATGAAAAGCATGCTCAACCAACCATTATGTCCATGCAAGATTTTGAACAATCAACTCATACATCTATCTCTTATAATACAGATGAAAATGTGACATACACAACAAATTTTGATGAGATAGATTATCAATCTCCACCCTCCCCGCGCGAAATGGAAAGACTCTACGGGAAAGGTTATACATTTTTCAAACAATTGGGCTATAACAGAAAAGAGTGTGGAAAACATGAACAAGGTATTTGTGTTTCCATTGAACCGAATGCATAAGAAATGAAAACGGGATTGGGATAATCCTTTTATAAAAGGACTAAAGCTACTCAATGACCATCCTTAAATATCAATATGATCACATGTCAACCACAACATCAACTCACCATTGTTCATCTTGACTTGCTTGACTCTACCCTTCCACCTTCATTGTTGTATGTTGATACTGATGAAACTCTAAAACTCATACTTGGTGTCTATGATGCTCCATCTTCACCTGCTTCCCTTAAACATATTTCTCATGTCCTAAATATTTCCCAGTAAGAAACAAATGGTGTCAATGAAGAATTGTTGGAATCTAAAAATCTTAAAACTAATGCACTCCCCTTAGGAGATACACTTGATGTGCTTATGGATATAAATGACAATGATAAAGTCATTAAAATCGGGAAGTGTCTTGATGATGAATAATAAGAAGATAAAACAACTCTACTTCATAACTTTCCTAAAATATTTGCTTGGAAATATTCGGATATGCCAGGAATAGACCCGAAAATTGTGATGAATAATATTGTTCTTGATAACAATGTTAAACCTATTCGTGAAAAGATTCATAAAATGCACCCTAAATTAGCATTGCTAGTTAAAGAGCTTGAAAAACTTCTTGATGCTCACTTTATACTACCTATCGATTATTCTCCTTGGATCTCAAACATCGTGGAAGTTGCAAAACCCGATAATAAAATTAAGATGTGCATTGATTTTCAAGACTTGGATAAAGCCTCTTTGAAGGATGATTTTCCACTTTCTAATATTGATATGATCATGGATTCAACTATTGGACATGCGTTGTTGTCATTCATGGATGGATTCTTTGGTTATAATCAAATCCTTATTAATCCACATGATAAATACAAAACTGCCTTCACCACTGTTTGGGGAACATTTTGTTGGGTTGCCATGCCTTTCAGTTTAAAGAATGTGGGTGCAACTTATCAACATCTAATGACATTAATATTCCACGACTACATTCACAAAATTCTGGAAGATTATGTTGACAAAATTCTGGCTAAATCTTTAACTTGACAAGACAATGTAATCGTCCTTCGCAAAATATTTTAACGAATTAAGCAATATAACATGCGATTGAATCCAAAAAAGTGCGTTTTTGGTGTAGAAAGCAGTAAACTCTTAGGATTTATCATATCTCATAGAGGCATAGAGGTGGACACAAAGAAAATTGATGCAATTGTTAACATGCCACCTCCAAAGAATATTTCTCAATTACGCATGTTACAAGGATGAATTCAGGCTATTCGATGTTTTGTCACATCCTTAGCTAATCGCACATTACCCTTGACATCTCTTCTTAAAAAGGGTGCTATTTTTGATTGGGAGTATGATTGTAAATAAGCTTTTGAGAGTCTAAAGGAATATTTAGCTACTCCGCCCGTTTTACAACCTATTGTACCTCATAGACTGTTTATTTTGCACATCGCCGCATCTGCCCATGCTCTTGCAGCATTGTTGGCTCAACACGATGATCATGGTAAAGAGCACCCTATCTATTACATTAGTCGCACTTTAATCGATTACGAAACACGCTATTCATCAATTGAAAAACAATGTTTGGCCCTTGTATTTGCTACTAGTAAGTTGTGACACTATTTACCAAACGTTGAAATACAAGTCACAAAATTTGATCCTCTTAAATATATTTTTAGTAAAATTGACCTCTTTGGCTACTTAGCTAAATGGGAAATGTTGTTAACTGAGATTGACCTAAAAAAAATTTCACAAAAAGAAACCAAATTTCAAGCCTTAACCGATCGCTTAGCTGACACTCCTTCCCCATCCGCTTTCCTAACTCTTCATTCCTTTCCTGATGATCATGTTTGAACCGCTGATATTAAAAAATGGAAGTTATTCTTTGATGGTTCTAAGTGTCAAACAGGTTCCAGTGCAGGAATGGTCCTAATTCCACCCGATGGTAACCCTATTTCCCTATCCTATTGTTTGAACTTCCTATGTACAAATAATACAACTAAGTATGAAGCATTGATTATAGGATTGCAAGCTGCTTTATCCCTTCATGTTCGACATATTCAGATCTTTGATGATTCACAATTAGTAATTAAAAAAATCAATGGCACATATCAAACTAAACATGAAAAATTATTAAAGTACAAGGACCTTATCATGAAACTATTAGACAAATTTGATTCATTCACCATTGATAACTGTAGACACGTAAAATGTACTGATTGACATTGTGCATCTGATCCTGACCACTAACATCGTTTCATCTTAAATCATCCTTCGGTCTAACCATTTAATCAAATACCCTTATCTGATTAAATTCATCAATATTCCTCTCTTAATTAAATAAATCAGTTATCTAATTAAGTCACATTCTTCTCATATTTGATTTAAATAAATCCACAAATTTAAGTCAAATAGGTCACATCATTTAATCCCTTCATTAAATTAATTAACTTTGTTTAATTTAATCTCCTCTCATGTCTCATCCTCTAGCTTTTACCACTTGCACATGAAAATAGACTTATTTGATTTATTAAATCTCTATTTTCCTCAACAAGGCATATTTTAAGGAATATTCCCCAAGTTTGAATTCAAACTCCAAGTGGGATGAGTCCTTCCAACAAGGAATTTACTCTCTCTTACATGTCATTTTTCCTTGATCCAAGTGGAATTCAATGCATTCTTCCTTCCCTCTTGCATGTCATTTCAACAATTTCAAAATTCAAATGTATGCATTTATTGGCACAATCCTCAAAACTTGCACATCCTCCATCCACTCATAAGTTGACAAGTGGCACTTTTCCATTGGCTAATTCTTAGTCCCACATTGCTTTGTTTTGGACATTCATCCATCTTCTCATTCTATAAATAAGAGGCTAATCCCCTCATTTCATCATCCACAATTTGAGTAAACTTACTATGCTCAAATCATTAGCAATTTTCATCCATTATCATTGAGTTCATAGCTAGGTTATGCAGATTTTTCTATTGGAGCATTCATCAAGCATCAACAAAGTGGATCACTCTTCATCACACATCAATCTTGCATCATAGGAGTTGGGAAAGGGCCAATTTTCACATCAAATTGGCACCAATTCCCCCATGGGATCAAGAGTTTGCTTGTTTTAATAGGATTTTAATCTATTTCATTATGTTCTTCATTCTTCTTTCCTATTTTTAAATGATGCTAATGGATTTCATGGGGAATCCTTGTTCTTGCTTTCATTTCATCTTCTAATGTGTTTGTTCATGTTGTTTTGCAGGTATTAAGATATGGGTTCGTACATTTGGCACTAGAAGGAGGGTAATCTCACCTTTTAATCACATTTTTTTATCAAAATTACACATTTTTCTTTGTTTACAGGCTCAACATCATTGAACACCACTGGTTCTCTAGCGTCACTATACAGGACCACTGAAAATTCAAACTCCAATGCTTCAGTCTTCCCGCCCAAGATTTTGAATTTTAAACTGTGCTGTTAGACTAATCAAACCCACGGGAATCTTTCAAAAAATCAAACTGCACTGCTAGGAAAAAGGGTGACACATTCATGTTCACTGGCCTGACTGCAGAGCGATGTTGACTAGCAAGCAACACTATGCAACACCATTGGAGAAATTAAACTACGACACCTTCATGGATTGCACCGCTGGATGGGAGTATGAAGTGAAATTTAATTTATAGCACATGCTTTTTTTCAATTTCTATTTTGTCTGTCTATTTTTTGTCTCTTTGACCTCTGTTTTGCAGAATATAACTGATTTTTCATGTAGGTTGGATCGATCAAAGATGAAGAGGAAGAGAGGCATGATGATGTCATTTCACAAAACAAGTGTTTTTAAACACTTTGGTGTTTGTTTAACACTTTTTAAGGATTCATTATTCCTCTTAAGGAAAATTCATCATCTTTTAATGCTTAGGATCTACTAATCTCATTTGGGCTTTAGAAAGAACATTTCAATTTTTGCTACAAAAAGCTTAAAATGAATATTAGGACTCAAATCTACTAAAGATTTTTTTGGGATTAAAAATTGAACAAGGCAATTTGTCACACTTACTTTGGTGCACTTAAAATGAACTCACAATTGCTTTGAAAGGTTAAAATGAACATGTGCAACTTTTTTTTTGTGATTTCTTACTTAAACTAGCATCATCGAAAAGGACGTATGTGCTTCTCTCGCACTTTATAGTGATCTTGAGAATCAAAAGGAATTTTTTATGATCTTAGGTTGAGATAAAGTAGTCACCTCCACACTTCATTTTGGGAAATAAAATTGAACAAAACTTGTGAGTGTGAGTTAGGTATATCGCGTGGGTTCTCCCTTTGTTTCTAAACAAAGTTTGATCAAACTACGGATGTGCTTGCTCGCTATTGTTTACCTTTAGAGGGGCCTACCTAAGAGACACATCTGCAAGCAGAACTCGAAGGTGACTCCAATGGGTTTTTCATTCGGGCCGGCATATAAATGGATAAGACTAAACTATCAAGTCCTCATTGTATGTAGGCCTTAGCCATACAGTGTCTTTCAGAACAGGGTACTACTGTAAAAAGTATAAGAGCCCCTAGTAGGATTGATTAAAGATTTTATTGGCTTGTTGGACACTCACAAGGTGCCATGTCCCCAATGTCCCGTCATTAAGAACCTTGTTTGTAGTGGCCAACTAGTCCATCCAATGAGTTTATCAAAGTGGTGCATTGGAACTTAGATTCCAAGAAGTTACTTGCCATGTCCGATCTTGGTTAAAGTATAGAGGTTAAGACTTCATTCTTAACATACCTTTATACTCTTTCCTTGGTTGCATGTAAAATCATCTCTTCTACTACGAAGGGCATGAGGAAATCCCACCAAGAAAAACGTACCAATTGAGCTAGGATGTTATATTGCTTTTGAGTCAAAACGCTTTGCTTGTTTGAAAACATTGGGAAACAAACACTTAACATCATCATTCAAATGTCAAACCCTTTAGGAGGAAAATACAATTGACCTAATTCATGTGTTATTGCTTTCCCTTGGGATTCACATCCTTAGAGGTTTCTAAACACTTGAACTTACATCTCAATTTTCCTACTAAAGATCAACAATAGGTAACCATTGCCTTGAATTCATCAAATTTCCACATAACATACTTTGTGGGATTCGAAGAAATTAAAACATTGGACATCTAGTTTGGAAAAACTAATCAAAAGAAGTGTTTGTGGTAAAATAAAGTCACTAAGAAATGATAACAAAATGGACTCTCACATGTGTTGAAACCTCATGATTTTCAAGAAAGTCAAAATCCCAAAACGAAAGTCCTTGAGTCAAAGTTCAAAATTTGGAAATTAATGCTCAATTTGAACCTCTCCTTATTTATAGAGGTCCTTAGAAGCATTGCATGTTCTTCAATATCGAGGTCTAGGTAAACAAAGTATCTTTTTAGGTACATCTTAGGATCAAAATCAAAATCTTTTTCATCTATCCTTCAAAAATCAAAGAAAAAAATCATCTCACCATCATCTTTTGAGAAATCTTGAAATTATCCTTTATGCTAGGCTTTTTGGCAAAAATAAAAATCATCAAATCCTTGAGACAAAATCCTTGAAATATTTATCCAATCATCTTTGGCTAGGTATGTGTATATGCATCCTTTTGCATATGCTTAGTCAAAATTATCAAACGATCTTATTTAGCCAGGTATATGTAAATGCATCCTTCTTCATATGCTTGGTTAAATTATCTTGTTTGAATAGGTGTGGGTAGATGCATCCTTATCCCTACACATATTCAAATTATCATCCTTTGAGAAAATCTACCCCTTAGATAATCATCCAACATCTTAGGGTCTATTTATTCAATCAAAGAAAACCAAAAAAACAAGTCAAGGACAATCCAAAAAATCAAAATAAAAATCCAAAACATATCCAAAAGTCCTAAAAGTCTAGCATTCCCCTCAAGATTTATCAAAAGATCAAACATCCACATCATCCATCTCTTGCATCATCATCATATCACCTTTTGATCCTCAAGATATCCTAAAAAAATTCTCTTTTGTGCTTAAAATAAGATCAATCCAAAGAATTAGAGATTCATCTCCCATATTCTTGAAAATTGATCCTTGTTTTATGGTTCAAACTAGATCTCAATACAAGAAGAACATGGAAGCTGACAAAGAAACACCCGCTTCAAGTGACCTAAGCCAAACGAACGCTGAATCAAGCAATCCTTTGACTAACTCATCATCACAAAATCCACAAGAGGAAATTCAAGAAGAAGATCTTACCTTTGGGATGTCGCATGAAAAAATAACCGAAATGGTCCAAAATATAGAGAACCATAAGATCATCAACATCATGATGAGGCTTAACCCTTCACTATACGCTCGAACTAGCAAAACAAGGGGAAAATTACCTTCTGATTTCGACATGAGCTCTATAGTGGAACCACCTTTGGAGATCATGCCTCTAATTTCATCCACACTCCCCATCTCATCTACAACCCCATCCCAAAACATCACTCAAAACATTTCAAAAATCACATCTTTTGCTCCAACCCAAACCAATGTTAATAAGGGAAATGCATTTCTTAATGCTATTCAAACACACCCCCTTGTCAACAATCAAGACTTGGATGCAAATACTATTTTGGAACAAAACATACCCCCAAATCCATTATGTAAGTATGTCCCTCTCACTTTCCATAATCCTAATGATCCATCATCATCATCCTTCCGCGCAACACCCCAAACTTCTCTCCTCATAAATTCGCAAGGAGAAGGTGACATGTTCAGACTAGGAGGCATTTTCAACACCACATCATTTTCTCAAGAGATCACACCCCTCACATTTTCACCTCTTCCACCATTACCACCATTATACACATCTCTACTTGGCTTGTGGCTTCCACCTTTATCAAATATCAATCAAACCAACATTACAAACACCAATCAAAGCATTACACCAAACTCTCAAAACTTGTCATCGATATTGTAACAACAGATGACAACTACACAAGCAATCATGACATCATCGACCACCCCCCTAACATCTCAAAGCATGGGCTCTCAAGGACTGACCACATCGATCGCACCATTCACCACTTAAACCACTAAGATGACATCACCACTCACCACCACCACAAGCACCATTCTGAATCCACCACCACCCCCGCCACCACCAAACTCCAATTTATCAAGCCAATACAACATGGCATTGCAAGCCACTCAACAAGTTGCTTATCAAAAGGAATTCCTACAAGTGCAAAAGTAAAAAGTTGCACAAATAGATGCTCAACAAGCCACACAACTAGCTACTCAACAAGTTGCACAAGCAACGCAAGAAGCTCAAGCCACCCAAATTTCACAACAAGCGCAACAAGCTGCACAATCCCAAGCCTTATTGAAACAATAACAACAACAAGCCACTCAAGTTGCACAAGCTACTCAAGCAGCCCAAGCCGCACTACAAGCACAAAAGGTTGCTCAAGCTCAAATTCTATTGCAACAACAAGCAGCACAAGCACAAGCCCAAGCTCAAGCTTAGGCGCACGCCCAATATCAAGCATGACAAGCCCAAGAACAAGCATAGTTTCTTGCACAAAAACAAGTAGCATAACTACAAGCATATCAGCAAGTAATAAAACAATATCAAGAGCAGCAAGAAGCAGCCCAATTGGCAGCCCAACAACAAGCGCTGTTGGAACAACAACAAGCACAACAACAAGCTCAACAACAAGCAATCCTAGCACAACAATAACAAGACCAACAACAAGCGTTGTTTATATAGCAGCAAGTACAAGGATACATGGCTTGAAAAAATGTGCAAATACCATCAAAAAACACACCAAACAACCCACCCACCCAACCAAAAATTGAAACACCCCAGAACACCTTCATCCCACCCCCTAATCCACAAAATGATGTAACTGTACAATTAGGTTGCTCTCGCAACAAGTGCTCAATCTTCAATTAGGGCAAACCAAAAACAACCAAGCAACTTGTGTCCCTATCCATTTGACAGGAGCCTTGTGATGAAACCATTCTCGAAGGGATTTGAGATCCCCAAGTTTGAAAAATATTGTGGGACGGGAAACCCTGAAGATCACATCAGGGAATTTCAAGTTCATTTCATGGAAGTCACATATGATGATACCTATCTGATGCGGCTATTTCCTAGGTGTTTGGCTGGCCACACTATGGAATGGTTCTCTCGCCTACCTATAGGAATCAAAACATTCCAAGAAATTATAGATGCATTCATTAAAAACTACACATGCAATATAGCAATGGATGTCAGTCTAGAAGAACTCTCAGCTCTGAAACAAGGTAAGAATGAATCATTTGCTTCATTCCTACAATGATGGCGATCCAAGGCCAATCGGAGCAAATGGGTCATGCCCGAGGAAGAACATGTTTGCACCATCATATCCAACCTTGACGGCCTCTTGGAATTACATCTCAAGGTACAAGGGATCACCACATATGAACAGTTGATCTCCAAGGTGCTCAGCATCGAATGAGCCCTTATGACACAACCCACAGGATCAACTTCATACCCCAAACAACAAAACAACCACCCACCCACCAATTACAACGACAAACCTCACACATGGGCAAGAAACAAAAATGTTACCAATGATGGTGTTTTTGACACTAAAGTGGTCATCAGTGCCCCTCACCAAAATACACCCGCACCACAAATCCAAATCCAACACCAAAACAATCATCAAGCAACACAAAAACTAAACAACAATCAAGCAATTAACAATGTCAATGATCAAAGGGGACCACCCCAATGGAACAATAATTACCCCAAGAAAAATTACACCTCTCTAGGGGAACCACTAGAAGTCATCATGAAGAAGATGATAAATGAAAAAATCATCAAGGCTCCCACCTATGAGAATTACCAAGAACCAGATGTGAAACCTCCTTGGTATAATGAGAATCAACTCTGTGACTTCCATAAAATCAAAGGGCATACCATGAATAGTTGTATGAGGTTAAAAAACATAGTTCAAGATCTCATTGATCAAAGAATTATAAACGTGGAACAACCAATAGGAAACCAAAACCTTAAGATATACACGAATCTAGTGCCTAACCATGGCAATAAAGGGAATAATAATATAGATAAGGGCCAAGAAACCTTCAAGAATGTAAATCATGTGTATGACCATGTCATTGCATCTCTGGATGACTACTGCACTACCATCACCATAAAAGGAGCCCATGTTGATTGTAGAGTCACCACAAGAGGCGGAAAAGTTACCTTCGCAGGATCATCCCAACCAAACAAAGTCCCTACACCTAGATCCATCCCCAATGGATATAACGTCCTTGATCAGCTCACAAGAATGCCAGCACAGATCTCCATCATGGAGCTACTAAAAATCTCATCTTCTCATAAGAAAATCCTTGAGGAAGCATTGGATTCATCCATTGTCCCCACAGATCTTGATCAGAACAATTCCAAGCTATGGTAAAAAATATCATTACACCAAATCTCCTTACATTCTCTGACCAAGATTTTTCTTCCCAACCATCTCATAACCGTGCACTCCACTTAGAAGTCCTAGTACAGAAAAGAAAAGTCAAAAGGGTCTTGGTGGATGGAGGTGCAGGCTTGAATGTTTGTTCTCTCAAGCTCATCAAACAATTAAAAATCTCAGAGGATTCTATCGACAAAGGAAGGGGTATCACAATAAGAGCATATGATGATCAGGAAAGAGTGTCCTGAGGCACAATCAAAATCCCTATTCAGGTAGGGCTAGCCATCATGGAAACCACTTGTCAGGTCTTGGACCTCGACTTGTTGTATAACATCCTCCTATGATGTCCATGGATTCATGCAATGCAAGCAGTAGCTTCAACTTTCCATCAATGTGTCAAATTCACACATGAAGGACAAGAAGTCACCATCCATGGAGATCCTGAACCATTCTCCTACTACAAAATACTCGAGGAAAAGTACTATAAAATCCCCCAAGTACCAAAAAATGATGAGGGGCCATCTACACCATACATTGATCCCACCACTCTCGCATCCACTTCTGCAATAGAGACACCCGCCACTCCCGCCATTCCCACCATTTCTGACATTAAGGTCATCATCCAAGATAATGGTTGTGGAAACTACATGATCCCTAAAAATGATTTTGTGGTAGGAGAGTTACCACAATCTCCTAGATCATGGAGATTTCCACCAGTAAATGAAGCCTCCACATCTCAAACATCTCCCGAAGACTATCCCAACTTTACAAATTGGGGAGATCTTGTCCAAGAAGTTATCGAGGCAGATCCATCTCATATGCTATAACAAGATGAGAGACCAATAGCTTATTTACCTATCATTCCAGAGATGCGAATGGGAATTCTTGGCCTTAGATGTACCCCTCCGAGTATAACCATACATGGCTGAGGTTCTCCAGTTAGAAAGGTAAAAAATCCTCCTCAACAAACTACAGTTGAACTGTGCATACCATTATCTATAGGTCATGTCATAGATAACTTCACATTTGACATAACCGATGTCTGTAGTAGTAGTGATGACAAGGATCCCATGACCAACTTATCTAGGACATTTGAGGATACCACTCTTTTCATTATTAGCACCTTATCCTTTGAATCAGACCATCAAAATCATGAAATCCGCCTAGTATACCCCCAACTCATCAACTACGACCAACGAGGACCACCTATTTTTGATACATTTGAAAACGATGAGGCGCTCTTAGAATTCATGGGACTACGGGATAAAATTCCATATGGGGATCACAAAGCATGGTTCATAATTGAGCTAGATACACATGCCTATTATGGGGAAATGATTGAATCCCTCAGTCGCAAAAGTGAGAAATTAAGAATAATATCTAAGTCCTTGAGTGAAAATCACGCTGTGGCACTCTTCAACCAGAAAAAAGTAAAAAGAAAGGATGCATCCAATGGTGAAAACCTCTTTGAGGCACCTGAAGATGGGGGATTCAATCTTCCTTTCAGAACTCTTCATCAAGAAAAATCAGCAGTCCTGGCAAAAAAATGCAAACCAGTCAATCTAGGAATAGAGGATACCCCGCACATCACATTCTATGCAGAATCATTACTATTAGAAGAACAAGAGCTCCTAGCAGCCTTCCTAAGAGAGAGACAGATAAACTTCACATAGAGCTATGCTGACATGCCAGGGTTTGATCCAGAAATCATGGTTCACCACTTGGTAGTATACCCAGAAGCAAAGCCCTTTAAACAAAAGCTCAGGAAAATGCACCCTCAGATAGCCCTACTAGTAAAAATGAGACTAAAGAAGCTATTAGATACAATATTCATTCGACCGATAGATTATCCAGAATGGGTGTCAAACTTGGTGCCTATCTCAAAACCTGATGGGGGCATCATAATCTGCACAAACTTCAGAGACTTGAACAAAGCATGTATGAAAGATGATTTCCCATTTCCCAATATTGACATGATCATAGACATGACAACATGACATGAAATGCTTTCCTTGATGGATGGTTTCTCAGGTTATAACTAGATAATGATTTCTAAAGAAGACCAACACAAAACGACCTTCACTTGTCCATGGGGGACTTACTACTAGAATATGATGCCATTTGGCTTAAAGAATGAAGGAACAACATACCAAAGAGCCATGACGTTAATCTTCCATGACATGATCCATAAGATTGTCAAAGATTATGTTGATGACATTCTAGCCAAATCCTGAAGGAGAAAGGATCACATAGCAACCCTAAGTGCCATTTTTGATAGGCTGGAGGAGTACAAGGTCAAATTAAACCCAAAGAAGTGTCTTTGGCATACAACCAGGAAAATTGCTAGGATATATAGTATCAATGAGAGGTATTGAGGTAGATCCAGTAAAAGTAAAAGAAATCCTCAAGATGGAGGCACCCAAAACATTAAAGCAATTAAGAGGTCTCCAAGGCAGGCTTCAATCCATTTGCAGGTTCATAGCATAGCTGGTAGATAAACAGAACCCATACTCTCGCCTACTTCACAAGGGAGTAGCGTACAAATTGGATAACAAGTGTGAAGAAGCCTTAAATAAAATCAAAGAATATCTACTTACACCACTAGTCCTAATGCCACCAATCCCAAGAAAACCATTAATTCTCTATGTGTTAGCAACAACAGTAGCCCTTGGAGCTCCCCTAGCTCAACATGATGAAAATGGAACAAAAAGGGTCATCTATTACATTAGTAGAACAATGGTTGGGCATGAGTTAAAATACTCATTCATTGAGAAAGCATGTCGAGTAGTAGTGTTTGCATCACATAAATTCAGACATTACATGTTGGCACACAAAATAAAACTCGTCACCAAAATCGACCCTCTCAAGTACTTACTATCAAAAGAAATGCTCACTGGAAGAATGTCCAAATGGGTGATGATACTATCAGAATACATTGAATATGTGGAGCGGAAAGCAATCAAAGGCCAAGTCATTGTAGATCAGCTTGCAGAAGCACCAATCTTTTTTAGAGAATCCTCTCATCTTAGAGTTTCTAGATGAATCTATTTTTAATCTCAACATAGGCAACCACTGGAAACTCTACTTTGATGGCTCATACACGTAGCATGCATCAGGAGCCGGTGTCTTCTTTATCACCCCACAAGGGGACTACATACCAAGGTCCTACAAACTAGCATTTCCCTGCACCAATAAAATTGTAGAATACGAGGCTCTAACCATAGGTCTTAGAATAGCAGTGTAGTGGAACATTATAGCTCTCAGAGTATACGTAGATTCTCAATTGATAATAAACCAAGTGAATGATGAATACCAAACTAAAGACGACAAGCTCACTCCATACAAGAAATTTGTGGAGACTCTAAAAAAATCCTTCATCGAGATCACATTTGAGTAGATACCCAGAGCCAACAATAGAGCAGCAGATGCCATGGCAACAATTGAATCCTTACTGGACATCCCCCACAATGTTCCAAAATATGAATTCCTAATAGAGCAACTTCTCGTGCCCACATTCAAGGTACTCAAATCAAAATTTGTGTGCAAAATCGTTAGTCCTAGTGATCCTTGGTATCACAACATTTATACATACCTTTGAATATGGGTCATACCTCCTAACTTACCCTCAACCCTAAAATGAACCTTTTTCAAAAAGGCATCCCGATTTTTCATCCTAGGAAATACAGTGTATCGTAGGAGCATAGAAGGAACCTTATTGCATTGCTTAAATGCTGAGGCATTGACCACTCTAACTGAAGTACATAACTGTATCTATGGTTCACACTCGAGTGGAATGACCATAGCCAAGAAACTATTGAGGATGGGGTATTATTGGCCTACAATGGAAAGAGAGGCACATGACTACGTCAGAAGGTATCTACAATGTCAGTAGCATGGGGACCTCATCCATGCTCTAGCTCAAGGACTTCATCTCATCATCACACTATGGCCCTTTTCACAGTGGGGACTCGATCTCATTGGAAAAATCATGGCCACTTCATCTAATGGCCACATGTTCATCATAACCACCATGAAGTACTTTACTAAATGGGTGGAAGCCATACCCATGACATATATAACTGGGAAGCAGATATCAAAGTTCATCCTGAACTATCTCATTTGCCACTATGGTGTCCCACAAGCCATCAACTCAGATAATGGGACACCATTCAAGAATCAAGATGTCGGTGACTTATGTGAGAAATTCAAAATTCAACATCGCTTCTCCACCCCATACTATCCCCAAGGAATGGCCAAGCAGAAGCCACTAATAAAACCATTTTGAAAATCCTCAAGAAAACAGTCAATGATGCAGGTCGTGACTAGCATCTACAACTCAATCCTGCCCTCTGGGCCTACTGAACTAGCATCCACACACTCACCGGTGCCACCCCTTTCTCCCTGGTCTATGGATTAGAAGTAGTACTCCCCATTGAGATCAAGCTCCCGTCACTAAGAATATCACTGCAAAATCTCATCACAGATGAAGAGTACCGAGTATCAAGATTGAATGAGTTGGAGGTACTAGATGAGCAGTGTATAGATGCACTAAATCATTTGCAAGTCTATCAGAATAGACTCAAGAGGAGCTATAACAAGAAAATTAGAAGTAGAACATTCCAACTCGGAGAACTGGTACTAAAGGAGAATCAAAAGAATGTCCCAAATCCAAGTAGCAAAGGAAAATTTGAACCCAATTGGTTAGGACCATTCATTATCACAACAAGTTGTAAGTCAGGGGCATATCAATTATCAACACCCAAAGGGGAACCTTTGCAAGAGCCCATGAATAGATCTCATCTCAAAAAGTTTTATGCCTAATTTTTCAAGGTATAGAACCAAAAAATAAAAAAATTAGAAAATGTCCTGAAAAAATGGTTACTTTGGCGAAAACTTGGAAAACAGGCGTCTTGGTGACCAAAAAAAAAAAAGAAGCAAAAATCCAAAAAAATCAGAAAAAAGGATTAAAAATAGTAAAAAGAAAAAAAACATCCTCTAGTGAAAATCACTTCGGTGGCACTCTGGGTAGGTACCTTGGTGAAAACCTGGCAAATAGGCGCCTTGTGTAAATAAGCACTTTCCATCCACCAAGATCTTTACGGTTTGTTCTGCAACATCCATCCATTACATTTCCATCATCCATCACATTTAGATCTCCATCCATCACTCATCCACCCACATCCACATCATAGCTTGGTCCTATGTTCATATCATGATCCCTCCTAGTACTACTTGGTCCATTCCCAAGGTTAGTTTTGTCCTGCCTTTATCAGAGTAGTCTATTACATCATGTTGAGGGCATGTTCTCATCGGATCAGATTCATGTATATTCTTGAAAATCCAAAACAATCAGAAAATCAGAAAATCCAAAAACATCAAAACATCAAAAAATCCAAAAGCATTCAAAGCATATCAAAATCCCAAAACAGGTCAAAAAGTCAGTCAAAAAGTAAAAAAAAAGTAGTCTTGTCAAACTACGGGTCTCTGAGCCTTGAACCTAGGCAAGGTTGATCTTTGATCATCCCTCAAGACACTTAGGTCAGTCCTTTAGGAGTCTGTCATAATAAACTGACATCTCATCATGTATATCTTCATCTGTAAATCAATCAATTCATCAGTCGAACTACGTGGTCTCTGTGTGTATAACGTAGGAAAGGCTAATCTGTTGATCAGCCCCCGAGGCCCCTAGGATAGGTCCTTAGGTTAGTCTCTTGGTAAAAATCTTAGAAATCCCCAAAAACATTCAAAAAATTAGAAAATCAAAACATTTGCAAAATCTTAAAAATACCAAAAACAGCCTCAAAACATTGCAAAACTCCAAAAACATCCAAATATTTGAAAAAAAAATCCATCCATCTCATCTCGCTTACACCCACAATAACATCACTCATAATAAACAATCATCATCCTCAACCTTTGGTGAAACAATCAAAAACAAGTCTAGCAAGTGAAAAGTGAAAACTCAAAACGTCAAGTCTCAAGTCTAAGTCAATACGTAAACAAGTTGGTCAAATATTTGTGTCGATAACCTATCATCCAATTGGTCCCATATCAAACATTTGAAATAACACTTTGGATAAAATGAAATGACATGCCACCATCCACTAACATGTCCTAGGATGTATCCTTCCTACAATGGGCATTATCTTTTTGCAATAGTTTCGGTTCTTATCCTTAAAAACACATCCCCTTTTGGTTAGCGGTATTGAAGAACATCAGCTTGTTTGTTTACTTCATCTTTGTCTTTTGACTTATCTTATTGCGCTCATTCCAAGGACCTCTCGATGATATCCGAACAGAGGATTTAGAGAAATAGGAATGGGGCAATGATCATCATCTTTTGTCTGCTATGCTTGTTGGACATTCTTGTAATATAACCTTGGCAAATACTTGTTTTGTTAGGTATGTATGGATGAGGTTTTAGGTAGCTTGTTGACTATTGCATTGATAGGTTATACCTTTCCGTGTTTTTGGTCTGAGGTGTTTGAAACTTCTAAAGTACATCCTAGCAAGGTTTCTGTATGTCAGGTGTGAACAAGAATACTCCTATCTACTTGTCAAGTCAAAGTCCACCACATTAGGTACCACACCATCATGGTTTTCTATATCTTGATGCATCGTACCACATGTGTTATCAAACATAAGAAAATTGGCCCTTTGAAAATCCCAACTCCTCGACAAGTAATCATCATCATTTTCATATTCATCATCTTGTGTCATGTTGAAATGACTTCTTCTCTTTCATCCCTTCTTGCTCGTCACACTAACAAGGTACTATGACAATTGATCATCATCATCATCATTGTCATTGATCTTGCATCCAAAAATCATTAGCATATTGCATCAAGTTATCATATAGAAAACTTATGCATTGCATTTCCATCATCATATAAACATGTTATTATAAGCATTTTTCCATTGATAAGCACATCCATTTTTTATTACATTGCATCCACTTTTTCCATCGTATTGCATTCATCACCTAAATTATTGCATAATAAATCATTTGCATAAACATTTCATAACCATTTCACATTACCACCTACTGCATAATCATACATAATAGGTACAAGAGCATTATAGATAATGCATTGCATTATAAGCATACATACTCGTATAACATCATAAAGTCATCTCCCACATTATGTTCATTTTGCATTAAACATCATCATACCACTTTGCATTAACATATCATTTCATATATTACATCACATTAAACGCATCACATACATTACATGTTTAGGATAATATATTTGTTATTCTAAGCATCTTAAAACCATCTCATTTTCATCATCAATACATATCATATAAAACACGACCATTGCATTTACACCACATTATATCGTCCATTAATCATCCATATCAATATATAGAACATCTCATAAATAGCATCGCAATCATTTTTTACATTTCATTGCATAAATCATTCCACATCATTATAAGCATAAATAGGAACATAAAAAGAATCCATTACATGCAAAGCATACATCCATCCATAATCATTTTATATAAACATGGTTCACATATTATTTTGCATATAAACCATAGATTATCTCCATATCATTTTGCATATTACATTCCATATCACATATCATATTATTTGCATCAACATAAATAGATCATCACATATAGATTATAAATGTACATCATCATCCATTCACATCACATATCATATAAATCCATCTACATATCATGAATAAAATAGCATAATATAAGATCTAGTCATAATGCATACATCATCAGAAAAAAATGCATCCATCGCATCACATCATTGCATAGCATATAGAAATAGAACCATCCATAAATGCATAAATAAATGGTACACATCACATCATATGAAAATAATCATCTCATATATATCATCATCAAGTAACTGTCATAGTACAAAATAATCAGATCATTGTACATGTGTGTCAATAAGTACAAAAAGGCCCATCGGGCTATCAAAAAGGAGCCCATAACGCACAAAAAGTATCATCTCGATCAAAACAAGGTCTACCCATCTTGTCTACTACCCTCGCCCCTATCATCGTGACCCTCTACTATTTTGTGGTTGGTTCGCTGCGAGTAGTCTAGGGCCCATTCTTCTCTAGGCACGGTCTGATGATAGTGCATGCGGTAATAATCTGCCTCCTAGATGACCTCCCTATAAGAACGAATGGACACTGTGCTATGAGAGGAGGCTTCCATCCTCTCCAACTACTGTCTCTAGCCCATCTTTGCAGCTACATGTAGCTCTACGGCATGCCTCTGCAAAATGACCTGGTCTCTCTTGGCCCTGGCCTGATCTCTCTTAGCCCTAGCCTGATCCCTCTCCCTTGTCAAGGTCTGAACCTGACCCTGTAGCTGTGCAATCAGTGAGTATCTAAGATCCGGTGCCCTACTAGTTGTGCTTGTACGAGCTGCACATGAGGCTGATCCTCACCCTCAGCTCATGGCAGTGCACCTTCCTGCTCTTGCTAACTAGCTGGCACTTGTTGTTGGTCCTGCATCTGAACATCAGCCTGACCTGGCTGAGGTGGAACACTGACCGGCTGGTCCTGCTATACACCATCTCTCCTTCCTCATCCTCCCCCTCTTCCCCTCATCCTTCACCGAGTGGGGACTGCTCCTGGAACTGTCAACCATAGGGGAGGCCGAAACCAGTCTCTTTACACCTATGTAACGCCTTGATCCACAGGCCCCTGATTGTAAACCCATAGCTGAGCCACCAACTATCTAAAGTTGTCAGTGGCATCAGAAGCAGGAATGTATCGACCCCATGAAGCCTGTGTCATAGTGCAGGAAAATATGGCCACATAATCATCATTTGGCTGGTCCCACGGCTCACCGAACTAGCATTGAACGCGCCCGGGTAGGTATCTCTCCACCATGGTATGCTCCTACCACTACATAAACCAGTTCTGACGGGCAAAGAAAATTTTCTCTGCATCGTCGGCCCATCTAGGCTGACCAAGGTATGGGCGCCATGTAAAAGTCTGCATCTCATCTAGGACTCTCCTCCAGTAGGGAATCTTGTGCTCTCTCATGTGTGTGAAGGATACACCACCTCTGTAACGCCACACGAGGGGATCGTCAGGCCCCATCGGTACTGCAATGACTCACGGTCGAAGAATAGCGATGTGCTCCCACGCCCATATGTGGAGAAGTGTAACACCTGCCCTGAGTGCTCTGCCATCGAGGTAGATGTACTCATGTAAATCTTTGTAAAGTGAAGCAAGAAGAACATGCCCCCAAGAAAAATGAACTGGCCTATCACACATCACCATGCACTCCCAACAAAGTCCCCAACTAGGACTAAAGTACCAGCCTCGTCGATCTGGGGCAACGAGACCTAAAATGATAGCCGCAACAACCAAGCGGAAGGGAGGGGCTAGAGTCTTATGACGCTCAAGCTCAATCTGACCCTCACAAAAGATAACATCCTCTATAGCGAGGATTGTGTGACAAGCATCCTGCCCGACATCCATATCAAAAATAACACGCCAACCATGAATCGACAATCTTAGGATGAGCCACACGATGGTGGCATCAGAGGTAGGAAGGTGGAAAGACGAGGTCTCATTGTGCCATCTCTTGGCAAGCGCTGACATCATCCAAAAGTGAGTACGCACAGGCGCTATATATGTGATGTGCCACAACCCCATGTCCCATAATCAATCCTACTCTCTATCACTGAGGTCTAGCAAGTAACCAAGGATCTCTTGCAACCTATACTCTCAGGAATAGAGCTCCCTCACCACATCCTGCATCAAGAAGGGTCACCATGTTAAAATTTTTAAAAAAATTCATGTCGAGCATCCAAAAAATCACCCCAGCATCGCTATCTATGAAGGTGTTGCAATTTGAATCTTTTTCAAACTACAACGCTGGAGCACAAAATGCCAAAAGTGCACCACCGTGGTGCAATTTTTTTCTGAGTGGCATAGTTTGGAAAGATTCCTGTTTGATGGGGCACCACCGTGTCGCACTTTGGAAATGACCCTGTGGGCCATGACATCAGTGTCGGAGTCTAGAGTTTATTTCCAAACTCCAAACTCCACTGCCGCGACACAATCTGACACCGAGCAGTGCAATTTGATTTTTGAGCGGTACTATATAGCACCACTGCAGAATAACTAACTTTAAAAGCAATAAATGAACACGAAAAATGAGAAATAAAGCTCAAGTAAGGATCACTTATCGATGCCCCAATGTCGGGTGGTCGTTGGTATGTCCGGACTCAGTCGAAAATGTACATCGAGAGCTATCGTTGCGCCATATCATCAGGAGGTTAGAGCTCAAATCTCAAAGCTACTAGAGGGTTGTGTGTGAAAATGAATTGAAAGTGACCCCTCAAAGCATTTTTAATCTTGAAAATTAGGGTTTTTTTCACCCTGATTGGCTATCCTGCTAGAGTTTTGGACACTTAAACCAGTTTTTGTTCAGTTGAGGCTTGTTTTACATCGTTTTATTGTGTTTAGACACGTTTTTGGCCTCCTGGAGCCTTTTTGGACCTATCAAGCACCTTGCCCTCTTTTTTCCTCGAGATCACCCAAAAATTGAAATTTTTGTCCAATCTCTCGAGGGGGAAATATATTGGCTTGTTTTCTCTCACTGGGCAATAGTGGGGTAAGATTTTGAAAACAAAAAATTTATGTCTTTGATTGAGACCATTTATTCTTTGAACCAATGCAATGAGTGCATTGCTTCAAAGAGGGGCAAAATGTAGACACGTAAAATGTACTGATTGACATTGTGCATTTGATCCCGACCACTAACATCTTTTCATCCCGAATCATACTGGGTCTAACCATTTAATCAAATACCCTTATCGATTAAATTCATCAATATTCCTCTCTTAATTAAATAAATCGTTATCTAATTAAGTCACCTTTTGATAATTAAATTAACCATTTTGATCTAATTATCCTATTTAATTAAATAATTAATTTTATTTGATTAAATCTCTTAAGTCTATCTATTAAATTAAATAAATTAAAACCTTATTTAGTTTAATCTAACATCATCTCTTTTAATTAAATAAATAAAAAATCTTTATTTAATTAATCCCTTATCACATTCTTCTCATATTTGATTTAAATAAATCCACAAATTTAAGTCAAATAGGTCACATCATTTAACCCCTTCATTAAATTAATTAACTTTGTTTAATTTAATCTCCTCTCATGTCCCATCCTCTAGCTTTTACCACTTGCACATGAAAATAGACTTATTTGATTTATTAAATCTCTATTTTCCTCAACAAGGCATCTTTTAAGGAATATTCCCCAAATTTAAATTCAAAATCCAAGTGGGATGAGTCCTTCCAACAAGGAATTCACTCTCTCTTACATGTCATTTTTCCTTGATCCAAGTGGAATTCAATGCATTCTTCCTTTCCTCTTGCATGTCATTTCAACAATTTCAAAATTCAAATATATGCATTTATTGGCACAATCCTCAAAACTTGCACATCCTCCATCCACTCATAAGTTGACAAGTGGCACTTTTCCATTGGCTAATTCTTAGTCCCACATTGCTCTATTTTGGACATCCATCCATCTTCTCATTCTATAAATAAGAGGCTAATCCCCACATTTCATCATCCACAATTTGAGTAAACTTACTATGCTCAAATCATTAGCAATTTTCATCCATTATCATTGAGTTCATAGCTAGGTTATGCAGATTTTTCTATTGGAGCACTCATCAAGCATCAACAAAGTGGATCACTCTTCATCACACATCAATCTTGCATCATAGGAGTTGGGAAAGGGCCAATTTTCACATCAAATTGGCACCAATTCCCCCATGGGATCAAGAGTTTGCTTGTTTTAATAGGATTTTAATCTATTTCATTATGTTCTTCATTATTCTTTCCTATTTTTAAACTATGATAATGGATTTCATGGGGAATCCTTGTTCTTGCTTGCATTTCATCTTTTAATGTGTTTTTTCATGTTATTTTATAGGTATTAGGATTGGGGTTCACACAATAACATCCCACAAAAATATAATCGACATGCGGATGCCATGGCTAGTGTAGCTTCTCTCATCTCCTCACTTGATACTTCTATTGATTACACATTCATTATTCATACCATCATGAAACATTTGATCAACACTCCATTAGAAGACATTTTAACTCTTGCCCAAACAACTTCATGTGAATGGTATGATATGATATAAAATTACTTGAAGGATGGTACCATTCCTGAACCCACCACAACCAATACTCGAAAGCGCTTACAAAAACTTGCATCTAAATATGTGATTCTTGCAAACGCATTGTATCGTAGATCTTTCAATGGTCTCTTACTATGTTGTCTTAATAATTCTGAAATCCCTTTAGCACTTGAACAGGCTCACGCTGGCACTTGTGGGGGACATTTTGGAGGATGTTTGCTAGTGCAACGACTTCTTCGTACGGGTTATTATTGGCAACGTATGGAGAAACATTGTTACACTTATGTTAAACAATGTCATAAATGCCAATAACATAGCGATCTCATTCATGCTCCTTCCACTGAGCTTTGTGCCCATGTTCTCATTTGGTCATTCTCAATATGGGGGTTGGATCTTATTGGAAAATTTTCCCTGCCTTCATCAGCTAGACATACATTTATCATAACCGCAACAAACTATTTCACAAAATGGGTCGAAGCTATCCCCCTTTATTCAATAACTACAGACATAATTTGTTGTTTCCTCCTGGATCATATCATTGCTCGCTTTGGACTTCCTTCTACAATTGTTTTAGATAATGGAACACCCTTTAAGAATAGTGAAGTTCAACAATTTCTTCAAACCTTCAATATTCAACGTTGTTTTTCCACACCATATTATCCACAATCCAATGGACAAGCTAAGTGCACTAATAAAATTCTTGAACAAATTATCCTCAAGAAAACTATTAACAACGATCATAAATACTGGCATACACAACTTCCTTACGCACTTTGGGCCTATCGAACTAGTGTTCGTTCATCCATTGGAACTACTCCTTATAATATTGCTTATGGTACCGATGCAATTATACCCTTGGAGTTAGAAATTCCTACATTGCGAGTTGCTCTCTGAGATATTTTTGATTATGACACTTATAAGGCTCAAAGATTACATCAACTTGAGATGCTTGATGAATAGTGCATTAATGCTTTTGAGCATCTCCAACCCCATATCAAATAGTTACAATGAAAACACAATGTTCATGTCATTCCTCAATCATTTTCTAAGGGATATTTTATTATTATTGAAAACCAATGAACTGTTAGTCCAGATAATGAAGAAAAGGATAAATTCAGCCCTAATTGGTTAGGACCATATATAGTCGACACTAGTTATGGGTTTGGTGCTTATATTTGAAAATAGGTTGATGGAACACCCCTTAGGGAACCTATTAATGCCACGCATTTGCATCGGTATTATATCTAATCTCCATTGAATAGTATGTTTCACATAGTAGTGTTGTTTAGAGTTATTTGATAAAAATAGGTTTCACATTGCTTCGTTCCTAAAAATTACTTTATGTTTGTCTTGAACACTAAAGTAGTTATTTACATTCCTTTTATAATTACTTTAGCCTTCATACTATTCACATTTCTTCTATGTTAAATTAGATCCTTATCAGTGTATTTAATTTAACATATTCTTTTCCTCATTCTCAACACCATATAAGTGTCAAAACTAGAACATATTTTCAATTACATCATATGCACTATGTTAGATCATGTAGACACGAATTAAATTACTTTTACCATAAGTCCTTTAATTAATCACATAGCATTTAACAAAAATATTAAAAAGATACATCATCATAGTTTATACGGTGCATGTCTATATCTATATCAAACCAAAAAGTATCATATACATCTAAGAATCCTCTCATAATGGCCTGTGAGAGCTAGATACCTTAGGATATGGCACTCATGATCCAGTCCTAGGACATCGTGAGACAGTCATGTGTGACCGTGATCATGAATTGTTGACCCTCAGTGCATACTCTAGACCCTATACTCATCCCATAGCTATAAGCCACTCATCTTCCATCTGATCCCTCTCCACCTGTTTCTGAGCTAGCTTTGCACAAAGTCTCTCTACCTCTGATGAGGCTCGTGATGACTGTAATGCACTCTCAGCCCAATGGAGTCACCTCCTCACACTCTCGTATGCTACTCGCAACATTGCAAATGGTCTGAGTGACTTTTCCTCTTCCTCCACAATCAGTGGGGGAACATAGTCAGGATGTATCTCCTCCTCCTTGAGGGATGTTGGCACTATCTTTGTTGTTTCCTGACAATAGAATGCTTGCCAATCTCTCATCGTTCCTGCAAGGTATATCATACACACAATTAGTAACACATCATCATAATATAAATATACATATATAGAAAAACACCAAATACTAAAGGACATGCATTAAATTAAAATTCATCACCTATGTCACTAGGTGCATGAGGAAGGTCAACTTCCTCATCTCTGGGGGGCATGTGGGATGAGCTAGCCTCCCTCTGACTCTACATGTTGATGTCTGCTATAGCTAATGCTCATGATCTGGTCTTATAAGTATGAGAAGACTCTCCATACTCACCCTGATCCCCAATTGCTACCTCACCACCCTCGCTGAGGGGTGGCTCATCCTCATAGTAATCCTCCTCATCATTATCATCCTCTCCTCCATCTTGGTCCTCATAGTCAAGATAAGCATTGGATTGGTACTCCTCATCGATCACATCCATAAAAAATATTTGTTGGCCTGTATCGTATCTCCTCTACCCTCTCCTTTGGTTCATCATCTGCTACTACTTCTGCATTACCTAGGGGGAAATCCATATGGAACACAGGAGTTGGTTGTGCATGTGACCACCACTCCTCATACTCATCTGTGCTATTGACATCATCAACGTCAGATGCTGGTGGCTAGTTGTGATCTAAATCATCAAAATCACTATCATGAACATGATCTATAGTCAGCCAAACAGTATCCTTGGGCCTCCGAGCACTCTGCACTGATCGTCTAATGAAGGGGTACACTCTAGGTGGTGTTTGAACCTGTGCAAACTACCGCATGACTCGTCCATAATAGAAAGGTTATACAATATAGGCATGCCTCCCTGCTAGAAATCTATCCATCTTCATCCTCCGTAACTGTCCTATGTGATCGGTCCACTGAAGAGTCAATAGATATCGTCTCCAAAGTATCTCATCCTCCTCTAGTCAGTCAAATCTCACCCTCCAAAACTCTAAATCTCCATACTACCATAGTCATCTCAGGGGATAGTTGAATGCTCATGGGTACTCTGTTGCTATCGTACATGGATATCCGACAAGCCTGGTACACGTGATATGTTCTAAGCACCACACCTTTAGAAGTGTACAATGGAACACACTCTCGATCTCTCAATATACAAATGTGTTAGAATGCAGCGACCCCATGCATAGACTGTTTGTTGATCGTACATCCCCCATACTATGTGTACCAATCCACCATCCAAGTGTGTCTCTCATCCATCTGGATTGAGTACCAGTTCCACTGTGTGCATCATGATCCGTCTCACCATAGGAACTTGTGAGTACAGCAGCATCGAAAGCTCTATATGTGCTCTAACTCTCTCATCTGCATCCCAACACTCGCACAAAGCCATCAGCATGGTGTCATGGTATCTCATAGGTGGCATCATGAATGCCCAAAGATACCCACTGATAGCGTTGGTGATAAATCTCTCAAAAATGATAACTATCTTCCCCCTCGCCACTGCCATGATCGAGCGAGAACCTATCACAATCATCACAAAATACTCTAAAAATTTATCTCAAATATTCAAGTTTTATCATGCAAGTGTGCTAAAGTCAATTTGGTGTGCTTTCTACATGGCCCTAGACACTTTAGAACATGTTTTAGGCATTTTGCAAAGAAATAGGGACACTTTGTGAAGAAATGGGACACTTCGCAAAGAAATGGGACACTTTACAAACAAAAGGGACACTTTGCAAACAAATGGGACACTTTGCAAACAAATGGGACACTTTGCAAACAAATGGGACACTTTGCAAACAAATGGGACACTTTGCGAAAAAATGGGACACTTTGCGAAATTTTTTCAAGAACCCTAAATTAACCTATCCATGCCTAATAATCATTCTAATATCATCAAAACACATGGCGAAAGTCATAGAATCCACTCACCTCATGATATCGCTCGGTGAGTGTTACTTGCTCACGAAGATCATCCAACTGTGATGGTGTGTAATCCCGTCTGCTCAACATCTTCTCCCTCTACCTATCACTATCCAGCTACAACAAAGGTAAAATGAATAGTAAGTGACAAATTACTTTCATTTACTACTTTTTATCTCTATTTACTTTTACATCTTAACTTAACACTCTTTTCTTTTTCACTAATTTATAATTTAGTCATTCTTTACATTCACATCATGGGAGCTAGGGTGATCCTTTTTCGACATCATTCGATGCATTGGAATCATGATTCCGCACATGACATCCTCATTTACCTATCGATGTGTGGCATGGTACTTGGAAATTTCCTATGATATGGTGTTTCCTCTTCGATGTGGCTAGATTGCTACCTTGATTCCACCTCTATAAAGCAAGCGGAATCAAGGGGGGGCATACATCTACCCTCGAGCGGGATTCCTAAGAAGTTAGATAAAAGTATTTTTGAACAACTAACAAATGTGTGTTGCGGGATGCGGTTCCTAATGTTGTATTTTGCAGGTAACTACACGGGGGGCTTCATTCTCCCATTTTCCGAATATGTATCCTTTTATGAAGTAAAAGTGCATCATTTAGAGTCCTTAGATTACATATGTACATAGAGTCATATGCGCGCTAAAGTGGGGGCTAAATGTGTCATCGAAAATTGGACCCTCTTGAGAAAAGAGACAATTTCATGCATACTTAGGCCCACTTTTGATTCCCTTCATATCATTCCCCCTTTAAAATGAAATTTATAGGCCCATTAGACCTATTAATTTTGATCTAGAGGCCCATTTCACATGAGAGATCACATAAAACCCAACAAACAACACTTAATGACATCATACCTTGACATCCCACCTTCAAACAGTAGTAGTGGGACCCATTTTCCACCCTTGGTGAATGAGTCCCCTCTGGTGGGACTCATTCACCAAGGGTGGCAAATGAGTCCCCTTTGAGGGAAAAATCAAAATCAAGCGGGAATTCAATCAATTTAATTCTTATTTCCAATGAATGTCAGCCTCTTAGGTCTAATTAATGGGAAAATAAGGTGTTCTTGCCTATAAATACTCATTTTATGTCATTTTACAAAAATTTTGATCATATCTTGTCTTCACATTGTCATTATATAAGAGTGAAAAGCATACATCAAGTTGCATCATTAAAAGTTGAAGTTTTAGGACAAAAAACTAGGATTTTTGCAGGTCTTGGAGCTCACTTATATTGTCAAGATTCAACATTGCAAAGGGTTGATGATGGATGCCTATGGTGAATCATGAATAAATCTAGGGTGAAGAGGTGCAACTAGCTACCAAAATCATGCCTAAGGACTTGGTAGAGATCTTGCATCCTTTTAGTCATTTTTGCATTACTTATTCTAGAGCAATAAAATAGGGTTTTTGTCATATTCAACCTTTCCTAGTCTTTAACACATCTAAGGCTAGGTTTTATGCATATTTTCTCTATTCAAGGTTTGATTACCAATCTAGGGGTTTGACCAAGGCAAACCCCCCATTAGACCAACACTTTTAAGCTGTTTTGTAGGGATTTTTTGAGATCTGGAGTCGGGACTTCATCAGAATTTGTTGTGCAGGTGTCAAGGTGCAGATTTGAACTTTGACTTTGCAAGAATCTAAAGGAGGACTGATTCACCATGCTTGGTGAATGAGTCCCACCTAAGATGCAAAATTGAGTTTGAAGCTGTTTCAGGTCCCCGACAGTCAGAAATTAAGTTTTGTTCAGAAAAAGACCTGACCTGGGACTGATTCACCACCCTTGGTGAATGAGTCCCAGTCAGCTAAATTTTAGATTTCATCAGGTTTTCAATCTGTAATTCAGTCCTCTACAACTTTCCAGTACACACATTCTCAGAAACAACCCTCTTTTTAGTAAAATATTGCATTTTTGCTCATTATTTCTATCTTTCTGCATATCACATTGTGTTTTAAAAAATAGCATAAATTGCATCTTTGCATTCATTCTAGATCATTTTAATCAGTCAATTACACTTAGATTAGTTCATTTACATAGCATCATACTACATACCATCCTTATTTGAATGTGCATAAGCATTTTTGGACCTAGATCTCTCTCCTTTTAGGTGAAAACCCTAGAAGTGTAAGAGAAGCATTTAGGGTCCCAAAATCAATGTCACAGTAGAGAACCCCCAAGGGTTTATGCTCTAATCCTGAAAGAGAAGTATCTCTCTTTTAAGATGTCAATACTTGCCTCAGGTTTGAATCCTTTTGTTGATACACCTATGGAATTTTCCAATGCTTACAGGATTGCCTCCCTTGAAATGAAGAATTTGTTATGTGAATTTTACTTACATAATTATGCTATCACAAAAGACCATGAGTGGAACCCACTGTTGTATGTTGGAGATGTTCAATTGAGAGCATTCATGTCTTGGGTGCAAAATGAAATTAGTTGGGGACAACAACATGGTGTTTATAAACAATTGGAGTCTGATATCCCTTTGCATGTTAGAGCTAAATCAAATAACCCAAGGGATATTTATAGAGAATGGCATAGAATGTTGCTCAGACCGAGCTATGGAAATAGGATTATGCCTTGGATTGAGGCTGCTTACACCAAGTATGAGGTAAAAAAAGTAGAAAAAGAGGAAACCATGAGGAGATGTTTATTCCAGAGATGTAATAGTTTGATCGATGAGCTGAAGCAAGTTGAGCCTCATTCCATCCACAATTATGGTGCAACATTGAAAAGAATTGAGAGACATATTCAGATTGGAAAAACTCAGGGACAACATTGGCTTCCCCTAACTTTTCAGCAACCCATGCTCATGTGGCATGTTCCAAATTTCAGATTCTACCAGAGTGATATTGTTGCAGAAAGGAAGAGATGGGATAGATTTGATAGATTGGAAGGATTCTATTGGGATTTTGACTCACGCACTACGGCCACTGATGTTGGACCACTCTCAGTTACAAATTTCAGAGCTTTGACCAAGCAAAATAACAACTCTTCCCCTACTGGAGGACCAGCAAAATGTTAGGTTGGTGGAGTGATGAGCCTATTTTTTGGTCTAGTATGGGTAAAATATATAGTCTATTTTCTCATTGATGTCATTTATTTTGGTGCTTAAGTGTTGGTATTGGCATAATGTTTCCCTCAAACCATTTAAATTTGACATTTCCCTATCTCTATGGGCTTTAATGATATTTGGCATAACATGTGGGTCATCTATGTTGATTTGCATGTGGTTAATGAGTGTTTCTTAGAGTGATTATTGATGTGCAGTTATTGTGCGTACTAACCTTGGACTACAGACTTAATACATTGAGTTATGGAGGACCACCAGCTAGGCATGCACCATAATGTCTAGCTGAGAAGCCGCTCTAGGTCAAAAGCAGCCGGGAATAGAGATTCTTCATGCAACTGAATGTAACCGCCTTGCAGTGGACCTTAATGATTGAGCATGCATGGGCGTTACTATTGTGTTGAATCTGTGCATTAACTTGCATGTTTGACCTGGGTTCCATGCACACGTAACCGCTGCCACTCCACTTTTCCCTAATTTTTGTAAATGGTGTCCTCCCAGTCGTGGATTTGATTGCATTGTTAACTATAGTACATAAATAATAATTTGATGCTCCTTCTTTAGTAGGTTGCATGATTTTACATTGTACTCTCATTTCAATGATATAGATACATCACTCTTTCTATGCAAAATTTCTACTAAATGAAAATAAAGTTATGAGTTGGAACATCTAAGTTGTTGTTAGAGTAGAGGATAATTATCCAAGGGGGCCCACTTGGTGAGTAATCCATTTTCTTAATTTAGCACTAGCTTAGTATTACTTGTCATTTGATACTTAGTTTGAAATCTAGCATTGACTATTCCTACAACCACTAGAAGTCCATTTTGTGTCTATTCCTGCAGCCAAAGCAAACATAGTAGTTCATGTTTGTTGCTCAGATATTTCATTCTTGCTTTGCATTTCAGTTTAGCATAGTTGTTGGTTGATGCTTAGTATTTGCTTTACTTCCTTTTCAACAATTTACTTTCATCATTGTGTTTCTTAGTTGTAGGATGCAATGACTACTTAAGCCCCTAGTGCACATACAGTGCTGACCCATTTCAAGTTCACATCCATGGGTTGACAAGTTATATTCATCTTCATAGTGGTTGAATGACTATTTAGGTTAGATGTCCAATCTCTGAATTATGGTCGTAGAAGCCCAATTATGAAATCATTGTAGGAGGTAGACAGTTGTCATGGAGTGCAATGATTGAAATTTGAAATAGATGCAAATCATCTTAACCTATGACGTAAGGAGTCGGAATAGTGTGCACAAGTTTCTCACAAAATGCCTCAAAAGGAGGTGATCCCATGATATGTAGCAAAGTATACATAAAAATTATAGACAAGGTGTATGTGAACTGTTTGACAGTATACCTCAAAGAAAATTCATCGCATGAAAGCTTTGAAATAGGGTATCGACATCCATTAAAGCATAGGTGAAGAACCTGTCAGATGTTGAAGTTGCAAGTTCCCTAATAAACATGGATGCTATGAATTGGGAAATGCAATATACAAGGCATGGGAATAGTTTACAGAAGAGGCCGATTCATGAAACACCTTGTTTTTTGGGCATGCATGGAATCAATATATTGAAAGAAGGTTGTAGAAACTTTAAGACGTGCAATTGGCGGATGGGAACACAGAGAAACCACACAAGCTATTTTTCTTAATGCCTCAATTAAAAATTATTTTCCCCGAAGCATTAGTTGCAGATATGTGTAGAAAAGGATCGAAGAGAGGGATTTTAATAGACTTTCATCCAATTGCTATTAGCAAGTGTGAATGGGCATTCATCAAAATATAAATGTGAGGAAATAGTTTTCCTATTTAGAGGATTGACATAGGGATCCAATGTGCAGATTTTTTAGCTTATTTTGAAAGGCAGGTTGCACATCAATGGTACCCTAGAGTAGTATTCCCCCAAAGAATGAGATTTTTGAATAAGGGTTGGGTTCTCTGTCAAAGCATAAGAGATGAAATAGGGACTTAGCATAAATTGTTTATAAAATACTTCAAAGAAATTTTCCATGGTGAGAAATGATCTAAGTGTAAATGGTGCTCCTAGGATAACAAAAATGCAACAAAGATGCAATTCCAGTGTATTGGTTGTGAGCATTCCTTGAGATGTTTGACTTTGTTGATATGTTGTCAATTCAGTAGAGAGATTAAATGATTCGTATCTTTTAATTTATTAATCTTTGTGATTCAATCATGGATGAATTAATTAATTATGCATATGTTTTGATTTGCAAATGTGAAGATTTCAATTCTAAACAGAAGGTCATTTAATGTTATTTTAAAATAACATTAAATAGAAAGAAGGGGTTTATTATTATTAAATTGTACTTTGATAATGAAAATGACCATGATTTGCAAAACTTACATTCAAAAGAGGATAGTTTCTAAAAGATTGTTCAAACTGGGAGTTACTTGATGGTATGACAAACCCACTTGACATAGTTTCCAAAACATACAACTTTACATGGTGCAAGATTGGGGAACTCTAAGTGAAACTACAAATTGAAAATTGTTAATTGAAACTCACTGGAGTCAACTAGGATCAAATGGAGAGATGAAACTAAAAGTTTCATTGTATGCATACAAAGCTACAACTTTTGATGTCTTAGTTTGGAGAGGGAATTATGTAATTTTGAGCTATTTTATTGTCAAATCTACTCACTTTGAAGTGGTTGGAATTTTTAGGAAAGGTAGTTAGAAATTTTGTAGGATAGATGATTACAATTTACCAGTAGCATAGATGATAATTTTTTTTGTATTCTTAGTTTAGCTGAGGTAATTTGAGGATATTGATTTCCATACACTGGTGAATTTTCCAGAATTGTAAATGTTGTTTTTCTGTCTCATCATACAGTAGAAACAGTCGGATTCAAACCTATCTTGAATTGCACTATAAAATTATATTTTTTGGTTAATCATTTGATTTGGAATCTTTCAAGGAATTAAGTTTTATCTTTTCTTTTGTTCGAGTTGTGATTTGTGATCTATTGTTAAAGTTTGCACCGTGAATGAATGTTTAGCTTTTTATTGACTACAAGCTAATTTATTTTGCAGTTCTAGTTTAGGAAGTTATTTGAAAAGTAATAGGTCTAGTTAACTAAATGAATCAACATTATTTTCTCTCTTGTGTCCCTAATCTATCTTTTTCCCTTTTTTTATACCCCCTGGTTAGAGTAGGTTTAGATAGAAGTTCAATCTTGCAGCAATCAAGAAGCTCAATAACCAATAGGCCCATTGAACATTACAACCTCATTGACCACTCAAAAAAACAACAATGTTGTGACCCAACATCCAAGACCTTTTCCCATCTATTTGTGAAGCTATGTATAATAATCCTATTTCTTATTAAAATTATATTAACTTCTTGTGCAAACATGCTATGTGTTGAAATAATGAAGAAGAAACCCTTTGATGTGTTGTCATTGATGCCAACATTGTTTGTTGACATTTTTGTCTAATCCGTTAAACAGTTTTGGTGACATCTTAATCCGATAATTTGGTCTAGAATTTCTCATGTAGTAAGATCGGGTCATGAGATTATAATGTGTTATTCAAGACTACTAAATGCACCTATGATCAATTTTTCAATGATTTTGGAAAAACAAGTTGAAAGTTGCAAGTGACAGAAGTTCAACATTCAGTTTTTGGCCTTACACAATGTAAATGGGTATGAGTTATCTGGTTTGCATTCCTTCAGTGTTTAGAGTATGACTCTATATTTTGGGGATATGGTTTATAGATGTTAGTACTCTACATATTCTAGATGGTGCATGTTTATTTGATCAGATGGATCATTGGTGTCTGATTAGTTGGCTTATTTTGTGATTAGGTCTAATTCCTAGTCGACCTAATACTTGATATGTGTTGAGAAGATTAAATATGTATTGTGGATGTTAAGGGGATATATATTAGGTCCTTTCTAACTTAAAATAAGTGTTTCATGGTCAATTTAACCATGAATAATTATTTGAATCATGTATGATGCTGACCAAGAGACTTTGAATTAAAATAGGGCTACATATAATTAGGCTAGCCTAATTGATGTATGCGGATGTAATAGGATATATATGTAGGAAATTTTTGAGTTATAGGATGATATTATATGATATGAAATGTAATGTGATGTGTGAAAAATATGATAATATTGTGCAAACTTGCAAATTTGTATGGGTGTGATCTGAATCAATGTAGAATTGTTGTGAATTATTAAGTGACTACTAAGTAGACCAATATTTTATATTCAAAGCTACAAAGGAACTAAATTCAAAACAAGGAAGGTGCAATTTGTATCAATTCACATTTTGGTTGTATATTCATTCTTGTTTTGTATCTATTTATAGTTTTGAGCCTTATAAGGATAGTGTGTCCTAGTAGTGAGCCCTTGTAATATCCTATAACCAGTTATAATATATTATGAGCTAATCCTCACTATGTTTTTTCCATTTTTGGGTTTTCCACGTAAAAATCCTAGTGTTCATGTGTTATGTGATCTCATGATTCATTTTATTCTTTCATTCATAGTTGCAATTAGATATGTTTTTATTATTGGATGGATTATGATTAAATGGTTTAATAGAATACTAATTCACCCCCCCTTAGTATTTTGGCTACTCAACAATTGGTATCAGATCCTAGTTCCTTCTAAGAAGCCTAATAGCTTGAGGAAGATTTTGGAGCTTGAACACGTGGCTGATAAAAGGTGTCCTATTTCTTTGAAAGAAATTTCTGCAATTGAATACATAGAAGAAGACAACATATTTGAAAAAGAAGAACTTAAAGCTAAGAAGTCAATGAACAATTAAAGAAGGAAAATGGAGATATCACCAGACTAAAAGTACAAGTGGAAGAAAAGAGGCGATTTGAGGATTTTCTAAATACAACTATACAAAGAAAAAATAATGAATACACAAAACTTGAACAACAAGTGGTAACCCTAAGATTAGATCTTGAGAAAGTAAGAGCTTATAAGAACAAATTCAAAACAAGTACTCTAATTCTTGATGAACTAATTGTAGGATAGAAACCATCTAAAGACAAGGTTGGTTTGGGACTTGAAGAAGGAGAAATCTCAAAGGAAAATTAGATACCTAACAAGGTTGAAAATCAAAAGAAGACTCAAGGCAATGGTAGACAATTTAGAAATCAAAGAAGCAATATTGGAAGACCTCTTATTAGACAATAGACCATTTTGGTAATCAAACCTTAATGAGAAATAAAAAATGAATGAAATGGAACATGAAACATAAGATGAAACAATAGAAAAAAATTTGGAACCTTGTAGATCTGCAAACAAGCATGAAATGGCCTCAATGGATGTAGTTCTTGATCATGATTCTTGATGAAATATAATACCTTTGGATACTTGAATTGATCTTGAACAATACATCTGGGGTTGGGGCCCTAGCTTGGTTGGCTAAATATTTCCTATAGCAGGAGGTTGGTCACAAGTTCTAGTCTCCCCCACCCCCGTGGTACCGGAGGGGGTGTCACACCAGCGCCGCCAGTCACGTTAAAATTTTTTACCAAGCGCACTGCAGTTTATAGGGGGTCGTGCTACCCGATTCCTGCAGTATTAAAAAAATAAAAATAAAAAATCTTGAACAATACATCACAATATTAGCTCAAAATCACATGCATGATGCATCAAGCCTTTGAAATAATAACGAATCTTGAATGTCACAATAATCTTCTACAAGTTTTCCCTTGAATGTATTCTTAAATTCTCTTGAATACTCTATAATTCTCTTGTGAAAGTGCTCTTTATTGCTTATGAAATTTTAGGCTGAAACTATGTAAAATAACCTTATTGTTGGAAAAATGGGTAAAGTTGTCTATTTTGTTGTCATTGACGTCACCATGTGAGTAGTATACTGGCAGTTGGGTTTGGTACTCTTATACCGGTGCTTATCCTCTCTGGTTGTTGATCTAGTATTTTTGGTTGCCCATCCAGTATTCTAGTCTACACTTTTCCATAGTTGAGAGTTTCTGATTGCAATTTTGGGAAACTATTCATGGATGTTAAAGGCATGCATGATCAGGTTATTTCATGTTCTCATGCTCATACACTGAAGTGACATCATTATGTTGGTTGTGTTGAAGACTACTCCTGGCCGACATGATGTAATGTGCTAAAGATTGTTTTGTAACAATTGGAGCCAACATAATAACGGTTAAAATATTTTGGAAAATACTTTGTGGAGCTGATGTTGATATTCTTTATAAATGAATTGCATCTAATTTGGTTGACCTAATTATTCCTTGTGATGGAGATTAGATATATATGAGTATATGACGATCAGTTTGAGAAGTGTTTGTAGTGACATAGACATGGGTGTGTGAATGTGAGTGTGCATGAGTATATGTGTGGAAGTGTAGTGAATTTGTATAAAGGAGGGAATAGTGAAGAAGTAATGAATGTGAAGGTATAATTAGAAAGGAAGCAGTTGTGAGCATATTCAGAACTATATCAGCACATGTTAGGTGCATCTTTCCACTTCATTTTGGGGCTGTAAATCCTTACTCTATTTTGTATAATATTTTTGTAGGTAGTGAGCCTTTGTACTTGGACAATGAGTCCTTCTTTTCACAGTGAGCCTCTTTTAAATACTATATAGTGTGAGTTAACCCTCACAGTGGTTTTTCCCTTATTGGGTTTTCCACATAAAAATCTAGTGTTCATTGTGTTGATTTACTTTCTATTATTTGTGTTACATGCTCATAATTAATAACATAATAGTTTGGTTGAAGATTTGATAAGTGATAAAGTTTTAAGTTTGAATTTGTGTGACAACTAATTCATCCCCCCTCTCTGTTGTCCTGCGCCTGTTTAACAATTGGTATTAGAGCTCTTGGTTCCTCCGATAAAGCCTAAAAACTTGAGGTAGATCCTAAAGATGGAGATAATGAATGATAAAGGACAACTCCAGACTGCTCTTGAAGATCTTGATAAAGTGGAAAGAGAAAACTGAGATCTGAAAGAAAATATTGATGAAGCAAATGAATGTGTTCAAAAACTGAAGGAACAGTTGAAAAAATTTAAGGAAAGACACAGAGAAGTAGGTGAATAGTTCAAACAAGAGATAATTGGACTGAAAGTAACAGTAGAAGAAAAGAATAGGATTGAAGAATGTCTAAATACAATGGTGCAGAACAAGTCTGATGAATGCTCTAGACTCGAGCAAGAGATAGTAAACCTGAGAAGAATCTTGCCAAAAAGAGGCAATTTGAGGAGAATATTGCCCAACAGCTTGTTGCAAAGGATGCAAAAATGAGGCTAAAATTTTCCAAACAAGAAGTTCCCAAGTACAATTTTGTAAGATTTAGGAAAAATAAGCCTCTAGAATCCCATAGTAAGTCTTCTCATTTTGAAATTCTAAGTTTCAGAGGATTTCATTCAATGCAAGAGAATGTAGTACCTATAGACAATTAGTCCATCATCCCTCAAGAGCAACCCATTGATCTGGATGACTTAATCCTCATGGAGAGGATCAACAAGGTAAACCCATTGCATTTAGCCATAGCATGTTACCAAATACAATAGAAAAAGCTCAAACATGAGGAGGCAGAGCTAATGGGAAATAGATTGAAGATCTTCCTCAAGTGGAAGGATCTTATGAGGTAAAACTTGGGAAACTAGACCTTCAAATTGAGAAGCAATATTTTCAATAGTGTGCTGAGGAGCCCAGTCATTTAGGACAATGAATTTCAGAACCTAAGAAGGATGGGGATCCCCAAGTCATTGCTTATGTAGCCGATGAGTTTTCATGTGCATAGGTGGATAGTCAAGTAGATCAGATTCTGATCATAGAATTTGTAAGTGCAGAACAACATATGGATGCGAAAGAACAAAATGTTTTCTTCCCTCAAGAATGTTTTCCTGAGGAAAATGATAATCCTCTTATCATTAAAGATACTGAATAATGTGATGAAGTTTCATTTTGGGACAAGTTGGAAGATTTTTTCTCAAACTTCAATCGTGTAAAGAGGGTCCCAATTGTTGTGCATGAAGAGTTTACTTCCTTTGTGGATGAGAATGAGGATAACACAAGCATACTAACATTAGGGCCTAGTTTTGAGCTAAGTGATAAGATAATGAATGGTATGTTTAATGAACTTCCATTGTATGTTGACAATGATGAGGACACTATGCTTGCGCTAACATCATTATCAAGTTTCAGACAGTAAGAGGAGGAGGTTCACTTTGATAGGGTGTTGGTCCGTTAAGAGGAAAATGGGGAAAGCCTTGTCTCAAAAGGTAAAGAAGTTGGTATGCCTAAGCATGTTGGTTAAAAGGAGCAAAATGTGAAACAAGACATTGCTTTCAGAGGTATGATTCTTGAGAATTGTCATAAAGTTGAAGAAGAACCTGTTTTGCATGAGATAACTAATCATGAGCTAGATGAAGATACATTCTCAAGCATAGTAGAGGAATTATGCTCTAAGCTTGATGCCAATCCATCACTGACTGAATCTGAAGAGTGCAAGCAACATAACCACATAGACAGAGCAATCATGATTCCATTTGATTCACATGACATAGCCCTTCTCAACTAGCAGAGTGAGGTTCAAGAAGCAACTAATAAAGGTGGAACCAGTAAGGGCAGTTCAACGTTTGTCATTTCAAGAGGCTGCCCCATTAGATATTTAGCCAGTTTAGAGGCCATTGAAGTACCAGAGGTCATTCTTGCACCCAATTATGAGGATGCAATTGAAGAAGTTGATTTTGGAGTTTTAGTTGAAGATGACCGAATTCAGCTCACTTGTCTAGTTCAAGACAAAAATAGGCATGATCGACATCAAGGTGTAAGTGAGTTTCTTTGCATCTTTCATGAAACATTTCAACAATCTTTTGAATATCTACATGTCTTTCATGTTCTTTCAACAATGCATAATCATGTAATGCATCAATTTCTAATTAAAAAGGGTATTTATTTCACCTAGCTTGTCAATGGTTTTGTTTGACCAGATTCTTTGCTAGTTAGAGTAGGTTAGGGTAGTTTCATTTCAAATGCAACTTTCATTTCCCTAAGTTTTGTTTTGCACAGTTAGTTAGCTTGCTTCATTTTCTAGTTTTTTTTTAATAAGTTTTCAAAGTGTCTCTTGCTAGTTTAGTGAGTTACAACAATTTGTAATAATGCTTTCAAGTGGTGTTAGCTTTTTGAGTGACCTCGTGCCCAATGGATAAGCTCAGGAAACTAGTCTCATGTTTTGTAGGAAAACATATAGCAAATGTCACAAAAAATGTTACTTGATTTTTAGCTTTCAGCTGAAATCAGGTTTAGTGTTTATTCTTTTGTGTTGTTTGTTTAAACATTTAAAAGATAACCATAGTCTGCTAAGTCAATTCAATATGCATGATATATATTGTCAAATGAAACAGATTACATTTTTTATTCCAATGTTGCAATTACAACAAATGAGAAAAGAAAACTATATGTGCTACAAATGTAATCTTTATTGATAATCATGAAGTGTACATGTCCCTCACAAGCCAAGGGACTAACTTTACTTATTCAATGAAAATAAAGAATAGTTTATACATGAATAAGTAAACAAATTAAATGTGTATATAAGGATGGAGACCAGTCATTTCCTAAGAATGACTGGTTTTGAAGGTGTCATCTTGCCCTGCTGCTGCCTCGAGTTGCTTGTGCCTTCTCTATCTATGTAGTGCTCCTAGTTCCTACATATGGCAATCACAATGACATTAGAGAAATTCTCTAAGCAATGAAATACCTCAAACCTTACATAAACACTTACCTATGCATGTATAAAATGATCCCTAAGTGCATTAAATAAGCATGCAAACCTTAGATGTCCTGGAAAATAGTGAAGTCATCGAACACATCCAAAATATGTATTTATTCTCTAACTTGTTTGCTTCATGTGCAGATTTAGGACAAGTCTTGTTACTATTCTGATTCAGTTAAATACAGGATGTGGGGTAAATGTGGCTCCCACGAGGGTAGATCTCAGCATGTTGCCCTCTAATATTTTAAGAGGGATAGTAAATTGAGCAACTTGATCAAAGATATACATGCTATTAATGCATTAAATCAATATGGAATCACACTAGTTGATCAACTTTCATTATCATATTCAAAAGATGCATCAAGTTCAATTATGCATCTCTTAAATAATGAAGGAGAAATCAAGGCATGCCTAAAGCCATCATGAGGTATATGGGGCAGCAAGAAGGAATAGCTCAAGTCCCAAGTCATGTTCTAGATAGCACAGTACAAGAAGGTAGGCTTCCTCAAAATACAATGATCTCATGGTGAGACAAAAACAATCAAAGTCACCATGGAACAAAGGGCAGATTTGTGATAATTTCAACAAAGAGTACAGTCATATTAATAAAGATAGCTAGTGAAATATATAAGCATTAATAAAATGGTAGAGTATGTGATTTTCATGGAGCCAACAATGTTGCTATAAAGGAATCCTCATGATGACAAGAGGTAAGGCATGGTTTCTTAGAGGAGCTTACTTCTATATGGAAATGGTTTTATGTTACAAAACCAATAAAATGGTAGAGTTGTATGAGAATCTAGTAAAACCAATTATCAAACAATCTATTGGTCTACTAGAAGAAAGCAGTGATCCTCAACTATGATAGTCTCTTTGGGGTCATAGCAATTCAAGAGCAACATAATGTTTGAACAAATGGGAGCAACATCTTGTTTCAGATAAGTAAGGTTTTAGCAGCAAGGAGAAATGACAACACCCTTTTGTAGGTGTATCTGATAATGATAGAAGGGTAAAAGCACAAAGTTGTGTCACACTTTCAGCCAACTTATCAGTACAACTGAAATTAAGTATTTCTAACTAAAAATTAATTTTGGTCAAACATATGATCTAGTAATATTCATTCTTGCTAACCTAGATACTTCCACAACTTTTTCAACTATAATTGTTGGCTAAAAATATATGGAGCACCACTTTGAGTCCAATTTACCAAAAGAATAAAATTATTTGAAAAACATAAAGTTTCAATAACTCCTACTAATGTAAATATTTTTTTTTTTAAATATAAAAAGTACCCTTTTGTAGATCCATAAGTCTAGTTTTCAAAAATATATTTATTTTAATAGTTTAATTATTATCTATATTTTTTTATTTTTTTTACTAGAAGTATGTTATCAACACAAAATATCAAGTTCATTACCATGCCAAGGAAAAAATACTAAAACTTATTAAAAAAAATTGAAAAAAATATGATGCACTAGATAAAAGAATCTATTTCAAGATGGTATATTTTTTTTCTATTTTAGATAATTATTTATTATGAAAGTTGACGTCCCATGGAAACAATTGATTTTTTACTCACACACATTTTAATATTTATTTAAAAATATATATTTATCAAAATTGAAAAAAACATATATCCATGCACTAAAGTTTCAAGTTATAAATACACACAAAAAAATTAAAAGAAAAAAAATACAATTTACTATAAAAAATTTGACATCTCATGCAACTTCATTTTTCAGCATTTTATTAGCAACTAAATTATAGAGTTAATTTTTTAAAAACTAGTTTAAAATAATTTTTAATTTTTTTTAAAACAATACAAACATAAAAAATACTAAAAAATACATATTTAACTAGTTTACATCATTTCAAAATTCAAAACATATATGCCACTTTCTAGTGATTCAGGTTTAAAAGTTGGATCAATGTTGGTCATTTCCTTTATAAAGTGTGACACAGCTTTTTGCTTTTACCCAGAAATATCATGATTCAATAATACAAAAGTAGATTTTTTTTGTTTATACAAAATGCAAATAAACAAACAGGTAGGCGATCTCCTGTAGATTATTTTAAACTTGTAACAACATGTTTATTTTATTCTTGAAATTGGAGGAACACAATATTATAGTGTGTCATGCATACAAAGTCACAAACCAGTTTTCATGAGAAGATCAATACATTTGCAGTGATATCATAGCATGAAAGTGATTTAAAATGTACAGTGATAATTCAAGATCTATTGATTCAAGGCTGCCATCTAGGGACTAGGATGATGTTCAGTTTGTGAGGTTGATTGCAACACAGAGAAAGATCTTGCTAGTATCATAAGTGCTTCATCATGAAATGCAAAAGGACAGTCACAATCATCATGAAGCTTATAATAAAATCTAGAGGGTAAGCAAGAGGCACCATGAAAGTAACAGTGAAGGGTAAGGATTGGCAGTCATCTATGTCCAAGTTCTAGATTTTGTACTGTCATGAGCAACATCATTGGATGCATCCATTCAAGGGAAATGGTGAGTTTCACAAGCATTTATGTTGTTTCCCTCCTTTTGGAGACATAGATATTGGAGCTTTGATGGTGGAACACCAATCTTTGGTTTATCATCTTCCTATTTCAATCTTTGTTGAAACTATTTTTCATGGGTCAAATGGAACTTAGTATCCTTTAGCTGAAGCTTCTGGATCAGACTTGTGTAATCAACAGGAACATAGAGTTTTGAGTGGAAAAGAGGGAAATCTTGGGATATTGACTTCAACAAATAACAGTGGCATATAAATGGTAGCAACCCAGTCTTTCCTTGACAGTGCTCGTATGAGTATTGTGTGAGGAAATCAACCCAATTGTGAGTTGGATGCAAAGTCATTTCCAGATATAATGAGAAAATTAGATTGCATAGTGAACAGGACAAGAGTGGTGGAATATGGAAAGTTACCATTGGTAGTTGGGTCAAGAATTGAAGATCCATAAAGAGGCCAGCTTGTATCCTCCATTGAGAAACAATGGGTTGAAGATATAGACAGTTGTTCTCCATCTTATATAAGTGGGCAGAAAACAAGAAATGAAAAAGGACCAAGAGTGGTCTAGAAAGGAAGATATCTTTTGTTGGATGGCAATAAGAGGATGACAATAGTGGGATACATGTGTGAAAGGTGTGCAAGACATGTATGAGAATCATACAATCCAAGTGGCTAAGTTGAAGCTTCCTTAAAGCTAACACAAATTTGAGTGGATGTTAAGGAAAGAAGAAGGAAGAAGAGGAGTCATTCTATACCACCCATACTAGAGATTGACGAGCTAAAGAGGTCACCAACATGGTGCAAACCACTGTAGAATTTTAAAAAGGGATGTTCCACTGCAATGGACCTAGCAAGAAAAGAAGAAAACCAGCCATTTGAAGAAGATGAAGATGAATTAATAGAAGACCCTAAGGAAGGGGAAGATCATGATGACCATAATGAAGAAGATAAGGTTTGGGAGCATCCCCTTGAACAAGAAAATGACCACGAGTAGTTCTAGAGTGGCTTAGTTTCAAAAGTAAAGATCTTCCATGAGAAAGAGAGTATAAATGTTGTGGAAGATGATCAAGAAGAGGCTCTAAGTTCCATTGAAGAAGATGTCATGGTTGCAGAAAGTGAAGAGAAATAACACGAAAGTCTGGTTATAGCAATGGGGTTTGACCAAGCAGAAAAATCCTTCCAAAGTGAATTGGGTGATATTTTCAATGAAATCATGAAGAATGAAATATGTCAAGGAGATTTCATTTCAGCAGAAGTGGGGAAGTTATTTGCAATGAAAATTTGCAGATACAAGAAAATGGAGAGTCTATAGAAAACCCACTTGGGTTTTTCACAAAAATTGCAAATGTTGAAGCTTTTAAAAGCTATCATTAAGTTTTGAAGCAAAATAAAATGCATTGGTAAAAAACCCTTTTCCAATTTCTTGGCCATGGACTAAATGGCTAGATTTCTTCATGAAACAACAAAACATTTGAGGTTTTCTCCATTTAGGAAAATGCTAAAGGAAATGAATAATTTTTTCTTTATTAATCTGAATGAAGGCTCAAAGTAAACTCTATTGCTTGAAATCTGAGGAGTGAGGTCGACTCAAAGCATACCTGGGGCTGTTGCTCATTTTTTGCAACTTTCTAACTTCTTTTATTTTACCAAAAGCTTCTTTCAAGCTTCTCATGGTGGCTATTGAGAGTGTTCAGAACAACAACAAAAAAATAAAATGAAGCAAAGTTCATTAGAGAATTCTATAGTTTGCGGCCTAAAATAACTGGAGGAGCCCCAAAGAAGTGAAAAATGCAGATTTATGTCAAATAAATGCATTTACCTATGTTTTCATACACTTTCCATCAAGGAATCGGCCAACAACCAGTGTCAAAACACCATTTCTAGTGTCAAATCCAAACACCATGGTGGCAGCATGTCTCTTCCAAAATGCTCGATGGCAAAATGATGGTGTTTTTCCACATTTTTTATCTTTTGATGATTAGGGCTTGACCCTTCTAGATTCTAATGGGTTTTTAATCCCATTTAAAAAAAAATAAAGCTCATGTTAATGCATAATCAAGGTTGAATGGTAAGCTCATTACTTAGGCATTTTATGCCTTAAGTCTAATGCCTTGTTTCAAATATTGCTAAGTGTTTCAAACATGAAACATATGGAGTGTGCCAAGTCATAGGTCATGCCTTTGACCTTTTGGTCATGAATGCCTTAGTGCCTTGAAGACTTAGAATATACCTTCCAAGAAGTGTGGAGATCGATCATATAGGCCAAATTTGGGCCTTTATCTTGTTTGCCTTTGAAAATTAGAATGTTGACCATATGTGGCCTTGAAATGCAGAATAAGGTAAGAAAAATGATCAAGTGCCTTGGAGTAATTTTAATCTTATTTAATGCTTTTGAAAGCATTTTGACATTTCATTATATTTTTTGCATTTTGTTGCAAAGTATAAAAATATCATTTAAGTGATTTGCTAATCACTTTGATATTATTCACATGCAAATTTAATGTAATCTAATATTGATGGTGGGCGCTCTTATTTTTTTCTTTGAAATGTAAAATAACTTGATTAAGTGGTGTATTATTAATCACCTAATCAAGTTATTATCTTTAATGCCTTTTTGTAGTCTTTTGTTTTCAAAACACACATATTGCATGGGTCAAAGCTAGGAGACAAAATGATGACTTGCAGACATGAGGAGAGTGTGGGGGTGAAGTGTTTGACTATTTTGGAGAAACATGTGCTACTTTGGAGGGAGTTTTGTCACACATTTGGAATGACTTGAGTCTGAGCTTGAATTTTCACCATTTTAGAGGCCTTTTGGAGTGATTTTGGAAGGTTCTTTTTTGACTTTTGTGCCTCTTCTGACCAAAACCTTCTAGATGGGCAGGCATGAGAGTTGTGTGACCTTCTTGCTTAAGTATATTCATTTTGGGCATTCTAGAGTTAGTTCTTTCTTTCCAGCAGCTGGATAGCTTTGTTTTTTGGAGCTATTTTTCATGGAGTAGTATTGTAATTCAGATGGACTTGTGATACAATAAGCACTTTGAATTAATAAAATAGAGCACTTTATCTTCTCATTTCATGTTTCATGGTATGTTGTTAATGATTGATCAGTTTGTCTTGTGAAAATTTATCTTTCCTTGCAAACTTGTCTCATGTTTAGGCATCTATTTAGCAGAAAATGTATGTTAACAGGTTATAAGCTATGTTATTGAATAGTGTTGTTAGTTGTGAAACCTCTATTTTCCTTCTAAAAGCCCTGTTTAGAGACCTTATAAATTACTTATGTAAACTGCATTTGAAAATGAGTTGTGTAAACCAAGTTTTATGATATTGATTTAAATGTGATAGGTTGTTATCAGTTTCTAGTTTTTTTTGGTGTATCACCTTAGATATTTTCAGTATTAGGTTCATTTTCATGCAACTCTTACCCTTTATCTCAAAAATTAGTAGTTAGGTGGCATCAAAAGGGGAAGCTAGCCCATAATCTAGAGGTCTGCTTTCGAATAGGACACCCACAACCTGAAAGTAGTCCCATGTTACATCCAAACCTGCTAAGTTCATTCATAGCTTGGCATTAGGGTGCAGATTTGGATCACTAACAGGAGCATTATCAGAAGATCATAAAACCCCCCTAGAAGAATGGTGTTTCAGAGGTTGGCACATGGTTAGAAGGAGAATAATGATTATTCGGAGATTCTAGAAAAGGAACCGGAGAAAAATATGTTGGTATGAAGATTTCCAAACTGTTTGAAGGTTTTTTGTGCTAAGTGAAGTGTGTGTTCAACAACATTTTGTGTTTTCCGCATTTAATGCACTTAGGGAAAACTCAACGGTGGATAAGTAAAAATTTGTGATTTTTTTTGGTTAATTGTGCATCTGAAATTTTCAGAAGGTGCTATGAGGAATTCTTGAGGTGTGCTCAAAGTTTTTCTAAAGGGAATTTGAAGATTGATTTAGGTAATCTGGAAACCCTCTCTTTGTTTGCATAAAGAAAGAAGAAAATTGAAGAAGTATCATTGAATTTCAAGAAAGCTAAGTAATGGACAATGGTCTATGAGGTGCTACCCTCTAAAGTTGAAAAGGGTTGAAGTAGAAGAATACGATCATAGGAAAATGAATGAAATTGAGCTAGGGTTGAGCGAAGTTGAATTATAGAATATAAAAACCCTAGGGATGGATTTGTGGAGTGAATTTCCATGGGTTATAGACAAGGAAGTTATCTTGTTCTTGTTGAACTGTTTCAAGGATGGAAACATTGTTTTCGACAAACCCTACTTGATCTTGAAGGATGTAACTGAAGTGATCACTGGATTATGCAGTGTTGGAGAACTCCCTAGAAAGAAAACTATGAAGTATAAGGATATGGTGGAGTTGACTGGCATTGGAAGAGATTGGAGAGAACTTTTTATTGATACACTTGTTGACTCAACCATTAGGTATGTTGCATGCAGTATCTCATATAAAATTTATTTTAGAAATTGTGAAAGCTCAACTTTGGCTATTGTCGTACATATTGCCCACATGATGGTTAAGGAGAATAGAAAATTTGATTTATGTAGCTTGTTGCTTGAGAATTTGCTTGAAAATGTTTGAATGTCATTGCTTGAGAACCATCTGTTTCATTTCAGATCCTTACTGGTATGTCTGGTGTTTTACTTTCTGAATTCTCTACTAGGAAAAGGTAATGTGATGCGGGAATCTAGTATCCCTATTGGAAAAAAAATTTACAAACATCTAGAGTCTTTGGAAGATAGTGAAAATATGTGCAGATTGTATTTCTCATCCTTGTGAGCAAACCTTTGCTCTGGTATATTTGCATCAAGTCGATTTGAAGTGGGATCTTCCTCCGGAAAAAGTAAAATGGAAGTTGTTATCAGTGATTCCCCTCCAGAATCAAAAAAGAGAAAGGAAATGTTTGAAGACATCATTGATATTTCAAATGAGAAGAAGAAAGAATCTCTGACTGGTACTGAATCCCCTAATCCTAATGATATCCAGTCTATGATAATTGAAGCAAATATGAAGAAGATTGGTGAACTATGGGATGATGCCTTGCCTATTGATATATTGAAAATTGATGATGTGTTCGTAGATTATCTACTTCGGAAAGGTATTGATGTATCTGTTGTTTTTGATTTCTTGCCAAAAAATTTGATTGAGATTGTTGAAGAAAGGATGTTGCTTGAAGGTCAAGAAGGACGTAAAATGGGAATCTTTGTTGAAAGGATATGCAAAAAGGCTATGTAGAGATTGTCTAGATTGATTGAGGAAACTAAGAAGTGTGTTAAATCAATTTCAGATGTTTACAAGTGTTGTCTTTGGTGGCCTGCTGCTGTAGACAACTTCATAAGAAAAATTGAAGCGATTGAAGCCGAGCTGAATGAGAATGGAAAGAATTTTGATATATTTGAAGATGAAGAAGAGAAGAAAAGGATAAGATTTGGTGAACTTTAGGCTGAACTAATCATCACACAAATATAGAGAGATGATGTGACAAAGACCTTCTATCTTCTTAAAGAAATTGTTGAAGTCTGGTTAGAACATCTTTCTCGAATTCTTGTTGATGTTGAAGATGTTGAAAAAAATCTTCTATTGTAGATTGGTCACCCTCTTTTACTCTGTTGGGGTTATTGGAAAGCACATGCACGAAAATGGAGTCTTTTTTTTTAATTGGAAGAAGTTGTATCTAGTTCTCAAAGAAAGGTACAAGAAGGTGTTCCAGGTGAAGAATGTCATCTTCACTTAATTTTTGTTTGCTTAATTACTCTGGATTGTTGGAAGTTTTGAAGTTTTAGAAAATCTTTCAAAATATTGATGTCACCATGTTTTCAATCGTTTTTGGCACCCTTTTCCATTGATGTCAAAGGGGGAGAGTGTTGGAATGAAGAGTGTTGGAGATAGTGGAGAGAGAATTTTTGTTCACATGTTGCCATCAATGACAAAGGGGGAGATTATTGGAAAAATGAGTAAAGTTATCTATTTTTTTTCATTGATGTCACAATGTTAGTAGTATGTTGGCAGTTGGGTCTGGTACTCTTATACAGGTGCTTATCCTCTCTGGTTGTTGATCCGGTATTTTTGGTTTCCCATCAGGTATTCTAGTCCGCACTTTTCCACAGTTGACAGTTTCTGATTGCGGTTTTTGGAGACTATTGATGGATATTAAAGGCATGCATGATCAGGTTATTTCATGTTCTTGTGCTCATACAATGAAGTGACATTATTCTATTGGTTGTGTTGAAGACTACTCCTGGCCAACATGATGTAATGTGCTAAAGATTGTTTTGTGTGTTTGAAAATATTTTGTAAACTATTGTAGACGACATAATAATGATTAAAACATTTTGGAAAATACTTTGTGGAGTCGACTGTTGATATTCTTTATAAATGAATTGCATCTAATTTGGTCGACCTAATTAGTGCTTGTGATGGAGATCGGGTATATATATGAGTATATAATGAATAGTTTGAGAAGTGTGTGCAGTGAAATAGACATGGGTGTGTGAATGTGAGTGTGCACGAGTATATGTGTGGAAGTGCAGTGAGTCTGTAGAAAGGTGACAAAAGAAATAGTGAAGAAGTAATGAATGTGAAGGTATAATTAGAAAGGCAACAGTCATGAGCTATCTGAAACTGTATCAGCACATGTTAGGTGCATCTTTCCAGTTCATTTTGGGATTGTAAATCCTTACTCTGTTTTGTATAATCTTTCTATAGGAAGTGAGCCTCTTGTTGGACAATGAGTCCCTTTTTGTAGGAAATGATCCTTTGTACTTGGACAATGAGCCTCTTTTAAATACTATATAGTGTGAGTTAACCCTCACCGTGGTTTTTCCCTTATTGGGTTTTCCACGTAAAAATCTAGTGTTCATTGTGTTGATTTACTTTTTGTTATCTCTATTCCATGCTCATAATTAATAACAGAATAGTGTGGTTGAAGATTTGATAAGTGATAAAATTTTAAGTTTGAATTTGTGTGACAACTGATTCACCCCCCTCCTCTCAGTTGTCCTGTGCCTATTTAACAATATTTATACTTGTTTATGCAAAAATTCTCAAAATTACAGCACTACAAGATGACATCAGATCTAAGATTATGAAATCCTGCCAAGAATTGAATTCAAAATAGTTCTTGGTTAAAGCAAGACTCATACGCTAGTTGTGGCATATGAGTCCTAGTAGCTAAAACTTGGACATAGATTTCTAAGAGTGTCTTGTTTAATGTGCAACTTGAAATCAGGTCCCAAGACCTAGGTGGGACTCATATGCTCAAGGTGGCATGTGAGTCCCAAATCACTAGATATGGAGCACATGACCCAAAACATTGAATTATGATAGGTTATTTGATAAGTTTCAGGATTACCCACAGAAAGGTGCAATTAATAAGGTGTGTGGAAGAAAAATAGGACCAATTAAAGCATAAAGAATCCAAATTAATTAATAAAGCCTTAGATTAGTGTGAAAGTGTAAAGATACACTTTACAACACCCTAAATAAAGCACAATTAGGTCCATTCAGTTTAAGAGGTCCCTAAAATTAATGTGACTGTGTAAAACACATTACAACACTAAATCAAGGCAACATTAGGCTCAATTTTATATTATTTATTCCCAAATTAAGTGTGAAAAAGGGATACTTTTTTCTACACTATATTTAGCCCCCACTTTAGTGAGAGGAGTAACTTGCTTCAAAATCACACTAAAGTAGACATTCAAGAGGGGTCCAAGTGTACCAATGTGAAACACAATGGAACACACACAAGGTGTATGATATGCAGCATCAAGATACACAAACATAGAATGTCAATGATATAAAGAAGAAAGAAAAAAAAAAAATAAGAGGGGTAGGTCAAGCCTCGACTATTTTTCCAACGCGATGTGGATCAGATCTAAGTTTTTTGTCAAAAAATGCACACTTACTCTAGGGCAATGGAACTTCAGGTTGTCCGTTGGGTGAGTATCTAAAAAGGGTGTCTTTGTGAGAAAGTCATGCCTCTGTACCGGATTCTCACCGTACAATGAGAAAGTCATGCCCACATTTAGGCATCTCATCATACTAACCATACCAAAGCTATACCTCCTGATAACTTTGATAAGATGCCACACAATATGAATGACAGGATCCATGAGGCGAGCAAAACTTTGTATGCTTGACACTCATGAATAAATAAGATGGATTCATAGGCAAGAAAAGTTTGTTATGCGAGGTGGCCATATAATAGTTATTGTAACTTCAAAATAGTGTAAGGTACATTCAAAGGGATTTTGCTTAGTTTGTGTAAGGTCTCTTCTTAGGGAAAATTGTACCTAATTTCACCAAGAGAGGATAAGTCAAAGAAGTATCATTCTCTCGAAGGAAATCAAATCTAATTACACCACCAAGAAAAGAACACATCACAAGAATAAAGAAAAATTGCATGGTGGAACATGAGTGTCGATGTATGCCCCCACTTTAAAGTGGTTGCTAACACCATTGTTGTGATAAATTGCTTTAAAGTATAAGAAGATGTGAGAGCTTACTCGAAAATCCCTATGCCAAGTCATATGTTCCCGAATGAAACTACATCATGGATAAGGAGTTGTCCCCAAAATGTTTAGCTAACATAGAAAGAAAAGTACGTCACATGTGAGCTAACTTAAGGCATATCTTCCACATCCCAAGCTTGCTCCTATATATACATGGAAGGCGGTAAACTATCCAAAAGAAATAATGACAAGTGTCATATGAGGACAAGGCTAACCTAACCCCTTTCCCCCACTTAGTGCAAGACAAGGATGAGCCGAGATGACTGATGAGAAACATGCTAGAGTGAAAACCAGTATCAATTAGAGGAATTAGCTGTCTCAACATAAGGAAGAGCACCACACTCCTTAAGATGTTGAATTGTGTTACCCAAAGCTTTACGGTCATTAGTAGAATGACCACATGAACTCTCTGATATGCACAAAATGAACTCTTGTAGTAGAATTTCTTTCATGTTCTTGGAGGGAGAGATATCAAATGATCTTGGAGGAGTCTTGACAAGATACTCTCTTGATCAATAGTAGAAGATGTCCCTTTATTTTGTAACAAAGATCTCTCTTGCTTAGTACAAGGTGCCATACTTACACAAGACTCTTTAGATTGCAAGATTTTGTACTCTTCTTTAAAGGAAGGTGTAAAATCTAACATATTCAAATCATTAGTGTTTTGCATGATGACATTGACATTAAGTGAATATTTTTTGGATTCTTTCATTTCTTTCGAAGTACAATAACCAAGACCACTAGTGTCTATCAATTCAGGATGCACTAAAGTTAAAGTCAACATAGAAGAATCTTTTGTAAGAGTGTTGACTTTAAGTGAGGGCTTGCTTGTTGCTTTTGAGGGACAATATCCAAGAACACTAGTTATTTCCTATGTGTTAGGCTCTATAGGGACACAAATACCTTGTTCTCTAGCACCACATCCTTTTCCACTAAAACCAAGTTGTTTCATAAGTTCATAACCTTTTCCATAAAGATGTTTTGAAATTCTTTTGGATTCCCTAGTTGTTTGTAGTCAAGTTCGTCAAAGTTTGTTGATGTTTTCTTTTCTTCTAAAGTGGTTGAGGTGGATTCTTTAGAAGGGTCTTCTAAATTTTGTGTTGACATTACCATTGGTTGATTTTGTTTTTGAGTTTCTTTTGTTATGATCTTGTATTCCTCCATGAATGTAGGTGTAAAATCCAATGATCCCAAATCATCTAGTGATAACATTTTGAAGGGTTTAAGACACGTATCTTTTTGTTCTTTTTGTACGAGTTTCGCTTGTATAGTTGGTTTCAATATTTTCAAAGGATTTTACTTACCTTTTTCAATGTTCAAACAACTTTCTAGTTCAGGGTCAGCATCAATTGTATATACTCTATTGTTGTAGACATACTTCATTGTACGATGAAGGGTAGAAGGAACCCCATTCATTGCATGAATCCATGGTCTTCCTAAAAGAAGATTATATGAAAGATAATGAGGCATAACATAGATTGAGGTTTTTAATGTGGCCTTTCCAACTCTCATAGGTAAAGTTATCACACCAAGTGGTTATTTCCCTACATTATCAAACCCATGAATAGATAAAGAATCAGGTTGAATTTGGTTTTTGTCTACTCTGATCCTGTCAAGGAGTTTTACACTACACACATTAAGAGCAAAGAAATTATTAGTGAGAGTATGTACTCTATGCCATGTCTAAGACTGTTAGCATTAATAAAAGCTATTATCATCAAAGCATCATTTTATTTTTTCAATTCTAACAGACGTAACTCATCTTGATGGAAAGTGATGTCCAAGTTGTTCGGTGTTATAGCTTGAATTTTTGCTTCTACTTCATTTAATTGCACATTAGGGGGTAGGAACTTGTTGTAAGGCACTTTGAATTATGTTATGATAATGAGGGGAGGCTTGAATAAGGTCCCATAAGGATATATTAGCATGAGTATGCTTTAGTTGTTCAACAAGATTATACTCCTTTTCATTACGTAAAGGAAAACGAGGAGGACCAGGAAAGATAGGGTTAGGAAATGGGAGGGATGTTGAAGGTGTTTGTCTTGGTTTCATATTGTTTCTAGTGTTATATGAGCAATGGTATTATAATTCAATTGCTTTGAAACATTATTCTTAGGTGGTTCAAGGACGAAAATGGGTTTGCTTTGAGTTTGAGGTTTGTTTGAAGTTGGGTAAAGGATGAGTTGAGGTTGAATAACATTAACTTCTTTTAGTGAAGGAGAGTCTAATGCCACTTCATCATCTTCATCTAAGGAAGTCACATCACTATTGCTTGAAAGAGATGTTTCAATTTTCTCATTTTCTTCTACCATGATATTTTCCCTAGTAGGGGAGTTTTTAGGAGAACTACAAAGTAGATGTTCATGACATTCAAAGGTTGGTTCTTCTAAAATGACTTCATCCCAAGTAAGGGAGTTATCAATGTTTGGATTTTCTAGCATCAAAATATCTTCTTTATCAATAGTGGAGATATTAGGATAAGTCCCAATTTGATTGTTATGATTGTCCATGACTTCATCATTTTTCTCTAAGGTTTCATTCTCTTGTGCCATACTATCTACCCTAGTAGGAGAGCTTTCAGGAGAGGAGCAAACAAGAGGTTCATCACATTCCTTGGTTATATTTTGTAAAGTAGCTTCATCACAAGTAGGGGAGGCATCAAGAGAAGGATAACCATGATTTTCATGCTTACCAAATAGATCTTTCCAAATGGTAGGAGCATTAGGGAAGGGAGGAACAAGATTCTCATGACTCTCAATAAGTGTATCTTCTAACACAAAACTATATTCTTCACATCGAAGAAGGATATTAGGAGAAGGAAAAATTTGATTGTCATGGTTATCTATGATATCATCCTCTTTCACTAAAACATTCTCACAAACAAGGGATGAATAGAGACAAGGTAAGGTGATGTTTAGAAATGTGTCTATGATCTCATCTTCTTGTGTCATAATATCTTCCCAAGAGGGAGGAGGAGAGAGAAAATCAAGAATTTCATGATTCTCAATGATTGTATCTTCTTTCACCAAGATGCCTCTGTCACTAGTAGGAGAGGTATCGGGAGAAGCACAATTATTGTTTTCATGATTATCTATGCTTGTATCCTTTTGTATCATATCATCCTCAAAAATGGGAGAGATAATAGGGTTTGATATCTAGGCAAGGTAATATTAAGGATTGTGTCAATGTGTTTCTCTTGTTCTAAGATGTTTTCATAACTAGGAAAAATAGTGGAGGGATGGCTAACATTTTCCTTAATAACCTCATTTTTGTACTCTAAATTGAACTCATAAGAGGGGATTTTGTACTTATGTAATCCATTCTTAACCATATCAAAACCACATCTCTTAAAAGGAAACATGCTAACATGAAAGATTAAGCTATCTAATTTATGTAATGCTTAAAAAATGTAAACAAATGTCCTACAAATATGAAGATTTTCTCTATTGAAATGAGTTTTGGAATAATTTTTAAAAAGGATGACTACACTAACTAGATGATTTGACCAAGATACATGAAACAACAATTCTGAAAAACTTTCCAAACTAATATAGTATGTTACCAGCAAGCCTGGGAAGTACAAAAGATCACCAGAAAGCCCAACAAAGTTGGTTTTTGTAGGCCTCTAAGGACTCATTCACCGAGCTAAGCGTATGAGTCCCACCTAGGGTTTTTTATAGTTACAAATATTGAAAAACAAAGAGAAAACAATACTCAAAATTTTGGGAAAAAGACATATACAGGGACTAAATTGCCCAAATTGGAAAACAAGTCCCAATTAGGATTTTTAAAATAGATTCAACAAATTCTGAGTTGATTTAAAGATCTCTAATTTTTATGTTGATTCTACTATTTGTAATTACAGATTTTTAGTGAAATTCAATGATAAGGGATGCAAAAATTCAACCTATATGCACTTTCACTAATGAAAGATTTAGAAACCCTGGATGCAATTTAAATAATGTAAAGTTAATGTAAGCTAGATCTAGGACTATGATGCACTCCAAATCAGATAATAAGGTGTTCTAAAGGCTAGGTTCACAAAAATGAAATGTAAAAAATTGATGCTATATGTTATGTGAGATAGAACTAAAGGAGGATTAGGGTTCCTCCACCAACTTTCTTCAAGTTTCATTCAAGGAAACCTTAGAGATCTCAATCTATGGATGGAATTAGGGAAATCAATCTACAATAAGGTGTCCTAGGGGTGTGACTAAAGATGAAAAAAGGGGGGTTCACCTCTAAGAAAAGGCTTAGAAAGAAGGAAAAGCAAGTGACATGCAAATCCAGCTACATGACCTAGAAAAGGGAATTTCAAAACATGTAATCAGACTTATAGGCAAACTAAAATAGAGAAGTACCAAGAGAAATGAAGATGACTAAGCAGGGTCTGAAAACCATAAAAATTGTTGCTTTCAAGGTGTACTAGGACTCATACACCACTCTAGGTGATTTAGTCCCAGTATAGGGTTTCTAGGCGAGATCTACAACCTCTTGGTGACTAATCTAGATCTACTGAAGATTGGTAAAAATGGTGTATTGGGACTCATACGCCGAGACTATTGCAAAGTGTCCCATTTTGTCATGAAGTGTCCCAGGAGTAGAATTTCGAAGTGAAACTTTGTGAGCCTCTAAAGATGAATTAAGTAAGCACTTTCCCACTAGTTTCATGTAAATAACTTGGATATTGTTGATGGTGTTTTCTACATAGCAACAACTCAGACAGAATATGATATTCTATCTCTCTTGAAAGGTAAATCTCTATCAGCAAGCCTCAAGAAATAACCCAAAGGTCTCTAATGTCAAGTCTTGACAATGCATAAACAACTCAGTGATAAATGTGAAAATGTTGGTAATCACAAAGGGACCTTACTACAAGCAAACACTGAATCCTTTAGTTTATTAGATCTAGCAATATGGTGATACTTCAATCCTAAATCTAACCCAAGTGATAAATGAAATAACAAAAGATATAAGGTTTCAAAGAGATTCCTAAATTTAACACTAAACCTAAGATTAACAATGCAAATGACAAACACTTGAAATGGACCAATCCCTCAGAAATTGATTTCTACTTGACCTAGATGGATCTACAATCTTATAGAAATAGTGCAATCTTCTAAGGCATTAAATATTTTCAGATCATGAGCATTCATTCAAAACAACCCTATTGCAATTGAAATGAATAAACCTTCACAATTGAACTAAGCTTAATGAATATAAAAGTCCAGGCTAACTTTGCAAAAGAACTAACAGTCGGTTGTGAAAAGTATGGACTAGAGATTGTTGCAACACTTCAAGTACTAAATCATAAACACTATCAATTTATGTAGCATTAAACCTATCACATTTATCAGATAACTTAAGCAATTCCAAAGATAGAATTCTTATGCACCAAATTTGCACCCTACTGAGATTTTTAAACTCAGCAATTTGGTATAACATGGGACTCAAATTCTACACGTGGGATATGCAATATTGAAAATGAGACCTTCAGATTCTAGGCCGGTTCCTGTTAAATAAACATCTATTTTGCTCTTCAAACTTGGAGACTTAAGAGGAAAAGGGGAAGAAAAGGGATAAAAGAAACTAGAAGATTTAAACTAATTAATAGACCTGATACACAAAGATCATTTTCCTGGACACAAAAAGAACCCACAGCCATCTATATGATGATACAATAACTGGTAAAACTCTCAACACATAAATATTTCAAAGGAAGATCTGAAATAGAATGATATTTAAAGGATGTTAACCACAGTAAATACATTTGGAAATTGATACAACCCTTAACCTGTGAAGAGAATTCCTAGCCACAAAGATGCCAAAATGAGAAAAACTTAAGAGGTTTCAGACAAGAAACATAGAAAAGTAAGATCAATCACCAATTTGCATACAAATATGACACCAGAAATAGATCAAAGATGTTGTATAAAGGCTTTCAAAGGCCCTGGAAATGCATACTCAAAAGTCTGATACAAAGCTTGGAACAAAATAGCACCATGTCCTCCAGAAAATACAAAGTCTCTTCCACTCCAGAATTTTGTATACATTAAAAAGGAATGAAGAAGAGAATAAATAAGCTCAAACTCTCCACCCTAACCCTAGAAAAAGGGCCCCACCTTGGATAAGGGGTCGGATTTGGTAAAAAATCCCTAAAAGAAGGCTCTCAAACATATCAACAACTTACCCAAAACAGGAAAAAGTCTCCCAGACCCGGATAGGAACAAAAATCCTCATAAAGAGGACTCAAAAGACTCCAAAAAAGGTGTCCCATTAGTCAAAAACTCCTCCCCTGAATCCAACAACCCAAAACCTCCACTTGACATAAACAGATTGTCATATCTCCAAGATTTAATGCTCCACTTAAAGGCTCCTCTTGACTAGGTTTTTTTTTTTTTTTTTAAAGAATACATCAAATATCTTCAACTTGCATTAATAACATTTATTTTTCAAAAGTGATTTATAATTTATCACTTTTAAAAATAAAGTTTTACAATTTTTTTAAAATGCAAGTTGGAATACCACCTAGCAAGGTTAATTTAAATTTTGTACCTGAATAATATCATTTATTAAAAATGATTAACAAATCATTTTAATAAATATTTACAATTTGCTTTTAAAATGCAAAATTTAAAATAGACTAAGCACTCACTTTTCATTTTGATAAAATCATTTATTAAAAAGATTTGTCTATCAATTTTAATAAATGATTTACATTTGATTTTAAAATGCAAAATTTAAAATAGACTAAGCACTCACTTTGCATTTTGATAAAATCATTTATCAAAAAGATTTGTCAATCAATTTTAATAAATGATTTACATATGATTTTAAAATGCAAATTTAATAAGATTTAACATTAAGCATTATATGTTAATTTGGAAAAACCTTAGAGCTTATAATGCTTAAGAAGGAATGAAGAAAGCTTTTTAAAAAGGTAAGAGGTCAAACTTATTAGGGTTCAAACCCTAAAAAGAAGCAAAAGCATTCATTTTGATTTTCATTTGAAAGTTTCATCTTGCTGGGCACCGCCACTCCTCAAACCCTAGTCGCGAATTGCTTTGTTTCTGGTATTTTCTGCCATGAAGAAATTCAAATCTGACCTTTGGGGCCGAATTTGGAACATGAGACATTTTTTATAAAAAAATGTGGAAGTATTTAGGTGCGATTTTCTGTTCAAAATGAGGTTCTTTCATTTTTCTGAGACTTTTTTGGTAATCTGGGCACAAATCTTCACTTGTCTGGCCGCCATTAACTTTTGAAGTTGTGAACTTGCTGAAGACCCCTTTTAAATTTGAAAATATGAAGCTTAATCAGGTATTTTAATATAAGTTCATTCTTTTTAGCTTTCTGCAATTCTGAAAGTCCTCTTCATTTTTTGAAGCCGCCATAGATCAAAGAAGTAATTTTTTACAAACAAAGAATAAACTTTGCTCATAAAACTCAAATCTGGTCATCAAATCTCTTTGAATTTGCAAAAAAATTAGTTTGCAAGCCGTGCCATTGCTATATTCTTTAGATCTTTGTAAAAACGTAGCATTTTCGACTTACAATAGATAAAATGCTTTGATTTTCTATAAAATACAGCCACATTTTTCTTTTAAATCTAAAGCTGGGCATTTTTAATCTCATAGATCTTTGAGATTTCTATTCTAAAAGCAAGCTTTGAAATTTGAAACTGCATTTTCTGTGTTTCTATTGGCTTTAGAAATCTGAAACTTCATCATATGATCTTTGGAGAAAATGAAATCTTGATTCATTGTCCTGTGACACCTTTTGAATGTTTTTTGATTTATAACAAGTGTTGTTTATTTAATGCTCAAATCTAGACCTTTCAAAGCAGTGACCTTGCCTTCACTTAATCATATTTGAGTTGATGAACATGAAAGCTTTTCCTTTCTGCTGTCTCTTGAACTTGAATGCATGACTGCTACATACTTTTGAAGCTATGAATACTTCAAACGCATGAATACTCTGTCTTTCTTTAATGTAAAGACGCTCTACACTTCATTTAGATGAAATGTAAAGAAAAACAAAGTAGAGCTGAACAGAAATCGAAAAAGATGAATGCAATATGCTGCTTTACATATCTATTATTAATATTCATGAACTTCGTATGAAAATTGTGAATACGTCCCTTTTTGATATGTCGAGATCAACCCTTGTGGGAGCCCGTTTTACTCCACATATCTGATCAATGATCTCGAACACGATGAATATGTTTCTGCACACTGAAACAAACATGTTAGCAAAATAAAAGAAGCTGAAGGCTTCCATTGAATTACATTCTTTCTTCTCTTGACTTTTTGCAATTATCTGATGGATGCTTGATTGACTGTATGCTATATTTCTGTTGGTAGCATAGATATATGATAGGATTTGATCCATCATTGCTTAGAGATTAACTCTAACATCATCTTTTATCTTCCTTGTAGACGCTTTTGGAGTTGGAATGGAAACCAAAACTGAAAACGGAGCTAGAGCTAGCATCTCAACTGGAAAGTTCAACTATCAACGATTCGTCATTCCAGGAAATGACGAATCACCTCCTACCCTGTGTTTCTGTTATTTTCAGTTGTATAGCATACAATTGTTTATGCATTCTTTTTTTATTGTAAAAATTAGAAAAATTTACTTCCACGGCTTGTGTGGAATCCAACATTTTTACAGAATGAATAAAAGCATTACTATGCAAACCTTTTCAATTTTTTGTTTTAAACGTTTGCACAATAAACTATGATTTGCATGTAAGATGGTCTCAATGATGATCGATGAACACTCGATCAGCAAAACATGAAAATTTATGTACCTAAAAACAATGAACTTCATCCAGTTTTACTTTTTCTTTTCAGTTTCTTCAACAATGTTGAAACTAAACCAATAAACATGCATTGACCTGAGCTGTAAGTAAAAAGTGGGTAACATTTTTGGCGACTTCTGCTAGATGTTTGCCTGCTAAATGTTTGACCAGTTGCCTATGATGTATTAGGCATGGAGTCTAAAAATATGCATCTTAGGACCTAAGGAAAACAAGAAAAACTACCTTGGAAAGAAAACAAACAGATGTGCTTGGACAGCACTTAGGGAAAACCAAAACTAGTACGCATATGCATTTATTATAAGCATGAAACCTATCCTAATATATACAAGGCAAGGCTAATTGATCATACCTCAAAACAGCATTTGAGGTGAATACCATTGACTGGTATTGGTAGTATATCTCCTTCCATAGTTGATAATTGATAAGCGTTATGTTCCTTACATTCTGAGATAACAAATGGGCCTCCCCAGAAAGAATCAAATTTTGTGTGCTTACCCGGCCTACTTTTAAGTTCATCCCACTTAAGAACAACATCACCCACATTGAAATCCTTTTCTCTCGCTCTTTTGTAAAAGCTCCTCTTTACTTGCATTTTCTGATATTCCATTGCTTGCATTGCTTTTGATCATTTTTCCTCCAATTCCATCAACTGAGCATAACGTACCTGCATAGGATCTCCTTCTTCAAACAAAACTAGCTGACTAGCAAGGTCAAGAGCTGGCAGCTCAGTTGAAATAGACAACTTGGCCTCTTTACCATAGACTATCATGTAAGGTGAATTGTCAATGATTTTCTTTGGTGTGATTCGGTCAACCCATAGGGCAGCCTTCAGTTTAGAATGCCACTCACGCTGATTCTCCTGTAGATTCCTCTTCAATATTCTGATCAAATTCTTGTTTGTGGATTCTGCTAATCTGTTGCCTTGTGGGTAATAGTTAGAACTATTGCTGAGGTAAATTCCATGCTTGAGCGCCCACTCAGTTACCCTTAGACCAATGAAAGCAAGTGCATTATCAGAGATAATAGAATCAGGGATTCCAAATCTGTGAATAATATCATCATAAAAATTTAGAACAACAGTCTCATTGGCATCCTTTAACGCTGTGCTTCTGACCAGCGAGTGAAATAATCAGTTGCCGTGATTATCCACTTGTGTCCAACACTAGATGGAGGATTAATAGGACCTATAAAATCAACTCCCCACCTTACGAATGGTTGTTCAGTCTTAATAGGCTGTAGAGGTAAAGCTGCAAGCCTTTCTTTCCCTGCAAACAGAGCACACTTTACGCACTTTCTAACATATGCATGGCTGTCTTTGAAAACATTGGGCCAATAGTAGCCAGCCCGCATAATCTTGAATGCAGTAGTCCTTGGAGAGAAGTGGCCTCCTGAATGCCCATCATGAAATTCATGTAATATCTCTCCAATCTGATTGAATCAACACACCTGAGAAGTACACCACTATGATCTTTGCGATATAAAATATCATTGATCAGCACATATGGAATAGACTGCAGCCTATAGTACCTACGTTTCGCCTTATCTAAATCGAGTGGGCATTGACTTGTCTTGAGGAAATGGACCATATCCTTTAACCAGCTTGTTGTTCATGCCATCATTATCAGCCAAACGAAGTACTAAAGCTTGTTTCAGATTGTTTTGCATCTAAAATTCCTTCACAACTCAACTGTTCCAAAGCCCTTTACCCCTCACTAGCTTAGTAACTTCAATGCTCACGTCATATTCCATGACTCTGGTTATCCAACCTGCCCTTTTCTCATTCAAATCCTTGCTGAGCAGAAATTCTTTGACACTCGGATGAGCTACCCTTAAATGAATTTTATTGTGTGATAACAAATGTCTGAATTTTTTAAGACTTTTGACAACAGCAAGGACGTGTTTTTCAACAAAACTATACCTCTGTTCATACTCTGCCAATCCTTTGCTGAAAAAAGTGATTGGTTGTTCCAATCCTTCTGAACTTTGTTGGACCAGCATAGCAGATATCACTTCACTACCCCCATAGGCATACAAGATAAAGTCTTTGCTGAAATCTGGGTTCATTAAAGCGGGAGCTGCTGCTAAAGCTTCCTTGATAGCTTGAAAGCTATTCTTTGCTTCCTTAGTCCAGCTAAAAATAGTGTTTTTCTTTAACATGGTTGTCAAAGGTTTCAATAAATCTGCAATATTAGGCAGAAAACGCCTCACAAAATTAATTCTTCCAATGAAAGACTACATCCCCTTTTTGTGATATGGTAAAGGCAGCTCTAAAATAGCTACTACTCTCTCAGGATCCACTGTGACACCTTGCTTAGAAATGATATACCCCAATAGTTTGCCTTCATGCACAACAAACACACACTTTTTAGGATTGAGAGATACTCCAAACTCCCTGCAGCGTTCAAAAATATGTCTTAGATGACTTAGGTGATCTACTGCTTTCTTTGAATAAATGGTGATGTCATCCAAATACACTAGGACAAACTGATACATAAGGTTGCTGAAAGCCATTTCCATTGCCTTTTGGAAGGTTGCACCTGCGTTAGAAAGACCGAAAGGCATCTTTCGGTAAGCCATGGTTCCCCACTTAGTTGTAAAAGATGTTTTAAACTGGTCTTCCTCTTTGACAAGAATTTGGTTATATCCTGAATAACCATCCAACAATGAATATCTTTCTGAACCAGAAACATACTGCAAGATCTGCTCCATGGAGGGCAATGGGTGACGGTCCTTCAAGGATGCCCTATTTAGATCTCTGAAATCTACACACAATCTCAACTCCCCATTCTTCTTCCTAACTGGGACAAGGTTAGACACCCAACTAGTGTGTTTAATAGGATATATAATACTACTCTCTATCAGCTTCATAACTTCTTTGTGCATAAGAGGCTCTAGTTTGGGGTTAATTGGTCTCTATTTTTGTCTGATGGGTTTGGAGTTAGGTTCTAACTCTATAGTATGATGTGCAAGTGCTGGGTTAAAACCTTTTAGATCTTCATATTTCTAGGAAAATATATCACCAAATTCTTGAAATAATTTAATATAAGGCTATTTTTCAGAATCTGTAACTACTTTTCCAAACTTCAAAGCCTTACCCGGTTCAATCTCCAAATCTGCATAGTGTTTTTGCTGAATCAGCAGGCTGGTTTTATTCTTCTTGGCTTGATCATCTGTATTGAAGATAGATTCCAATGTAACAAGTCCCTTGGGAAACTTGTTAGACTTGAGCTGCACCACCTGATCTTCATAGTTCCCTTTTAGCCTATCTTGATTTGATGCTGCAAAAACGTCCTCTTCTAGCAGAAATTGCAAAATTTGTTCATCACTCTCAAAGACTTGCCAATTTATATTATTGTCAGGAATTGATGGCCTAACAATAATTTTAATATGCTGCTTATCACACCCCCTTTTAATATTGTTAGGAATATCAAACTGTGCCCCTATTGCAGCCAATCTATCAGCATGCTGATTTAGCTTTCTAGGAATTGCAACAATATTGAAAGTAGAAAAATCTTCAATAACATCCCATATTCTATGTTTATATGCCTTCAAAGTATCATTCTTAATAGAAACTAGCCCTCTCACCTGATTCACCACAAGCTCACTATCACCATGAACCTTTAGAGCCTTAACACCTCTCTTTCTCACCCATTCTAGCCCATTAATTAAGCCTTCATACTCGGTTGTATTGTTGGTGCAAGAAAAACTAAATCTAAAGGCTGCATAGTACTCAACTCCCTCAGGCGACACTAACATCACACCTCCACCAGCACCATGCTTGCTTCTATATCTGTCAAAAAACATATTCCAGACCTTATTGTGTTGTTCAGAATTAGCATCCTCCCTTTTAACCAAATTTGGTGTAACCAAACCAGCCTCCTGAAACATATAGTTACCCATACTAGCGTCTAATACTAAATCACTTCCAGTGTGATGAGTACTACTTTCAACCCATTCATCTAAAAGAATATCAGGAATTCCAGCAGTAGATGTATGTGAAATAGGAGCAGCATGATCATCTTGGTCAAAAATGACACAATTTGCATTCATCGTACTGGGTGTATAAGGTTCAATGATATCCTTTGCAAGTGATTCTAACTTTATGTTTACTTTTGTTCCATACCTTGTATGGAAAATCATGTGAGACCAATCAGATGAGAGATAACCTCCTATCTTCGCTGTAAATTCTCTTGATAAGCAAAGGCCAAAATAGGGAGGTAAATCCATTACATATATGTCGTGTGGAATGGAGAAAGTAGGGCAGGAATGTAAGGTCAGACTAGCATTTTTTATGAGGCCTATTGAATTGACAGATGTACCATCTAACTGGACTACTCCCTTTTCTATAGGCTCATATTTTAATCCTAACTGATCAGCTACCCTTTTTGGCATTACAGAACAAGTTGCCCCACTATCAACCATACAATTATGTACCAAGTTATTTCCAATGACTAAGGAAACATAGAATGGAGGAGGTCTCACATCCTTACCTTGAACTATGACATTTGGTTTGTTGTCCATCACTTTTACTTGATCAACATTTGTCATGATACCTTCTCATGATCACCGGTTGCATGTTCTTGCGTATCTTCACCACTCAATGCTTTCTTTAACATCTCAGCTTGTCCGGGAATGGATAAAGAATCCCACATAGTCATTGATACGTTCATTCTTTTCATGCTATCCACAATGTTGTAGGGCATAGCTGAATGCACTTTCTGGTGTATCTTAGCAACAGTCAGATCTGTTTCTTTGTGAGGCTGATTGCTAGTTGGCTGATTTGAAGACTTCTATGGGATATTGGAATTTTTTGTGAATGATGGTCCTGCAGTTGCAGGTTCTTTATCTTTACCAGCTATTTGATTTGCTTCTAGAGCCCTCTTCTTTTCTCAGGTGATCATTGCAATTGCTGGATCACCATTCACGCCACAAAACTCTTCACTTTGCCAGTTTAGGAATCTAGTCTCATTGGGATGCACATCTCGTTGCTGCTTAGGTACTTCAGTAGATGCATCTAGTTGTGAACTTGTGGCATTTTGAATCATCAGTGCTTGATTGATAATACCATTGGAACATGTTGCTTGATTATGCACTTGATTACATGGAAAACACCATTCATAATTTGCTGCAAGATTATTCTGAGCTGGAACAATATCTTTTATTGGATTTGTTGCATTCATAGGTGTTGTATAATGTGTTAGAAATGGCCTCTGGTTAACATTTTGTCGCTGTCCTTGATAATTTCCTTGGTATAGTTGTCTATTTTACTGATACTGCTGATTGAACCCTTGATTTTGATAAGGCTGATTCGCTCCTTGCTGTTGCTGGTTATACTGTTGAAATGATGGCCTTGGACCTTGGTACTGCTGCCTTTTCATGTTGGTTAGCTCATTTCCTAATGTCTGCAAAACCATTTCAATCTTTTGCTTGCTACTTTTAATCTCTTGCAGCTCAGTTGAAGGTCCAACAATCTCTATAGTTGGAACAGTCGGTATTGCAGCAAAAGGAGGTATATGCAATGGTATATTTGGGTGAATAACTAGAAAATATGGCATAGGGGGCCTAGGAGCTATTTTTCCTACCTGAATAAGACTATTTTTTGCTCTTATAGCTATACTATAAGCTTGAGGTAATGATTGACCTCCCATGGATTGTATCATCACTGATATATCACTATTGAGACTCTTTAAGTAATACAAAAATGCATAATCAGCAGAAGGCCTTACCGTAGCAGGTATCCTATTCCAAGTCTTCTAGAAACAGATGTTGAAATTCGTCATTTGCTCTTGAGGGGATCTTTTAATAGTTGTCAACTGCTCTACCAAAGATAAGTGATCAGACTTGTCTTCAAAAAATGTGGTAAATTTGTCACCAAGATCATCCCATGTTGCAATAGAGGCCACTGGCAAGCTTCTGAACCATTCCAGTGCCTTCTTCTTGAAAGATGCATCCAATAACCTTACTGCTATGTTCTCTTGCATTACATGATGCACATTGCACAATGCTGCCACATCTCTCATATGTTCAAACAGTGTTATTTGCCCTACTCCAGTGAATTCTGGCAATCCCTTTAATGTTGCCAAAGGAATATCATTATGCTGCACTAAATTAACGGGACTACCCTGATCAAATGGAACAAAAACAAAGGCTCTTGGTACATCCATACTATGAGTCTGTGTTGATATACTTGTTGAAAATGAGCTTGCACTTGCTAGTATAGTACTCGAAAATGATGAAAAAGTACTTGTAATTGTAGTAGAAAAGCTTACACTTGCTGTACCAAAATTGCTCCTACCTTTTGGGAAGTTGAAATTCCCAGAAACAACAATAGGTGGCTCTTCTCTGATAGTTGGTGATGTTGAGTGTCTCATAGGATGTTCACTATGCAATGATCTTCCTCTTCTGAGATATACTCTTGGAGGAGTTGTTTGCACTCTTTTTGCATGAGGAGTTCGATCAAGAGTCCTTCCTTTCCTCTTGGGTGATGACAGTTGCAAATATTCGAAAGACTTTGAACTTCTGGTTTCCACCTTTCTCATATAAACTTTTGCATTGGTCACTTTCCTTCACAACAGAGTCGCCAAATATGCTGAAACAAAGCTTCTTTAAAGTTGTAAACCTGCTGTAGCATATTAAAATAGCAAGAACTGATAAAAAATTATGACTTCTTCTGTCCCACCGGGCATGCCAAAACTGTTATGCACCAAATTTGCACCCTAATAATATTTTTAAACTCAGCAATCTGGTATAACATGGGACTCAAATTCTACACTTGGGATACACAATATTGAAAATGAGACCTCCGAATTCTAGGTCAATTCCTGTTAAATAAACATCTATTTTGCTCTTCAAACTTGGGGACTTAAGAGGAAAAGGGGAAGAAAAGGGATAAAAGAAACTTGTAGATTTAAACTAATTAATAGGTGATACACCAAGATCATTTTCCTAGACACAGAAAGAACCCACAACCATCTATATGATGATACAATAACTGGTAAAACTCTCAACACATAAATATTTCAAAGGAAGATCTGAAACAAAATGATATTTAAAGGATGTTAACCACAGTAAATACATATGGAAATTGATACAACCCTTAACTTGTGAAGAGAATTCCTAGTCACAAAGATGCCAAAATGAGACAAACTTAAGAGGTTTCAGACAAGAAACACAGAAAAGTAAGATCAATCACCAATCTGCATACAAATATGACACCAGAAATAGATCAAAGATGATGTATAAAGGCTCTCAAAGGCCCTGGAAATGCATACTCCAAAGTCTGATAGAAAGCTTGGAACAAAATAGCACCATGTCCTCCAGAAAATACAAAGTCTCTTCCACTCCATAATTTTGCATACATTAAAAAGGAATGAAGAAGAGAATAAATAAGCTCAAACTCTCCACCCTAACCCTAGAAAAAGGGCCCCACCTTGGATAAGGGGTCGGATTTGGTAAAAAAATCCCTAAAAGAAGGCTCTCAAACATATCAACAACTTACCCAAAATAGGAAAAAGTCTCCCAGACCCGGATAGGAACAAAAAACCTCATAAAGAGGACTCAAAAGACTCCAAAAAAGGTGTCCCATCAGTCAAAAACTCCTCCCCTGAATCCAGCAACCCAAAACCTCCACTAGACATAAACAGATTGTTACATCTCCAAGATTTAATACTCCACTTAAAGGCTCCTCTTGACTAGGTTTTTTTTTTTTTTAAAGAATACATCAAATATCTTCAACTTGCATTAATAACATTTATTTTTCAAAAGTGATTTATAATTTATAACTTTTAAAAATAAAGTTTTACAATTTTTTTAAAATGCAAGTTGGAATACCACCTAGCAAGGTTAATTTAAATTTTGTACCTGAATAATATCATTTATTAAAAATGATTAACAAATCATTTTAATAAATATTTACAATTTGCTTTTAAAATGCAAAATTTAAAATAGACTAAGCACTCACTTTTCATTTTGATAAAATCATTTATTAAAAAGATTTGTCTATCAATTTTAATAAATGATTTACATTTGATTTTAAAATGCAAAATTTAAAATAGACTAAGCACTCACTTTGCATTTTGATAAAATCATTTATCAAAAAGATTTGTCAATCAATTTTAATAAATGATTTACATATGATTTTAAAATGCAAATTTAATAAGATTTAACATTAAGCATTATATGTTAATTTGGAAAAACCTTAGAGCTTATAATGCTTAAGAAGGAATGAAGAAAGCTTTTTAAAAAGGTAAGAGGTCAAACTTATTAGGGTTCAAACCCTAAAAAGAAGCAAAAGCATTCATTTTGATTTTCATTTGAAAGTTTCATCTTGCTGGGCACCGCCACTCCTCAAACCCTAGTCGCGAATTGCTTTGTTTCTGGTATTTTCTGCCATGAAGAAATTCAAATCTGACCTTTGGGGCCGAATTTGGAACATGAGACATTTTTTATAAAAAAATGTGGAAGTATTTAGGTGCGATTTTCTGTTCAAAATGAGGTTCTTTCATTTTTCTGAGACTTTTTTGGTAATCTGGGCACAAATCTTCACTTGTCTGGCCGCCATTAACTTTTGAAGTTGTGAACTTGCTGAAGACCCCTTTTAAATTTGAAAATATGAAGCTTAATCAGGTATTTTAATATAAGTTCATTCTTTTTAGCTTTCTGCAATTCTGAAAGTCCTCTTCATTTTTTGAAGCCGCCATAGATCAAAGAAGTAATTTTTTACAAACAAAGAATAAACTTTGCTCATAAAACTCAAATCTGGTCATCAAATCTCTTTGAATTTGCAAAAAAATTAGTTTGCAAGCCGTGCCATTGCTATATTCTTTAGATCTTTGTAAAAACGTAGCATTTTCGACTTACAATAGATAAAATGCTTTGATTTTCTATAAAATACAGCCACATTTTTCTTTTAAATCTAAAGCTGGGCATTTTTAATCTCATAGATCTTTGAGATTTCTATTCTAAAAGCAAGCTTTGAAATTTGAAACTGCATTTTCTGTGTTTCTATTGGCTTTAGAAATCTGAAACTTCATCATATGATCTTTGGAGAAAATGAAATCTTGATTCATTGTCCTGTGACACCTTTTGAATGTTTTTTGATTTATAACAAGTGTTGTTTATTTAATGCTCAAATCTAGACCTTTCAAAGCAGTGACCTTGCCTTCACTTAATCATATTTGAGTTGATGAACATGAAAGCTTTTCCTTTCTGCTGTCTCTTGAACTTGAATGCATGACTGCTACATACTTTTGAAGCTATGAATACTTCAAACGCATGAATACTCTGTCTTTCTTTAATGTAAAGACGCTCTACACTTCATTTAGATGAAATGTAAAGAAAAACAAAGTAGAGCTGAACAGAAATCGAAAAAGATGAATGCAATATGCTGCTTTACATATCTATTATTAATATTCATGAACTTCGTATGAAAATTGTGAATACGTCCCTTTTTGATATGTCAAGCTCAACCCTTGTTGGAGCCCGTTTTATTCCACATATCTGATCAATGATCTTGAACATGATGAATCTATTTCTACACACTGAAAAAAACATGTTAGCAAAATAAAAGAAGTTGAAAGCTTCCATTGAATTACATTATTTCTCCTCTTGAATTTTTGCAATTATCTGATGGATGCCTGATCGACTGTATGCGATATTTCTATTGGTAGCATAGATATATGATAGGATTTGATCCATCATTTCTTAGAGATTAACTCTAACATCATCTTTTATCTTCCTTGCAGACGCTTTTGGAGTTGGAACGGAAACCAAAACTAAAAACGGAGCTAGAGCTGGCATCTCAACTGGAAACTTCAACTGTCAACGATTCGTCATTCCAGGCAATGACAAATCACCTCCTACCCTGTGTTTCCATTATTTTCAGTTGTATAGCATATAGTTTTTTATGCATTCTTTTTTATTGTAAAAATCAAAAAAAGTTACTTCCACGGCTTGTGTGGAATCCAGCATTTTTACAGAATGAATAAAAGCATTACTATGCAAACCTTTTCAATTTTCTATTTTAAACGTTTGCACAATAAACTATGATTCACATGTAAGATGGTCTCAATGATGATCGATGAACACTCGATCAGCAAAACATGAAAATTTATGTACCTAAAAACAATGAACTTCATCCAGTTTTACTTTTGCTTTTCAGTTTCTTCAACAATGTTGAAACTAAACCAATAAACATGCATTGACCTGAGCTGTAAGTAAAAAGTGGGTAACAAGAATCACAAGAACCATGCCAGATAAAATTCAACACAAGAAAGGCACCAAATCAAAATGTCTTCACTTGCATTAAATTACGCAAAGTAGCAACAATTCTAGTATTCTGTTACAACACTTGCTTGCTCTAAAACAAAATAATTCCTAACTCTAGCTCTTGCTATACTACTTAATTCGCTCCAAGAAACACTATCTAGCCCTTACAAATGAGGCAAAATGCCATATTAATAGGAATTCCCAAGACATATTAGCCTAGTTAGGGTTTACAATAATAAAATAGCCACAAACAAGTTGGCCAAGGGGAATTCAAAATAAACATGGTAGGCATTAAATGCAAATATTCCATCCAAGTCGGCCTAGGGATTCCAACAAAACTCGGTCCAATGCATGCGAAGGAAGAGGAGAAATAATAGGAAGCACAAATTTTGATGTAGCCTTGCATTAACTGCTTCCCTCTTTGTCTTTATTTCGCTCCACCCTATCATACACCATCAAAAGTACCCTATCCAAGTTGGCTATAGGTGGAAAAGGTAAAACCTTAAGTCTCTTCTCAATAGATTTAATATTTTCCCTTAACTATTCCATCGACTTATCCCGCTCAACCTTGCTAGTTTGATATTTATCAATGACTATAATAGAGGTGGCTGCATCATCCAACTAATGTTCAGTAACTGGGTCTTCACTGATTGGAGAATAGACATCTCGCCACCACTTTCTCAACTATTCTAAGCTCAAATGCTTTGGTGCAAACTTCTTTCTCCTTTTCATCACTTCAAAGAAGGAAATGCATCTATTATAGATATTAGTCAAGGTGTCTTCAATTTTCCTCCTCTTCTTATGCACCTTCTTCAAAACTTTATGCCTTATTTGCAAAGCTTCAAACCATTCCCAAGGTTCCGCTGCCCTGGAGGAAGGGAGAATTCCATCACTCACCAACTTATCCTCAGTATACTCCATGATGGTCTTGGTTTTTTGCAACAAGAGATCTGTATCTTCCTTATCTTGAGCTAATACATCTTTCAGCCAATTTATCAACGTCATTGCATCTCCTCCAGTTGAAAGGATGTCTTTGATAGAATTATCCCCTTTAATTTTCACCCCCTATAGCCAATTTGTCATGGAAAGAGTAGTAGTCTTCATCTTCTCCAGCTCTGTTATGGTCTCTGGTGGTAGGAAACTCACAGCAGAAGATGAGGAGCTAATAGATTGCAAGGGCTTCATCAAGTCTTGCAAGTACTTCTTTAATTTCTCATTCTCCTTCTTCAGTTCTTGCTTATTCAGCACTTCTTTCCTCAACCTGCCTAGGATCACCACACTAGAGCCTTCATAATCTTCAATATCCTGCTCCATAGAAGTAGGCCCAAGGTTGATGGTTTGTACATTGTAATCGTTTCCAGTTACATCATCTTTGTTCTTATCTGAAGTAGGAGTAGCAATGTGGACTACCCTGTTGTTAGCCTCATCTCTTTCAATCCTGGAAATAACCTTGCCTTTCTTCTTTCCTTTTCCCTTTCCTATGTTTTCCAACAGCTCATCCCAATTGGGAGGGGTGTCATCCACAACAATCTGTTTTCTCTTCAATTCCCTATCCAACCAACCTAGAATAGTAGATTCTGAATGTGCTTTACTCTGTCCAACTTCATCTTGTTGGTCCTTAGGTGCATCTTCATTCAAATCCTACTTCTCAGGAATCTCCCCAACCTTATCCTCCTTTTTTTTATCATGCTCTTCTTCTTCATGTATTAGTGATGGAGTCTTAACTAGTACTCCCTCTCTTTGAGGAGGTCTAACTTCTTTAGTTCCAATAGGTGAATCCTCATATGTTACCAAGGGTGACTGCATCACCCTCTCTATTTTTGCCTCAGCACTAAAGAGCATGACTCTTGAAATTCTTCTCCTTCTGTATCTTGGTGACCTTCTTCTTCCTTGGATCCACCTGGTTCATCATGAGCTTCATGGGAAGGAGGAATATCATCCTATTGTTTTGCATCAGGAGTGACTAGAGGGAGATCCTTGCATGGAAAACTGTCTTTAGGAGTCCTTGATTTCCTTGTGTACACTTGTGTCCTTTCTCCTGAGCTCTCCACATTTATCACAGGTGGGCTAACTTCCTCCCCTGCCTTGGAGCTTTCCTTTTCCTTCTGTGATAACCTCACTATTCTCTTTCTCTTCGGCATAGGGACACTAACCTCCTTGTCCTCTTTTTCTTGATCATATTTTTCTAACTTCCTCATTCTTGAAGCATGTTTCCTCTTCTTTGCAATTGGCTTCCTTTTTTTTTCTACTTCATGTTCTTCCTCGGCCTGAACATCTTTAATTTTGATCTTGAAAGGAGAACTCACCTTGCCCTTAACCTTAGGATCCTACTCAGCTGACTCCTCAGAAGTGGAATGAGACTCCAAGTCTCCCATTAAATCATAGGTGCATTGCACACCTTCATTTTCCAACTCCCACATCTTATGCTTGAGCCACAACTTAGTATATTCAATGACTGGAGTCATAAGTTGTTCCAGTTCTATTTTTTCCTCTTCCAGCCAGTCTATTTCTCCAACTAGCTTGTCCTTCACTGCCTCATAAGCATGGCCCTAGATCAGATCTCCATCCTCTTCAACTTGATCTGGAATGGCCTTCACATTATAAAGTCAAACCAAGTAAATAGGCAGCCCGGAAAAATTCTTCTATCTAATCTCAAATTAATCACTGTAATTGGCCCAATAGTCTTCCATATCATCCTTGTGGCTATATTCTCTATTGGCTTTCTTTTGTGCTTTGCCAGTTCTATCAAACCTAGATCTCTTGGAATGGAAGGATAACCCAAGAGTGCTCATTTCTTCCCCAGAAGCACTGGCTGAATTAATAGAAGGACATGCCTCACTAGTTCATATCCTCAAAGGGAAGTCACCACCAAATCTAGTCTTATTCTTATCCTTCTTTACAATGGCATCAAAGTCACAAATTTTCCTCGTGACTTCCAAGAGTATGATATGGTTTGTTGGGTATGTTGGAAGTCGATATGGAGCTCTCTGGAAGCCATCTATCCTTATGTATGAGAAGGTGGGGAACTATATGAACCAAGCCCCATACCTTTTGATTAGTTCCTTGGCCTGGTCAGATATCCTCACATGCTCTACACCTTGCAATAACTTGGTGATGTACATGGTGAATACATCATTGACCCTCCTATAGCTCGAGTTTCCCAGATGCAACTGTGGATAAACCCCGTAGATCACATCCTACCCAAACACACCTCTTGTACTTAGCCCCTTGTATGGATGGAATCTTGCAAGCACGCAGACTAAGTAGGAAGTCATTGTGAAGGTCTTTGTTTGCAATACATTGCACATTTGCTCATGAATCATAGCACTTATAACACTTGCCCAATGATAGTTAATATTCTGCTCCATCCTTACGATGACATGGAGCATCCAATTTTCAAACATTCCAGCACTCTTTAACCCTACCACCCTACTGAGAAGAGTGATAGCATCATAGTACTCCTTCTTGAATTTTTCTCTGAATAGTTGTTTGGGCAGCTTGGAGTAGTGAGACTTAGGCTTCTCCAACCATGAGTTGATGACCTACTAAGACTTGATAGTATCCTCCTCATAGAATTTCCTTTCTGTATCCATATCAAAATCCACCACATGAGATCTTTATGGAATTTCAAAGTTCTAGGCTATAGACAAGAGATTCAAATTTGCTACAATTCTCCCTTGAGGGCCAACTATCCTTTGTGTACCCTTATCGTAGTGTCTAGCACATTCGAGCACTAACTCATAACATTGCATTGTAGAAGGAAAACCAGCTACATGCACCAATCCTAATTCCAATGTTCTTCTAGCCAACAAAGGAAGGTTCTACTTTGCCATCCTGGTCTTGAACTCCTCATATTCCCATAGTCCAACATTTGTATCAGTTACCTCTGACCAAACAGAAGTAAGCTTGGTCTCCAGAATTCTACTCTTGATGTCCATTTTGATTATTTCTGCTTCAGATATAGAAGACCCTTCTATATTTGGATCCATCACTTTACTCCTAGCTCCACTTTTCATTGCCTTGCTTGACTCAGCTTGCACTTAACAAAGAAACCATAGTGAAGATCACATGAAAGCCAAGTTAAATCAATCATAAACAACATAATCATCATCAAAATGAATCCCAGATAAGCAAGGTTTCATTAATTCTCATAAAAATTGATCATATCAAAGTTTGGGTTTTAAGTCATCCCGCGAAATCCAAACCAGAGAGGAATTTCAGAAAATTCCCAGCCAGATAGATTCCAGCAAAATGAACATGAAAATCATCCATTAGTTATTTAGTAGATCATCATAAGCCAATAAATAGCAAGATACATCCTACAATAGCTCAAATTAATCATACAATGCATAATTATCAGTTAACACACCATGCTATCTCATATTCCTTCACTTTCCACTAAATTTTGGGGAATTCCGCGCGGGACAGATTTTCGCGAAAGAAGCGATAATCTGCAAATTTTGGAAAGACGAAGGGACAAAGGAAAATTCAGGAGAATTTGTAAGCAACAAAAATCCACGAATAAGGAAAGACTTTTTGTTTCAACATATTCCGGGAAAACGGAGAAGACTAGGAAAATTGGGGAAATCTGCCAGTGAAGGAAAATCCTGAAACTAAAGGAAAACTCGAATATCGATGTCCTCTCACGATCTCGCTCAAATTGATTGAATGATCACAAATTTGAGGAATTCAGGCCTGCAACAAGTTTTATTTGAACCTCCTACTGATTTTCTTTGAATTTAAGGCTCCTCTTAAAGAAAATCAAAAGGAAATGGTGATGCCCTAGGCGTGAAACCCTAAAGATCTGCCATTGAAAACACAGGGCAAGCTTGGGTTTCAGGTTAACTCAACTGCTAGGTTCTCACAAAATATTATTTACGCCCCCACCAGCAAGGTACCTTATGATGTGAATGAAAGAACGAACTCAAAACTTACTTGGGAAACCATAAATCAGACTATATCAAGCAACCCAAGCTACGAAATGCCCAAACATATAGGAATTCAAACTCCAAGAAAATCTAGAATGCCAGAGGACCACTCACATTCATCAATCAAAAGCAAGGCAACATGTACATACCATTTGATGAGGTGGAAATCGATTTCAGCAATAACAAATGACAATTTATTGGCACTCAGCAAAGGATAGCAATGATAATGCCTAGGAAATCACCACCAAATCCAACAATTTGCAAACCCAGCACTCCAAATCGATTCAAAAACCTCAAGATTAAGCTACTCAACTCAATTGCACACAAATGATAAAGCATAATGGCAAGAAAATCCCCAAAGATCGACTAAATACATCCCTCACAAATCATACAAATGACATTAATGCAATCGACAAGACATCCGGACAAAACCCAGAAATCCGACAAGACGACGGATGTTCGGAGAAATCCGACCAGCGTGGAATTCCATGAAGGTCAAGAATTCCCGAATCACAGTGCAAGCAAATAGAACTGGGTTTAGAGAATTTATGGGGAATTCCGCCAGGAGTGGATTTTCCCAAAAGCAGCCAAAAACTCAAAAATTTCCCAAAACATTAGATTTTCAAAGTGCTTCCTAGAAGGGGGGCATTTGCATGAATAATATGAGTATTCAATCATATGCAAAGGTAACAAAACCTCAACATAACAAGGGCCAAAAAACCAGAAGCGAAAGAAAAAGAGGGTCCCTGCTTTCAGCAGGGCGTGTGTGCAAAAATTGCACAATAGATATATTTCTCTAAATCTAAGTTCTCGTGATCCTTGATGACTCCTCATGACAAGTTTTGCAACTTTGTCATTTTGGCACTTTCGAAGGCTACAAATTCACTTTTTCTTCAACCTATAAACTTGCAATCACACAAAGAGAGAGAGAGAGAAAAAGTGTTTTTTTTGTTAGGGAATGGGGTTTTTCCTTGGTCAAACCTTGTTTTGGTAATCAAACCTTAATGAGAAATGAAACATGAATGAAATAGAACATGAAATATAAGATGAAA
>VDFB02049217.1:17759779-17787479 GCA_007258455.2 Sequoia sempervirens | reverse complement strand
TTCAAGGATGAAAATGGGTTTTTTTTTAGTTTGAGGTTTGTTTGAAGGTGGGTAAAGGATGAGTTGAGGTTGAATAACATTAACTTCTTTAAGTGAAGGAGAGTCTAATGTCACTTCATCATCTTCATCTAAGGAAGTCACATCACTATTGCTTGAAAGACATGTCAATTTTCTCATTTTCTTCTACCATGATATTTTCCCTAGTAGTGGAGTTCTTAGGAGAACTACAAAGTAGATGTTCATGACATTCAAAGGTTGGTTCTTCTGAAATGACTTCATCACAAGTAAGGGAGTTATCAATGTTTGGATTTTCTAGCATCAAAATATCTTCTTTATCAATAGTGGAGATATTAGGATAAGTCCCAATTTGATTGTTATGATTTCCTATGACTTCATCATTTTTCTCTAAGGTTTCATTCTCTTGTTCCATACTATCTACCCTAGTAGGAGAGCTTTCAGGAGAGGAGAAAACAAGAGGTTCATCACATTCCTTGGTTATATTTTGTAAAGTAGCTTCATCACAAGTAGGGGAGGCATCAAGAGAAGGATAACCATAATTTTCATGCTTACCAAATAGATCTTTCCAAATGGTAGGAGCATTAGGGAAGGGAGGAAAAAGATTCTCATGACTCTCAATAAGTGTAACTTCTAACACAAAACTATCTTCTTCACATCGAAGAAGGATATTAGGAGAAGGAAAAATTTGATTGTCATGGTTATCTATGATTTCATCATCTTTCACTAAAACATTCTCACAAACAAGGGATGAATAGATACAAGGTAAGGTGATGTTTAGAAATGTGTCTATGATCTCATCTTCTTGTGTCATAATATCTTCCCAAGAGGGAGGAGGAGAGAGAAAATCAAGACTTTCATGATTCTCAACGATTGTATCTTCTTTCACCAAGATACCTTTGTCACTAGTAGGAGAGGTATTAAGAGAAGCACAATTATTGTTTTCGTGATTATCTACGCTTGTATCCTTTTGTATCATATCATCCTCACAAATGGGAGGATAATAGGGTTTGATATCTAGGCAAGGTAATATTAAGGATTGTGTCAATGTGTTTCTCTTGTTCTAAGATGTTTTCATAACTAGGAAAAATAGTGGAAGGATGGCTAACATTTTCCTTAATAACCTCATTTTTGTTCTCTAAATTGAACTCAAAAGAGGGGATGTACTTATGTAATCCATTCTTAACCATATCAAAACCACATCTCTTAAAAGGAAACATGCTAACATGAAAGATTAAGCTATCTAATTTATGCAAAGCTTCAAAAATGTAAACAAATGTCCTACAAATCTAAATATTTTCTCTATTGAAATGAGTTTTGGAATGATTTTTAAAAAGGATGACTACACTAACTGGATGATTTGACCAAGATACATGAAACAACAATTCTAAAAAACTTTCCAAAATAATATAGTAGGTTACCAACAAGCCTAGGAAGTACAAAAGATCACCAAAAAGCCCAAAAAATTTGGTTTTTGTAGGCCTCCAAGGACTCATTCTCCCAGCTAGGCATATGAGTCCCACCTAGGGTTTTTTATAGTTACAAATATTGAAAAACAAAGAGCAAACAGTACTCAAAATTTTGGGAAAAAGACATATACAGGGACTAAATTGCCCATATTGGCAAAAGAGTCCCAATTAGGATTTTTAAACCAAATTCAGCAAATTCTGAGTTGATTTAAAGATCTCTAATTTGTATGTTGATTCTACTATTTCTAATTACAGGTTTTTAGTAAAATTCAATGATACAGGATGCAAAAATGCAACCTATATGCATTTTCACTAATGAAAGATTTAGAAACCCTGGATGCAATTTAACTAATGCAAAACCTAATGCAAAGTTAATGTAAGCTAGATCTAGGACTATGATGCACTCGAAATCATAAAATAAGGTGTTCTAAAGGCTAGGTGCACCAAAATGAAATGTAAAAAATTGGTGCTCTATGTTTTGGGAGATAGAACTAAAGGAGGATTAGGGTTCCTCCACCAACTTTCTTCAAGTTTCATTCAAGGAAACCTTAGAGATCTCAATATAGGGATGGAATTAGGGAAAGAGATCTACAATAAGGTGTCCTAGGGGTGTGACTAAAGATGAAAAAAGGGGGTTCACCTCTAAGAAAAGGATTAGAAAGAAGGAAAAGCAAGTGACATGCAAATCTAGCTACATGACCTAGAAAAGGGAATTTCAAAACATGTAATTAGACTTATAAGCAAAATAAAATAGAGAAGTACCAAGAGAAATGAAGATGACTAAGCAGGGTCTGAAAACCATAAAAATTGTTGCTTTTAAGGTGTACTAGGACTCATACACCACTCTAGGTGATTTAGTCCCAGTATAGGGTTTCTAGGCGAGATCTACAACCTCTTGGTGACTGATTCGGATCTACTGAAGATTGGTAAAAATGATGTATTGGGACTCATATGCCGAGACTATTGCAAAGTGTCCCATTTTGTCGCGAAGTGTCCCAGGAGTAGAATTTTGAAGTGAAACTTTGTGAGCCTCTGAAGATGAATTAACTAAGCACTTTCCCACTGGTTTCATGTAAATAACTTGGATATATTTCTCTAAATCTAAGTTCTCGTGAGCCTTGATGACTTCTCATGAAAACTTTTGCAATTTTGTCATTTTGGCACAAGTTTTTGAAGGCTTCAAATTCACTTTTTCTTCAACCTTTAAACTTACAATCACACAAAGAGAGAAAAAGTGTTTTTTGGTTAGGGAATGGGGTTTTTCCTTGGTCAAACCTTGTTTTGGTAATAAAACCTTAATGAGAAATGAAACATGAATGAAATGGAACATGAAATATAAGATGAAACAATAGAACCTTATTTGGAACCTTGTAGATCTGAAAACAAGCATGAAGTGGCCTCAATTGATGTAGATCTTGATCATGATTCTTGATGAAAGATAATTCCTTTGAATACTTGAATTGATTTTGAAAAATACATCACAATATTATCTCAAAACCACATGCATTCAATGCATCAAGCCTTTGACATAAAAATGGATCTTGAATGTTGCAATAATCTTCTACAAGTATACCCTTGAATGTCTTATTGAATGCTCTTGAATACTCTATAATGCTCTTGTGAAAGTGCTCTTTATTGCTTATGAAATTCTAGGATGAAACTATGTAACCTTGTATTTATACTTGTTTATGCCAAAATTCTTGAAATTACAACACTACAAGTCGACATCAAGTCTAGGACAATGAAATCCCACCAAGAATTGAATTCAAAATAAGTCTTCATTAATGTGGAACTCATACACCAGTTGTGGCATATGAGTCCCAGTAGCTAAAGCCTGAGACATCGATTTATAGGAGTGTCTTGTTTAATGTGCAACTTGAAATCAGGTCCCAAGACCTAGGGGGAATCATACACCCAAGGTAACGTATGAGTCCCAGATCACCATATCTGGAACACATGACCCAAAACATTGAATTATGATTGGTTATTTGATAAGTGTCGGGATTATCCATGAAAAGATGTAATTAATAAGGCTTGTGGATGTAAAGTGGGACCAATTAAAGCATAAAGAAGTCAAATTAATTAATAAAGCCCTAGATTAGTGTGAAAGTGTAAAGATACACTTTTCAACACCCTAAATAAAGCACAATTAGGTCCATTTAATTTAATATGACCCTAAACTTAATGTGAATGTGTAAAACACATTACAACCCTAAATAAAGGCAACATTAGGCTCAATTTTATGTTACTTATTCCCAAATTAAGTGTGAAAAAGGGATACTTTTTTCTAGACTACAGAATTGAGCATACAAGAAACACATAAGAGGTCGAGTGATTACTATGCTTTGATAGTCATGAAAGAAGCAATGTAACCTTCACTTAATGCCAATGTCATCACGCAAAACCCTCCTAGGAAAAATACAAATAATGGTCATGATATTGCTTCATCTTCAAACACATGTTTTGGTGATGATTGGCATTCATTATATTTTACACCCTCCTTTATGGGAGAGTACAAAATCTCATAATTTAAACCTAAAGAGCCTTGTGTTGGATCTTCTATGTCAATGGGTTCAAAAACATCATTCCATGATGGTGATGGGGTCTCTCTAACTCCCTTTCCTCATGAGTGTAAGATGCATAACTTTAGAAAACTTAAAAAGGATTTGTGTGCTCGGGAAAAATATAATTATTCTTAGAAGCATGTAGATATATGATCTCTTCATCGGAGTTGGAAGAATGTTATGGCCTTGGATACAAAATTCTTGCTAAAAATGGATATAATACAAACACAAAAAAAATGTTACTTGGATCAAGTGAAGTCTATATTGTACTTTTCTAAAAAGGTTCTAGGTTTACAATCTTTGTCCCATCTTCATCTAATGCTTTATCATCTATTGTATGTATGACATCTTATAGTAAGAAATAAATATTTTCTTCAAAAAAGAGAGGAATGTCTCCTACTATTGAGCAAGAGCTTATTTTGTTGAGGCTCCTTAATGTCCACTTGATATCTCTTCCTCTAATAACACAAAAGAAATTTTACAAAAAAAAATCATTTTGTGTGTATCATTGAGTGTATGGTCATTCTACCAATGAATGTTAGGACTTGAGTAATAAAATTCAACAACTTAAGGATTTTTGTGCTCTTCCATTTGACGATGCTCCTAATTCCTCTAGACAATAATGATCTTCATCCTATCTAGTGTTGCTCCTCACTATGTGGCATTGTTAGCTCTATGTATTTGCTCATTTCCATTCACGGTGGTACAATATTAAGTGCAACCCTATTTTCGATGGCAACAACATGATAGTCTCTTGTGTGGTTGTCATTATCTCCACACTTGGGGGATAAGCATAACTATTTTTCAAGGTGTGCATTATTTTCTCCTTGAAATACCAACATAGCAAGTATGTTGACATTTTGAGGGGGGACATATAGTTCCCCTCTCATGGTTTGCATAAATAATGGTCCCATTTTAGTGATGATAGTATACATCGCCTAGAAAGAGTGACCTCATCAACATAAGTGTGGCCTTCTTAATCTATGTTGTGTCTCCTTGTGGTGATATTGGGCTTGATATATTCTAACTGTGTGACTTTTCTTGGTCTATGATGTTCCCCTTTTTGGTAATACTATGGCTAGTATTCTGTAAGGTGTGATCTTTTTATTCCATGACTTTTTCTCTTTTGGTAATGATTTCATGTGTGGCATTCCCTAAGGTGTGACCCTCCATGTATTGAAAAATAATCCTTTGTCATTTTATAAATCACCTTTTGAGGTGGTGTTGTGTATAACACCCCTTGAGGTTTTGACTTTGTCTTATGCACCTTCGTAGGAAATTTTACACACCTTTGTAGGTGAGTTTTTCCTTTTTGTGCCTTCATAAGCGATTTTATGATTTATGTGCCTTCATAGGTGAGGTTATGCACCTTCATAGGTGAGTTTATGCACCCCTTGAGGTGAGGTTTTGGCAATCTGATAGTTCATGGATTCAACATAATGGAGCTTGTTGGGTCATGAACTTGAGCACCCCTTTAACATGGCCGCCAAACATAATGCAACTTGTGTGATAGTAGAGCTATGTGTTTCATGAGTTTCTATCATGTAACACATCTTGCTAGCCTTGTGGAACCCATCATATTGTATGGACACCTAACATAACACAATTTGCTAGCTAGTAGATCCATGTGGCTCATGAGTGATTTTACATCCTTGTGAGAACATTATTTTATTTTGATAGCACATTTGATCGATGACTTTTGGTATTTGAGACAATTTAAGACTAAGGTCTCTTTTCCTTACTAGCTCGAATCCCTTTTAGTACTAATCTTAAATGTTTGTTGTATGTCTTTGTGTGTCTTCTTCATGTTTGCATCATGTTTACATCGTGTTTTTTTCATTTTGTCATCATCTTTATGTTCCATCATGCCATGTGTTTTTCTTGTGTATGCTTCATGTTTTTTGATATGTTTGTTCAAGTGTATGTTGTTTTGTTGCATTACATACACATGTGTTCCTTTGTGCTTAAATGTTGTATTCCCATGGGATCTTAGATCCTGAGGGCTTGTGTACTCCCCCTTGATCCTTTTTCATCCTATATCTTCAACATTTGGACAATCAAACCCCTCTTGACATATATTTTTGTACTTTAGTGTGAGTCTGAGTGTAAGTTCACACTCCCACTAAAGTGGGGGAAAAATGTAGCATCATAATTGGACCTAATTACTTGCATCTAATTTCCTAAATTATGCATTCCACATCTTATTTTAAAATTTTTACAACAATTTACAAGCATAAAACAAATTTTCTTATTTAATACTTTTCCCTCGAATCCTTAAGTTTCAAAAAATAGCCTTGGGACACTACGCCTAGAAAGCCTATGTCCTATTTTGGCTCCAAATTCAAATATGTCAATGTTGGCATTTTATTATTTGAAATTCATATATCTAAAGTTGGCCATCCAGAATTATTTTTTGAGAAATTAGAATAATAGCATATAAATACATAGTTATTGCATCATTTGAAAACTAAGTGAAAGAATTGGAAATTATTGGAGAAATTATTATCAAGAGCATTATCAAGCAAGTCAAGAGCAACCATTAGAAGATCTATTGCAGCAATTCAAGATCCAAACATCATGTCAAAGTGTATATGAATATGTTCATGTTTATGTTTTCATATTGTTTGTGAAGACTTACCCTTGTAGGCCTCCAGGCAATTCAAGAAATTCAAGCAAGCAAGATCCAAGCCTTGAGGAGATGTGTATGACTTTACTCCTTCAGGGAAGCCATTATAAAGGGTGGTGAGTTGTAGCACTTTTTGGATTCATCATTCCTTCCTATCATTTATCCATTGATAATTGACATTGCCATTGTGGAAGTGAAAATAGTAACATGGTTTTCGACCAAGGCAAGCCCCTAAATGGCATAAGTTTTCTTCTCTCTTTGAATGTGCATGTTTTGGGTTTGAAGAGGATTGAAGGAAGTTTGAAGGTTAATTATTCATTGTTGCAATTGAAACCATACACCTTGACAACTCATAGAAACTCGGTTATAGAATTATTTGACTGTGATCTGACAGTGCAACAGGGGAGAAACGAAAGCTTAGATCTGACACTAGAGAACTATAAAAATAGATATAAATTACACCTATAGGGATAGTGGCACCCTGGGAACCTATTTCCTCCATTTTTAGGCTCAAAATTGTAGGATAGGTGCACATAAATCTACCTTACTCATATCTATTTTTGAAATCTTGTATTTTCAATCTAAGGAACATAGTTTAATTAGGTCAATCAAGTTAATCCATTCCCAATCAATTTTCAAGACTCTAAAAGATCAGATCCAAGTCTAATTGACTCACCTTCATGGTTGAAAGTCAATCTAATCACCTTGTTGATTTGCATCCTAATGTTCTCTTGAGAAAGACTTGATCCTAGTGTTCTATGTATTAGACCTAGGATCCCTTTTTCATCAAAACAGGATTGGAAATAGGTTATTTGTGAGATGGATTCCATATTTTAGTTTCTCTTTTGAACAAAGAGAGTTCCCATGACAATTCTTGGTAGTTGGCATATTTTGTGGAGTAGACTCTATATGTTTCTTGAAACTTTGATTGCATCTCCTTTATTCATATTCCTCTTGAATGGGTGTTGTTGCATATTGTCTTGTAAAATGTGCTTTGGAGGCTAATTGTAGATGGAATTTTTTAGGTTGGGAATCCCTATCGCCTAATTAATCTTCATAGTTCCTTTAGATTCTTTAAGATGATGTGGATTGATCATTGCTCCTATTTCTTTAGTATTGTTTGGTTTGCAAGTTTTTTTTATTCGTTTTTGGATCTTGGAGGTGAGGGTTCAATGGTAAACCTCCTTGAATTCTTATTCTTTTGACTTTAGTGATAGCTACTATTACTTGAAAATCTTTTTGTAATTTTTTCTAGACTCTTAATTAATATATTTTTAATGTTTTTTATGAAAAAAAAGAGTTAAGTATATAACAATGATATTGACATCAAAATAATAAATTTTATATTTGTTTTAGAATGTACCTTTAAAAAAAAAAAAATTATTAGATCTTTTTAATAATATATTTTTAAAATATAAAAGATGTTAATTTTTTACTTTTTATTTTATTTTTCAATTTAGTGTATATTTTTTACATATAATTAAAATACTTTAGATAAGAATTTTATCTTGAACTTTATTATTTATATTTTTATTATTTTTATAAATTTGATATTCAATATATGAATTTATTTTTTGTTTATTGATTTTATTAACACAATTATCTAGAGTAGTCGGATATGCCTATGCCCCTCCTTGGTGCATGTATCCCTGTATCCAATATGGATATGGGTATGATACACCACATATACACATTGGATACCGTACCCACACGTGCTCAAAAAATCTTGATTTTCTAACCGTGCTAGATACTATGTGATTTGATTTTCAAAAAATCTGACACAAATCTTCCTAAATTTAATCTTAAAAAACTTCAATCATGCATTTTTTTGTTTTGTCTAAATAAAACATACACCAAATGAGGAAGACAAATGAATTTTTTTTCTATTTCAACAACCCATTTTTTAAAGTCTTATTCCAGTACAACTCTACAATTTATAAATTTAAAAAAGTTAATTGTTTATAATTTTATATTTATATTATGTTGTTTAAATATTATAGGTTTTAAAAAATTTAAAATTTATTAATGTATATTTAATTGTTTATTCTTTACTAAATTATTAATATTTAAATTTTAATATTATTTAAATTTATATTTTCTTATTTGTTTTTAAAGTAATGAAAATCTCCTCTAGTTATTTAGAAAATATATGTGTATGTGTTTTTTATGAATGTCGTATCCAGTCGTATTCATATTGGAGGTCTTAAAAACTGGTCGTATTCATACCCGATACGATATATGTATCTGTATCTATATTGTGTCCATGCAACTTTGCAATTATCTCTTACACTTTTTAATGTCTTGATCATTTTACATTAATACATATGAAAAACATATAATCTTGAAAAACAAGAAAAAAAAAATTGCATTTTATGAATTGGAAAAAAAAATAAAATTATGACAAATTGATTGCAAACAAGACCCAAATTTAATAGTTATATGACCATATTTATTTTTATTCATTTTCACAAATTAATTACAAATAAGATCTAAATTTAATAGCCACATGACCATATTTAAAAAAAAAAAATATTAATTTTAACTTATAATAATACATTTTGAAAATAAAATATTAAAAGAAAATTGCACGGGCCTTAGACCCAGATTACGGTTATACTTTCCAATTCAAGCATTCAACGTTCAACGGAGTTGATTTATTCAATGTCGTTAGTCTACCGTTATTTGTGTGTCTTTGAACGGCCATTTCTTGTGCATTACGTTTACCGTTCTTTATCCATTCTCACGCCCAACTGAATTTTCGTAGATATATATATAGACAGAGCTACCAAAGCTGGAGTGAAACATATCCGCACAGCTTGAAACAAACATTTTAAAAAAAGAAAATTGGATTTGGGCATGGAGAGAATGAAGGGAATAGATATTGAGGTGACAGTGCCGAGCTATCTGAGATGCCCCATCTCCCTGGAGCTGATGAGGGATCCTGTCACTCTCTGCACTGGCCTTACTTATGATCGCCACAGCATTGAGACCTGGTTAGATGCCGGCAACAATGTCTGCCCCGTCACTAACCAGATTCTGCATACTCATGACACAATTCCAAATCACGCTCTCCGTCGAATCATCCAGGATTGGTGTGTGGCCAACAGCGGCCGAGGAGTCGAACGAATTCCTACGCCCAAGGCACCTCTCGATCCCGCACAGCTCAATGCAATTTTAGCAGAGATTTCGTCCGGTGAGAAGGAATCCATACGCAAGCTGAGGCGATTGGGCGGGGAAAGCGAGAGGAATAAAAAATGCATCGCCTCTTCAAATGCATCCTCTGTTCTCGCATCCGTTTTTGCCAAGCACAGCACTGAGGCTTTGAATCATTCGCAACAGTCCGTAGAGATTTGCGAAGAGGCTCTGGGGGCTCTGACTATGACCTTGCCCTTGACTTCCCAGGCCATGGATTCGCTTGCCTTGTTCGATGCCATTGCCTACCTTGTATGCAATCTCCGAGAGGGTAATCCCGAGGCAAAGAACAGCGCTGTTACAATTCTTCGGGAAATGGTTTCCAAGGATAAATACAGAGACATGATAGGAAAAAGCGAAGGATTGGCAGAGGGGTTGGTGCAGCTTCTGAGAGAGCCCATATGCCCAGCCGTGACAAAATCAAGCCTGGCCATCATATACAACATTGGCCTGAGGAAAATATACCGGAGCAAGGTCGTGGAGGCGGGGGCTGTTCCATTGCTGGTGGAAATGCTTACAGAGGGAGATCGAAGAATTTGTGAAAGGGCATTGTTGGCGCTGGACACCCTTTGCTGTTGTACGGAAGGCCGAGCGGCTGCTTGTGCCCATGCTTTAACTCTACCAGTGGTTGTAAAGAAGATGTTGAGAGTGTCTGATTCAGCCACCGAATTAGCAGTCTCTGTTTTGTGGAATATTTGCCAGAATTCCTCCGACGGGGAGCCCGAGCGGGAGGCGTTGCATGCGGGTGCCTTTGATAAGTTGCTGTTGTTAGTACAAATGGGATGCTCTGAGCAAACGAGGGATAAATCAACCAAGTTACTCAAGCTTTTCAACGCCTACACAGATGATTGGGAATGTGCAGAGACACTCCATTGGCTTCATGTCAAGCGTTCGTTCTAAATTAAGTGATCTGGCGACCTCCTCCTTATCAAGAAATGGAGAAATTACCTAATGTAACTATGTACAGTTTTTTGCGGGGGTCTTCTGAAAACCATACAATTGATTCCTTATTACAATTGATTTCTTATTAATGCGGTGCTCGGTGCATTACAGTCGACAAAATCTAGGAGGCTTGAAAACGTGTGGCAAAACAGAGGCAAAAGGCAGACCAAAAACCCACGACTTGTGTGAGTCTACTCCACCATGCAAAAATATAATTTAATTTTTGCACATGAAAAGCTACTATTTTTCTATGAATATTTTAATATTAAAAATACATATGGTATAAGTAGGTGTTATAATTTAAATGATTAGATGTCTCCTCCTATTTTTCAGATTGCTCTTGTAATTATACATCTATAAAATAATTGTTTCTCCTTTGGAATTGTAAATTATTTTGAATAATATTAAAAAAAAATCTTGTTTTATGATCATGCGTCATTTTGTTTTGATCTCAAGTTAACAGTTTTCAATTATATTTATTAGTTTATGACTTTTTAAACATGTAGAACCATTTGTATTATATAAGGTAATTTATGTTAAGTTATTCACAATGTAATGTCTATCATGAATTTAAGATCATATTGTTGACGCAAATGCATACATTGAGCCATTAACTCAACACTTATATTTTTTTAAATATATAGACTTTTCTTATATGATTATTTTAGGTTTCACAATAGTCACATGATTTCAGAGTAGTCATTATAGAGGTTGGCCAATGTATGATATCTAGGCTCTATATTTAAATTTTTCTAATTTGTTTAAACAAAAATAATTTTAAAAATAAGTGTTACATTGTAGCTACTTCCTACCTTTTAGTCAAGTGTATTGTTAGAAGAATTATGTAGTCATTAATGACCAAGTGATTCTTTAGTAGAGTCTCTTTGTGGCTTGATCATTTTGCTATTGTCAATAAGAATTGCATTATGTTTAAAATTCTATCTAGAATTATGTAACTTCATGCAACATTTTTTTGGGTCCACACATTCAATTTTGACTAGTGTTTAATAGTTTGAAATTGTACTTGAAGTAAAAGTTATAGGCTATTGGTTTGCACAAGTAGCACACTATTATAGTAATCATGTTTCACTAATTGTAAAAAATTTGAATTATTTTGTCATTGTTGGTTTGTTTATGTGTTATAAAGCTCCAATTAAATCCTAGAAATGGCCTAAATGAATAGCCAATTCTTATGCTCAATCATTCTAGGGGTTGTCCAATGAACAAGAGAAAGATTTCATAATTTTCTAGAACCTTTGCAATTAAGGATTTGCAGAACATAAGAGAGTGATCCTATACAATATTAACTAGGATTTTACACAATTCACTCTAGAATTTGTTTTAAAAAAAATATACTCTCTTTCTTATGACCATGATTTGTAAATAAACAACAAAAAGGGCTAAGATCTTGGATTTTAATGCAACTATGTGTCTAAGAGTATGAAAATAACATTATATAATAAATATTGCTTGAAGGAAAAAAAATTCTTTAAAATTGGTGATCATGAAGAATGTAATTAGATCTTATGCTTAAACTGGTGCCTTAGACCTAGGTCACAAAGTCAAGGGAAACACAATTGAAAATCCTTATAAAAATATGATTCTAACTTTGTAAAATCTTAATGACAATACCTTACATTATCATCCTTTTAAAATCATGCAATCAATTCTACTTACCAATCCTTGTATATACCTATTTAAACATTCAATATCTCTCACAAAGAAAATTATTGAGTAAAATCCATGAAAGAAATATTTGTTCACGGGAAAGACTGGAAAGATGAACAAAAATAGATCCTTGATCAATTCTATTCATAAATGCTAAAGGTGGATACATTTAGGAGACAACTACTTACAAAATTGCTATAGTATTTGATTTCTAGATGCTAGTACTATTATACAAAGTTATCAATCACATTGACATCATTTTCTAACTAGACCTTAACTAGGCATTTACAGACTGATATGACAAAAATGTTCTGCTTACAAAAATTTTAAGATCTTCATAAAAGTAAGCCCTGAATTCCCTTTTATAGCACTAAGGGAGCAAACAAGCTTTGGGCCTTAGGAAAAATGTCATATTTTTATTTTATAATCTAATCCTAGCAAGAGATAAAAAGATAAAACCTCTTGTAGAAGACAAAAGGAATGTTCCACTAGAAGATAAAAGTTTTTTGAATTGTTGAAGAAGATATTTGTTGATGTTGCAATCATGAAGGAAATGATTATTCTTCAAGGCTTCACTTCTCAAACTAAAAGCATATTCCTTTAAATCGAAGTTGTTGGAGTTGATGTTGAGTAGGCCACAAGAGATAAAAAGAATTCCAAACCTATCGAGTACATAAAAAATGAAAGAATTACCAAATTCTAGGTCACTTAATATTTTTAACTATATGGTAAAAAGATTTATAACCCTTCCAATTGATTATAATTATCATCCAAATCTTGATAAATTCTTTTTGTTGGCTATTTTTTATGTGCAAGGATTAAATCAATCTTAGACATGTAACATGTATATCTTAATAAAATTGACCATTTCTCCTTTTCAAAATCATCTAGAAGTTGATTAGTATCAATAAACTTATCCATGCAGGTATTAAATAATTCTATGTCAATTTTGTTATCATCACAAATGAAGAAAGAGAAGATAGGAGTTAATTACTTGAATTGGGATTTCCATGTAAGATAATCTTTCATCTCCCATCCTCTTTCTTGATGTAAGGCATTCAAATTTCTATATTTTCAAATTTTCTTATCCTTGTCTTTTCCTTCTCTATTATTTGATCCATATATCCCTACATTTATGCCACTAACTTGGTCATATTGTAAGTTGGAAAAATATCCTTCGGTGGATTAGGCTCATGTGTTGATCCCTTATACATTCCTTGTAGTGCATTTATCTTGGGGATCCACTTATTCATTATTTATCTAGTTCTTTATTTATCATCTACCACCTTTTTAATTGACATATCCAAGTTGGAATAATCCCTATGTATATTTTCAATCCTCTTCAAAATATTGGACATCAATTATCCCAAAATGATTGACATAACATGAAATATATTTTCATGTTGGCCACTTTGAATACCTTTTAATTGCTCCTCCAATGCCTTGATCTTTTGTCTAAGCTCTTGATTTTCTTTTGCCAAATCTATTGATAGTAGTGCAAAAGAAGAGCTTTTTGCTTATGTACTTGTTGGAGAAGTTGTTGTTTGGACCTCTCTCACCTATAATTTATTATATTCAGTTGTGAGTGCAAGATGATCCTACAACTTGTCATATTTATTTTGCAAATCCTCTGTAGTAGCATTGCTAAACTTAGCAATATCAACTACAAATGTGGCAGCCTCAACAACAAAGGTTTCAAACACTTTTTTTTATCACTAGGCCTCCCCTAACATCTTGGGTTGATTTTTTGACTTGTGGATTATTAGTTTTTTGGGGGCAAGAGCCCAAATAGCAAGGGTTTCCCACTCGGGGTTATACCCTAATCCTTCCAATACAACATATGCCTGATCCTCTAATTGAAAAGCATCTTGATCTTGCTTCGCGATGGTATCAAAGGTGATGGCTAAAGCAATGCCCCATTTAAGGAGTATTATCAATCCACTATCCCTTACTATTTGTCTCCCCTCCTCTAGGGTGTTATTTCTAGCATTGAAATTCATCTCTATTAGTAGTTTCTTTGTCACTTCTTCATATTTCTCTCTAGGCACATTTTATTTTCTAGCACCATTTCTAGCCTCCTTTGGAACTCATCCTTTCTTAATCTAATGACAAAATACATGAACTCTTAAGTCTTTATAAACTCATGTTTTTATTCTTAAAATGTTGGCAATCCAATTCTTTGATGTCATTTGTGTTATGCCTCTCCCCTATGGTGCTTGCACCAAGCCAGCTTTGAGGAAACCTTAAATTTCTTGATATTTTTTGGGGAAAATCATTTCTTTATTCACCTCCTCATTAGTCACTTCAATTTCATCATCCTTATCAGGACCAATGGGATAATCAACCAATGGTGACTGATCAACCTTTCTCCTTTTTTGTGGTTGCTCTTGAGGAAGAGGATCATCCAAAATAATTACATTAAGAGGGGATAGGGTTGCTTGTGGTGGAGATGGTGGTGGTGTTACATGAGGGGGAGATGTCTAAGTTGGATCTCTTATTAAAGGACCCTTTGGCCCTCTAAATTGAAAGAATAAATTAATGGATTAATAGTTGGGGGCTGATAAGTAGGCCTTTGTTCAAGAGCTAGAGCTTTTCCAATTATTTTTTTAATGTTTTACAAGATCATCTTGATCCTTGCAATTGGGTCCTTTATTTCTGCAAATGTACCCTGATAATTATCTAGTCCTTTTTACTCTTAGCTTCTTCAACCTTCCTGAATGTAGTCCACTTGAATTTTATGTCATTTATTTCTTTTTCATCTTTACAATTCCTGATGACATCTTCACTAAAGTAGACTTAGTGCTGATATGCTGACATTTTTATGTTTATTCTGATTTGGTTTATATACCCCTTTAGATTAAAGGCTCTTGTCATTTCTTAAGCCATCTTATATTTCTTTAATATAGGGTATATCTTATCTAATCCTTCTCTATTTAGACTAAAGTCAACAAAAATTGTAATGTATAGAAAGGAACACTTCTTCTACCCACAAAAAATGAAACTTGTCAGTTTCACTCAATTGCCATATGATCTCAAGAAATTCTAGCCTGAAAGGCACAAACCTTGGAAAAATGTGTGGTCCCACAGGGCATCCATAAACTCTTAACACTGTGGAATCAATATGGAGATAATAATCTATCCAATTGTGTTGGATCCCCAATTTTGGATTCCTCTCCATTGGCCTTAAGAAGTCTAAAATTTCTTTTTGCAATCTGACCTCTACAACTCCCATAAGTGAAAGCACTTTCCTAACAAAGTGATTTTCAAAAATAAAATAACTTGCATCTTCACAATTCATGTGCCAAATGTGTGTCTTGTATTGGACTAGGATGGAATTTCCTTCACCATCATCTAAATGAATTTGGAGGATCAGACCCCATTTCTTATTTCTTGCATATCAGAACATGTGGCAGAGCAAGGAATACCTTATGAATTGATTGTTTTGTTTCTTTTCTTAATCTCAATCAACTGCTTGTGAATGGAATTTGCAACATAAGTTTCAAAATCAAATTAATCATTAACAAGGGGATTTTGAATGTCTACTACCACATACATTAGATGGACTAAAATATTATCCTCTAGATCCCCTCCAAGGACTTGGCATAAATCATAATAGGTTGTGATGAAGTAATCCTCAAAAGATTCCACTTTGAATGGCTTTACTTCATTTGGAGGGATCTTGATAGACTTCCTATCAAAACCCTTCACTCTATACTTAAGTAGCTAGTATTCCCTGAAGCTGCTCCTGTCATGTTGATATTTATGTTTGGAGGACTCAAAATCAATGGACTTACTAGCAGCCAGGTTCAAATTGAACACTTTTGAAATGAAGGCTTTGTCAATTCTGATTAGTTCACCACCATTAGCAGTTGTGACCATTCTCACATTTTCATCATAATTGGCTACAATGCCCTTGAGGAAGTCCGCATCCATAAAGACATTGGGTACTACCAATTTCCCCAAATCATAGGTCCATACATTTGAAATTGTGACCTTTGAGTTCCTCTTTCCATACCAGTGGACAAATAATCGCCATCTTAATAATAGAATTTCAACATCTCTACATTCAAAGGAACTGTCAACTATTTTGATAATAACACTAGGACCATGAACCCTAACTAGTATTTTGGTCAAACCAAGAAGTTGGGAAATTTTTTCTTCACCTAATGCTCTTTTGAAGAAGAATCTTGGCTTTTTGATGGACTCATGATTACAATTTAAATTTGGAACTAGGGCTTTTTAAGGAATGGTTCTAGGCTTCTTTTAAAACTTTTTTTCTCCTTTAGACACTAATCTACAATAATTCAAAATAATTCAGGACACTTACAACATAATTTACCATAATTTTAAACCTTAGAACAACAATTTAAGTGAATTTATTGGTCACAAATGTACTTACTTATTCTTACACTTCTAAAAACCATAATTTTCATGGAATACTCTTGAGCTCTACAAATTCTTCTCATTAGATGCTTAGAATACCAAGTGAACCATTTCTATGATGGTATTTAACATTATAGAAGGAAATTCACTAAGGATTCGATAGAAATCCATCTTTTCTACCATTACTCTCAGCCTATGCAAGCTAGAGCATGCAACCACCCATTCTCCAAGTTTGAATGTGGGCCATTGGTCATTGAGAAAAAAGATAAGATCTAATGGTTGCTAGCTATTGATTTGAATATTTTTTACATGAGTTGAAAAGATCTTCGACCAATAGACTTACTCCATGCAAGACCACCTTTACACATCATCAGGATACATGCCATCAAGAGAAAAGACAAAATATATGTCATACTAGCCATATGTTAGCTTTCCACACTTTCACAGCCTAAAAATTGAGCCGCTAAAAAGAGCCCATGAAATCACATAATTTTCTAAGATTGTGCCATGTGTTATTCAATCCATGCTTTAAAATTATCGCTTTTGATATAGAACCTATCGAAAATAATGAGAAACTAGCACGTGTCCCTTGATGGCTTCAAACCTTGACATGTATCCCTTTTCGTGATTCCATGGACCTCATATAATATTTCTTTGAGATTCCCCACAAAATGGCGAAATACCAATAAAATTATGTCACATGTTGACCTTTGGATGCATTTGATGGAACACCTTTGAGAACATGCCATGTTCCTTTCTTTCACAGTTTCGTAAGGTACTTGTGGGTCGGCCACGAGGTACTCCGTAGAATGGTAGAACACTTCAAAACTTGCCATGTGGAACTTGTATGGTACTCATAAGGTTCCCACAATGATGAGCAATGCTTAGCACACCACATGTCACCATTTCTTCAGTTACACAACCATCCTTTGTCTTTAGTAATAAACCCTCCATAGAATTGTAGAATCTAGTAGAAATGTGGCATCTATCAACTCTTCTTTGGTTCCATGGGCCTTTTATTCATTAAAATACTCCTACAAGAAGGGATAATGGGGTTGGGCACTGGTAACTTAAGGGTCCAAAGCACACGTGCTTTCATAACAACTTATCATTATTAGGAAATGAAGGGGCCAACTTAATAAAATAAAGGGTGTGTACATGAGACCTTAGGCCCTTAATAAATCATTTTTAGGACAATGGGTTTATGTGGTAACCTTAGGCATAAGGGGTCAGTAAACACATGAATATGAGACTCAATGTTGTAACATAAAATACTAGCAATGGGCGATAGCCAGTCAATGCATGATTAAAACAAAAGTAACAACACTTGCTTGGAGCTAGGGTTTCTAGGGTTTTAGACCTAAATTTAGAGGTTGACAACAGTATTTGTATCAATCCCTAGCACAAAGATATCATTCTAAAGCTAAAGGTATGAGCAAAAGACCAAGAGCCAAGAGATTTTGCAAAAATTACTACCAGTCATTTCTACACAAAAGTGATGAAGCAAGACTAGATAATAGCACATTGTTCTAATAAATATAAATGTAAAACATTATACCTATTTTCTACTATAGTTGTATTATATATCATGGATTAAAAATTTTTATGATGAATTTTATATAAACTTAAATTTTATAGAGTCAATATAAAAAAACATCACTAAACATTTTACAAAGGGGAATAAATTTATTTTGAATTATGAATTGGTTCATGTATTTCATTTTAATTATATTAGTTTGTGAGAAAAATCAAGATAATGGATAACCAACCAAATATTTCAAATTTAACAATAAACATAATAAAACCAGACCAATCATCGTGCAAAATCTCTAAGATTGCGTTCATTAGTATTAAGTTTACACTTGACAAGGGCTACTCCAAGATTTGGGTGGAGGGAGATTCTCTCAACATCATTAATTGCCTATGTGGAATTCAAAAACCTAGCTGGAAAATTGATCAATTGATCAAGGATGCTATAATGATGCTTAGATCTTGTGAGGAAACTTGTGTCACTCATATATATATAGAGGGCAACTCATTGGAAGATTTCTTCACTAATGAGGCTATCAGAATTAATGATTTTAAGGCATGTGGGAGGAGTACTCCCTCTTCCCGAGGATGTTAAAGTTTTATTATGAAAATATGGATACGAGTAAGCTTAACCTCTTTCCATTGTTAAATTTATTATTGCTTGCATTGTTGTTGCACGCTTTGTGCGTGTTGCTTCATTTTCTTGCTCACAAACAGTCGTCTCTTTTTGAGGGTTTCATTTTATGGTGAATGTGATCATGGGGAGTGACTGTAGTAGGGTTGAGCCCCATCCTTGTGCAAGGTGGAGGAAGAACCATAAAATTTGGAGGATTTTAGAGCATGGAAATTTCACACCTTTCCTTGAAAGGCTTTACAGACATGATCCTAAGGCTTTGACGAATTTTTTTAGGTTTTGGCACAATCATAGGTTACAGGTTGGGGGATTGGAGTTTGTGATTAATGAGGAGTTTATAGCTGCTATCATCGGTTTTTCATTGTTGGGTCACAAGTTATTCAAGGAGAGGAAGAGTAATGAGGATGCCATGGACAATTTCTTTAAAGATGAGGAACAGAAGAAGCTAATTAAGTTTCCTTCTTGGTGCTATGAACAAACATCTCTAAAGAAAATTTGGGCCGATGTTGCAGAGGTGATAATGCTGTATGTTACCTTAGACGATCAGTTTACTATAATTTTAGGTCACCATTTCACTTTGTTGAATCATTTCAGACATGGTTTATATATCTCGTTCCCTTTCTCTCTTTTGTCTTCATTAGAGGTGTCGGTGTTTTCTCATCTAAAAAATAGGAGGGCACTTGTTCTTCATGGGGGCCTCATTTTTCTCATAATGGAGCATGTGAGAGCAATCATTCCTGTCAAGTTGATTAAAGGAAAGGAGAAGGTTGTTAGTGAAGGTTATCTCTCGACTGGTTCGGATACCAATGTTGCTAGTGAGGAGGAATAGAATCAAGAGGCTGAGGGTGGGTCTTCTTCCCCTGCGGTGACCCCTTCTAAGAAGAGAAAGAAGGGGAACCTCAAGGGGAAACATGCTACTAAGAATATTGTTGTACAGGATTTGGAGTCCCATTCTGCTAGCAATGACATGGATGTTGCTTCTAGGGATTCACAATCTAAGGGAAATGTTGGGTTTAGTGGGCAGGATTCTACTACGGATGGTCGCAAGTAGGAGGGCATGCTTGATAATTTTTTTGATTCAGGTAAAAACAGGTTTTGAAGTGACCTGAAACCCTTTACAATAAAAAACAAGGTTGTAGAAAGGACAGCCTGCAGTTAGCCAAAAACCAGCCCCCAAACAAGACTCGTCAGGATTTACTTTTAGAACTACTCTTGTAGGAACGGAGAGTCATGTCAAAAGAAGGCCTAGAGGATTTTCTCTTTCCCTTAATAGTAATCCAACCTTCTTCCACACACACTGCCTTATCATGCCAGGCCAACCCATAATTTTTCTGAAGATGAAAGCCAGTAGCCTTCGTCTCAGAGTTTTCATCACTATTCCTTCGTGTAGGCCTAGCCTTATCTGAAGAACCACCAGAACTGGCCGACATGACACTAACCATCAAAACTGGCCGACATGACACTAACACCAGAAATGGAGGCTAAGATTAATGATACCAATGGGGAAATCGAGAAGCTTCTACTTGTTAGCCACAGTTCATTCAAAAATAGTGTTGAATCTCTGGAGGTTTTGTTTTGCAAGATAAGTGAACTTAGGGAAGATCAACTTTACTTTGTTGAGCTGATGGAGAAGGACCAGGTTTCAAAAGGGAAGGGGAAGAAGGTTGGAAAGGATGAAGCTCAAGGACCTTGCATAAGAGGTATGGGCAACCCAAGGAAAACCTTTGAGGAGGAGAAGAAAGAACTTATGGAAATGGTCAAACTACATTGTAATTAGGAACTTGAGGTCGCTATCACCTTAAAGAACATGAAATAGTTTTTCTTTCTATGTTTTGTTCTTTTTCTATCTTTTGTTGTTGGTTTTCTATTTTTTGGTTGTTGTTTTGTTGCTGGCTACTGCTAATGGTCCAATGTCTTTATCTATGAGCAGTTTTTTGTCTTTTTAGTCGTAAAGGGTTTCAGGTCCCTTCAAAATGTGTTTTTCCCTTATAATCAAAACAATAAACATAATAAAATAATTTAAGATATTTTCTTACATATCTTATATTTTTACATATTCATATATCAATTAAATTATGTTTATTGATATAATAAAATGATATTAAGTATATAATATAAATAGATATAAACCAATTATCAATATAAAATTATTATAATGGTGAAGAGTCATTGCTATGTGTAAAGGTTACTAATAGTGATTGAGGAGTTAGATAGAAGTGTGAATGTTGGAAATTAAATTCTATAAAATTTTATTTAACATATAACTTAAATAGATGAGAAAATTGTCATTTTTTCAATAATTTTTCATGCAAGTATGGAAAAAAGGATGCTAAGTGCTCATTTTTTAACATTAAAGTAATATTGATGGCTAAAATTAGATTTTTCTTTTGTTATGTCAATTAAAATTCATATAAAAATTTATGAATCACAAATTAGAGATTGGTTTAAATATCAATTGATACACATTGTAGTGTAGTGTAAATATTTTGGTATAGATTATTTTACTTTGGTGGCTTTCGAAATATTTTTTTATAGATAATATGAAATGAATACAATATAATAAATTAAGGTTACAATAAATTTGTGCATCAATACACATGTATCTTGCAATAAGAGGGTGAACTAAACAATTGATTGTTTTTAGAGGATTCTAAACTATATTGTAAACAAAAATAGACATGTATGATTGGTTGATTCTTGACAAGCTAATAAAAAATACTTGTATTTTGAACACTAGAGTATCTACCATAGTAGGTATTAACATGATTTATAAATGTATAGGGAGAGTGGTTATAGAATAAAAAAGGCTAAGATCAATGTCAAGTAGTCATAGAGAAATCCTATGGTGTATGATGTATGGTCAAGTGATAAGTATGTTGTATTTAAATAAATTAAAAATGTGGTCTTATGGATGAGGAACAACCCACTCACAAAACTCAAATTAAAAAAGAAAAAGAAAGAGGGGAACGCACCTATGATACAAAGTCCACTATTGAAAAGGCACAAATGACCCCAACCAAAAGGTGGAAGCAATTTCACTCTTATATTTTCAGTTTTAAGTCTAAAATTTTAATTTTAATTCTTTTATAATATATCTTTTAACTAAAATTTAACTTCATCTCTATGATATAATATTTCTTTGAATCATATTTTTATTATTTTTATATATTTTATTGTTTCTAAATCACATATGTTTGAGAGATCATGTTGTCTTTTCAAAAAGAATCTTTATATCATTAAAATTCTAAAAACTAGGCTATATAGAAACTAGCCTTTATGATGCAATTAGGGTCTTCTATGGACTATTAGAGAAAAATGTAAATTAGATAATGAAATGTTATTGAGAATATCTATTATAACATTCAGTTAGTTTTTAAAATGCGAAAAAGAAAGGAGAGCTCTATTGTGGAATTATTCTTCTTGCTTTTTGTTATGATTTGTTCTATTTGTATAATCTTAGTATCCTTCAGTATTTTAATATCTTGGTTTTATGTTAGTTAGGAACTTTTTTATTTTTCATTATATATTTTTTTATATTTGATTATTTTTTCTCATTTTCATTTAATATTTTTTTGTTTTCAGGGGTGTATTAATTCTTGTTCCTTGACATTTACACTCACATAAGGGGTTCAATATTATAGATTATGAAGGTAACTAGACATTTAGAATCTTGGCTCAATGGATCTAGAAAATAATGGATCAATATTTTTTATTGGTTAGTGCATTATCCTTTAAAATAAAATAAATTTCAATTCTCATGGGAGAATGAGTTTAGATTTACATTTGAGCTAATGAAATAACCTTACAAGAAGAAGAGAAAGTAAATGGAATTTAAGGTGAGAAACCTTCTATATTATCATTAATGTCCAATTATGAAATGCTTGTTGTTCTTGAAAAAGAGGAATCTAGATTAAAATCTACAAGATTTTTTTGTTTTTCTCACATATGAGGCTTTTCCTACAAGATTTTGTTCTTTATTAGTTGAATTCTATTTAGGGTTAAAAGTGAATCTATATTTTTTATTTTATCATAATTATTTGAAAATTACCTTTGTCTATTTTCCCTAAATGTAACAGTATGCAAAAGAGAATTATTTCTATATGGTTCTAAAAGGTTGGGGATTCAATTAATAATCCTAAGGATATTGATTAAAATTTGTGACATAAATCTTAAATTATCATTCATAATTCATTAAGCTCATAAGCCATTAGGAGAAGTTAATGACTAATCTCAATCTTCTCGAACTTTTATTTGTTCCCTTACATTCTTTTATTTATACTTCTAAAAGGGTGATCTCACAATACTGGTTTAATATTTTTGGCCAAACTGGACACTGAAACATGATTTTTTCTAACTAAATCTTCACTTTCAAGCACCTATAGTGGCTAAACCATGAGGAATTTGAAGATGATGCAAACTAGTGATTTGTGACATTTTTTTTGTAGATTCTAAATATATTTTTTTCAAAAATTTTGGAATCAGATTGCACTTCTTTTTCCATCTCCTTCGAAAACTAGTTTTTTTCAATAAACACCATTTTAAGGAGTGACGCTCACCGTATAACACATAAATTTTATTCCATGAAGGATTAAATTCTATTTTTTTCAAATTTAGATTTTTAACTACGATATCTAGTGCTTCCAATTTGTTTCATAGTGTTTTATTGAATATTTTTTCCTTAATCAAGTTTCAAAATCAAACCAATTACAATTCAGAAATAGGCGTAATCAGATAACACAACTTCTTTTGTATATATTGAAATTCAAAAAAAATTGTTGGATCAAGGACTTCAATAACTAGTGCACTCATATTTTTCAAAAAAAATTGATAATCTTCTATTTTTCCACATGTGCAGAACATAGAGCTTGATTTTCGTGAAAAACCTACATGCACAAGAAATCAAAAATAAATATAATAAAAAATTAAATTTATTTAAAATTATACTTTTGGGAAGCTTATAATAAGGACTACATACTTACAAAAAATAAATTTTAAATGAATTCATTTGATCCCCCAAAAGGTAAATCAAAAGTGGTTTTTTATCAGCATTTTGATAGGTGTAAAGGAGACTTGTTATAGGTATGGTTTAAAATAGTGGGGTTCTATCCAAGGGGGTTTGATCTAAGGTAGTTTGATCAAACCCTCTTCAATTGAAATGCTTCAAATGAAACTTTTTAAGGCTTAAATCATTATATTTTCTAAAAATATGTGATTTCAGCAAAAATCAAAATCTCCTAGAAATTGTAAACCAGCTTTGAAGGGATTTGCCAAAATTAGTAAATTACGAGTTAAAAAAAACAATTGTGAGAAGGATGGCTATTTGAAAATGAGTTTTCCTCTTTAAAATAAGAATTAGATATGAAGGATTTCTATAGATAAACATTGAGATAAAAAAATTAATGGTAATATGGATATAGATAATAGTAATTAAATAATTAGTGTTTAACTTAAAGAGTTGCCCCCTCAAAACATTACTAAAAATGAAGAATATTTTACTATTATTCAAGGTTTTAGTTTTTTTAACTAGGATAAGGATTATAAGTTTTTAAAACCTCCTTCACATATTATGAATTTAATATTCATGATAAAAGAGTTCTTAAATATCAAAGAAATCCCTATTATTGAGAATAATAAAACAAGCCTCCCATTTAGTTCATTGATAAGGAGTTAAGATGAAAATTTATTGAATGTATTTTTATAGAGTAGTCAAATATGTGTATAAGGCATTCAAATCTATCTCAAGTTGATGGATTAGAAGTGTGGTGTTGTTATAGCTAACGTCAATGGTGGTGGTTTTTTTTTTTTAAATAATGATGGTAAAACTTGATTCTTTTAATAGTGGGATGAAGATCAATTTTGTTCCCTCCTATTTTAAAATAATGAGCAAGGGGGAATTCACTATCCCTCTATTACATAAGTTAGTTCCTATCCATTTTCATTATTCGGAGGAATATATTATGTTTTTAATGCCCTCCTATGTGATTACCTTTATCAATTGTTTTTATTTTCCCCTACTCAATCCAGTATAGTCAAAGGGGCTACCTTGAATGAATCTCTATCTATTGTTTGGATTTTTTTTTCTTTTGCAAGTAGTCCACAATCTACTTTTTATGCCTCAATCTACATTCCAAGTTATCCATAACTCCCATTGTGACCTGCAAAGGCTCCATTGCTAGAAAATTAAAGATATTGAAAGCACCAAGAAATATCTCATCTCCACGTTTGCAATTTTTGAGGTCAACATTGGGAAAAATTTTAAACCATTGCAGTTGTTTCAAACATTGTTGCAAATTTATTAGCCAATAAGCAATATATAGAGTGATGTTTTAGTTGAAACCTATCTCACGCATCAAAACCTTTTTTCTATCTGGTAAACCTTGCTTGAAAATAGGTTAAAAAATAAATCGTAGTAAATGCATTCAAGATTCGATTGATTTCCCAATAAAATAAGATATCCCAATCAAATCAGATTTCCCAATCAATTCATATCTCCAGTGGCAATCAAATCAAAATTTAACTCTCAACCAATATTTTTGTTTAAAACACTACAAAAATCTATCTCTCACTGAAAGAATTTGATATTGTTTTTATTCACTTTTTGCTTGTTATAAACTAGATTGAAGTAGCAATTGTAAGCATGTCAGTATTAGTTAGTCTTGAAACAAATATTTTCTTTGGTAGGGTTTTATAATATCATTCCTACAAACTATCCCCACTTTTTTGTCAGCATCGTTGTCAGCATCGTTGACATAGTTTGAGCAAAATCTTGAGGTATGTCACTTGGGCCACCATGGTTTTATTTAGTTTTTTCTTTAGAATCTGTACACAGTTAGATCATATTTTGTTGTTATTTATTTCATTCTAAAACAATTGTTCTTATCTGTAAGTGAAGGTTTTCTATGTAAACTTCCTCCAACTCTAACTAAGCACTCCCTTGTATTTCTCCATTCGAAATACCAACTCTTCCATGCTCCACTCTATAAGTAGAGATAATGTCTCTTTGGTTAACAAGGGACCATTTCCTACTATGCAAAGAATCCCTGTACACTCCATTTTGTTTAGAATATTAAAATCTATCTTCATATTTCCTAAATTTGTAAGACACATTTTCAACTCCATTATTTAGGGTATTGTGAATACATAACAATGCATGACATAATTGATTAAACAACATTTAAGATCAAAACTATATTAGAATTTTTTAATTCTCTAAGATTTATCAATTCTATAAAAAAAAAAATTGTTTAAAATCCTAAATCAAGATTATAATCCTACTCCTCTCTATAAGAAACCTGATTTATCTGCTATAAATGCATTTTTGGTCAATGTTACAAAAGATTTTTTAATCAATTCTAACCATTGGTACAAAGGTCTCTTTTAAACTTGTAAATGAGGGGATCATTTTCTATGAAATTTGTAGTCAATGGGAATCTCTTTTAGCCATGGTGAAAGTGTTGAAGTTCATTTCTCAAAATTATAATTTTTTTATCTATTCTTTAACTTTGGAAAATCAGATTTATTTGTGCAATTTTTGACAAGGCATAACTTTCACCCTATTTGTCAGAGTGACAATTTCTAGATTTGTAGTTACAATTAGGTTTTGATTAGCTTATTTTTCATAATTTATAAGAATCTTTGTGAGCTATAAATGGATGATTTGGCATCCAAACTTAACAAAAAAATAACAATTTTATTTTACATCTTTCTAGAGGACCCTCACATTAAGATCTAATACAATTTTGGGAGGTTTTATAAGAAAAAAATCAAGTGCCTTGTTGTGTGTTCATCATGGATCCTAAAATTGATTTGTTAACTCCACATAATTTTCACACATGAAAAGTAATTTAAGTACAACAACTTCTTCAATCTAAGGGATTGTGTTAAATGGTCAATAGTAAAAAAAATGTAATTTATAGAACATTATGAACAATTTACTTATCGAAAGAAAGTTAGATGAGGCAATGAGTACAATTGGACTCCTTGTATTTGATAACTTACAATTTCACATTGCTAATTGTATGACTCCTAAGAAAATGTGAGGCAAGTCTAATGACCTATTTGGTAAAGTTAGGTATGTGCAAGATCATGGGGGTCCAAAAAGTGGCAATGGGAAAAAAAGGCATTTTTAACACATCCAAAAACACAGAATTCACGCCTTTGAATTTTTGCAGGCTTGGGTACAATATCCATTTTTTTTTCAAAATGGATATCCATTTTGGAAAGCGAGAACCCATTTTTTTGAAAACTAAAACGGATATCCGTTTTGAAAACCTAAAAAACCCTCTTTAGTAAAATGGGCATAACTTTTGGGTTTCTTATCAAAATTTCAACTTTTTATAGGCATTGGAAAGGTGATTGAGAGCTCTACGTAATGGACTAGGTGGTGTTTCTATATTATACACCAAAAAATAATTATAATCATTTGAACTTCATACTTAATTTTGGAAACATCAAATGCTCACTAATTTCACATGCAAAGTCTTTGTTTCATGATTTTTTTGTAACACTCATCTCAAAATACTTGAAACATTAGAAAAAGTAATGAATAATGAAATATTTATATTTTTTTTAGCAAGGATATGAACAAATCTTCATAAATCATCATATATCTTTTTCCCTTTCTCTACCTCTCTATATATCACTATGTCTCCCCTTAAGCTCTAGACCTATCCCTCCC
>VDFB02049217.1:17717359-17758763 GCA_007258455.2 Sequoia sempervirens | reverse complement strand
GGAGACATAGTGATATTTAGAGAGGTAGAGAAAGAGATAGAGAGATATAATGATTTATGAATATTTGTTCATATCCTTGCTAAAAAAAATATAAATATTTCATTATTCATTACTATTTCTAATGTTTCAAGTATTTTGAGATGAGTGTTACAAAAAAATCACGAAAAAAAGACTTTGCATGTGAAAATAGTGAGCATTTGATGTTTCAAAAATGAAATATGAAGTTCAAATGATTATAATTATTTTATTGTGTACAATATAGAAATACCACCTATTCCATTGCGTATAGCTCTTAATCACCTTTCCAACATCTATAAAAAGTCAAAATTTCAATAAGAAACGCAAAAGTTATGCCCATTTTACTAAAGAGGGTTTTTTAGGTATTCAAAACGGATATTTGTTTTGTTTTTCAAAAAATTGGGTTCCCGCTTTCCAAAACAGATATCCGTCTCAAAACAGATATCCGTTTGGGGTTTGGTTTGGGATTTCCTAACCTAGAAAGTCAACCCAAAAAATGTGTTTTTGAAAATTTGTTTAGTTTTCCAAAGTTTTCCCTTGTAGCTGACGACTTGTTTTTTACTCGAATTTCATCAAATAAAAAGGGTTTATAGAAAAAATTGTTAGCTTTCCAGCAATATAACTTTTTCCTTATTTTTAATTAAATAAATAATTATTATTGATTTTCTACCTACATTACGTCTAAAGTCCTGATTGATAGGCTAATTGAAAAACTTCTATAACTTTCAAACTACTTAACATGTTTTGAATCTACAAGATGCACCACATTATATGCTTCACATACTATAGGATAAAAAAAAAATTTGAATTTCATAATTGTTTGACCAAGTTATGGAGGTTAGACATAGACGTTTTAATAATTCTTAAAATTTCTAGTAAAAAAATAATAACTAATTATTTACGTGGAAAAAAATTACAAAAAAAATCCAGCACATTCGGACATGTGTCCTCAACTTATATTTAAAAATTTAGAAAAAATAATTGTTTTTATTGTACTTAGGGTGGCTAGACACACACCTACTTCTTATCTTTTTCCTGAAAATTTAGTACCACTACATTGAAATTTCAAATTTTCTCAAAACAAATTTACTTTTTTCCAAAAAAGAACTAGTAGCCTCGAAACTATATTCAATTTGCTACAACTTTTGTTCTTACATATTTTTCAAATTATGTTAATAACCTATTCAAATTTTTATGTCAAGTTGCCTAACTTTTGAATATATAAGATGCACCACATTATATGCTTCACACACTATAGGATAAAAAAAAAAATGAATTTCATAATTGTTTGACCAAGTTATGGTGGTTAGACATAGATGTTTTAATAATTCTGAAAAGTTCTAGTAAAAAAATCATAACTAATTATTTACATGGAAAAAAATTACAAAAAAAATCCAGCACATTCAGACATGTGTCCTCAACTTATATTTAAAAATTTAGAAAAAATAATTGTTTTTCTTGTACTTAGGGTGGCCAGACACACACCTGCTTCTTATCTTTTTCCTGAAAATTTAGTACCACTACATTGAAATTTCAAATTTTCTCAAAACAAATTTACTTTTTTCCAAAAAAGAACTAGTAGCCTAGAAACTATATTCAATTTGCTACAACTTTTGTTCTTACATATTTTTCAAATTATGTTAATAACCTATTCAAATTTTTATGTCAAGTTTCCTAACTCTGATTTTCTGAATTTTCATTGCCACTTAGAGGCCTAGTTTGGACCCCCATGATCCTTCACATACCCAGTTGATGAATTCAAAATAATTCAAATGGATGCTAAATTTTAAGAACACTATCTCTTGATGCATTCCTTTCTATTAAATATTTCTTGGTCTAGTTTAAGTCTCTACTTTTTTTACTTAAGGATTGTGGTAAAACAAGAACAAATAAAGATTATGTCTTCTTTGTTTAGTCAAAGCTAAAAGGTCCTTATCAAATCTATGCTTCTTCCCTCTACTCTAAAATGGATGCTCTTGGAACAACATTTGTAATGCCTTCTTTTGAAATTTTTTGTGGTAGACTCACATGAGAACAATCTAAATTAATATTTAAGGTAAAACTAAAGCATTATTTTTTAATCATTTAAGGTAAAAGGTAAGAATTCTTTAAACAAACCTAAGGAATAATCAACTTAGGAAATGAATTGCCATGTCTAAGTTGAAGCATAAAACCCACACAAAATCCACATCCTCTTTACAATAAAAAAATAAGAGGACAATATATTTTTTGTTGATTACATAATCATGATAGAAAATTTTGTTTTATGGGATTACAACATTGGAAGAGGCCATGAAGAAACACAACATTGATACTCCCAAACCTAGCAAGGGACATGCACATACAACTAGAGGTTTGGATACATCCAAAAATAATTGAATAGTTGAATCAAGAGCCTCACATCACATGAATTACTCACATCATCTTCTTGAGTCTCTTATTAATAGCACTACTTCTTAGATTTCAGTGGGAAATTCTTCATAGATTCCATTTTTGGGGTCAGGTAGTGTTTAGTAGATAGAGGGATGCATTGAGGATGTTCTCTATGTTTCTAATATTTCAACTAATCACCTATCAGTTTGCCAAATTTTTCATCCTAGTGATGGGAAGGCATTTTATTTTTCACTGCATGATGTAGTTATTCAAGAACTACATCATTCTAAGAGGCTTTTTCTTCAAGAAGAGAAAATCATGGGTCTCAATTGTACATGTTTCATGGATTTGATTTATCTTTTAGTGCATCATATATTGCTCATTTAGATGAATTAATCAAACTTTGGTGAAAGAGATTTGGACACCTTAATTATAGGTATCTTTAGCAATTGAGTACTAAGAATATGATACTTGGACTTCCTAAGGTTTTTTGCACAAATAACATTTTTTGAGGTTGTGTACTTGGAAAAAATCATCAAGAACCATTTCCAAAGGGTAATTCCCATCATGCTACTACCTTGAATTGGTTCATAGTGACCTCATATCATTTCAAAATAATTCATTTTTAGAAGCCAAGTATGCCCTCACCTTTATTGATGATTTCTCTTGTTGCACATGGGTGTACTTTCTTAAGTACAAGAGTGATGTCTTCACCGCCTTCAATAAATTTGAGGTGTCCATGGAGAAGCATTCAGGTTCTTCTATTCGATGGATATGCATAAATAATGGGGGGAATATATGAACCATTTTTTTATAAAACTATTACATTGAGCACGAAATTCAATATAAATATTTGGTTCCCTACACTCCTCAATAGAATGGTGTTTTTGAAAGAAATAATAGATCATTAAATGAGATGGAAACTTATATGCTTTAGTCTAGGTTTATGACCCCATCAGTTTGGGCTGAAGCAATCAATTGTGCCAACTATTTTCAAAACTACACTCCCCACAAGGTAGTTTAGAATCTTATTCCAAAGGAGTCTTGGTCCAATATCAAGCCTAATGTTTATTTCTTCAAGGTAGTTGGTAGTGAGACTTGGGAATTCATACTAGATGGCTTGCATAAGGTAATGGAGAAGAAGAATCAACAATACATTATTATTGGTTATTGTGAGGATGTAAAATCTTATGGGTTATTTGATCCTATCACTAGAGATGTCCACTTTTGTAGAGATGTCTAGTTTGATAGTTATTTCACATATAGACAGATCCTCCATATACTTCTTCTTTCTCAAGTTACCTACTTCACCTTCTTCATCTATTTAGGATACCTTTGTACTTGAGGAATCTTCAAATGATGGTCCTAATCCACCACCTCTGCCACCTCCACAACCATTTCCACCTACTAATTCCCAAGTGCACTCCTAGTGTTATTTAGGAGGTTGGTTCTTTATTTGGTGATCTTATGAACTCTCAGCAAACTTTCTCACAAACATTCAACACTAGTCTTTTGGGTCATGCTAATTCTCCAAATTTTTATTTTTTTTCAAATGCTTCTAGTATTCTAGAGTGGGACAATGCTATTACTTGTTATCATGAAATTGATCGCATGAATGTAAAGAAAACATTGTTGCATCATGAACTTAAGAAGAAATATGTTATAAGATGAAAGGTAAGAAGGACCCAGTGTGTATAGTAAAATAAAACGTATGGCTTACAGTAATCACCAAGGATGCAGTTCAAGGGTGGTCCCACAAAGCTAGTTTACAATTTTTGGGAGATTATAATTTTTGTTGAAATCACATATTTTTAGAAAATATAATGATTTAAGCCTTAAAAGTTCCATTTAAAGCATTCCAATTGAAGAGGGTTTGATCAAACTACCTTAGATCAAACCCCCTTGGATAAAACCAAGCTAGTATTAAACCATGCCTATAACATAGTCTCCTTTACACCTATCAAAATGTTGATAAAAAACCACTTTTCATTTACCTTTTGGGGGATCAAATGGATTCATTTAAAATTTATTTTTTGTAGGTATGTAGTCCTTATTATAAGCTTCCCAAAAAGTATAATTTTAAATAAATTTAATCTTATTGTTATATTTGTGTGTGTGTGAAATGTGTAAAGTTAGTATCAATACAAACCTTAATGAAACGAATTATATTAAAGATTCAAAACAAAGAAGCTACTCTAAATTGCAATTTAACGAATCTTTCAAGAACATCTCATTGTCCTCTATTCTTAATGATTCCTTTAACCTTTTGGCCCTCAGACTTCTATGTGCACAAAGGCTATTAGAATGACACTTAAGAAATGAGATTAGTATTTAACATGCAAGCTAATTAAATTCCTACATGAAACTAAATGGTGGAAATGATGATGGATGTTATGATGAATGTTGGATGATTATAATAAATGGTGGGTGACTATGATGAATGGACAAACTGTGGTGGATACTATGGTAGTGGTCTATATGATTCTACATATTCTCAAATGCAAATTCTAAATATGTTAATCTAAAATTCAACTATGATGCAAAGGATTATATAAAATGCAACTATGATGCAAAGGATGATATAAAATGAAACTATGAAGCAAAGTGTTATTCTAAGATTTAACTATGATGAACAACATGACATAAAATGTAACTATAGACTCCATAATGCTCTCAATCTCAAACGATAAACCTGCATGATAAATCTATTCAAAAGTGGATGCAAAATACAATGCCAAAGGGTTGTATTTATAGCCTTTTCCAAGCATCTTGTGAGGTGGCAATGATCGACGGTCCAGATTCAAACAAGAAGGATGAACAGTGGAGATGAAGAGAATCAAGAAGTTGTCCCCTTGACCAAAGACACCATTCCAAATGGATGGAGGAATCTCTTGACCAAACGAAACATGCCAAATGGATGGAAGACTCAAGTGTGGGAAGAAAAGACCATGTGTTTGAAAATTGGTGGAAGATAAAAACTAGAATTATTTAATTTCATGTGACCTTGGTGAGGTGGCATGAAAAGTTGTAGATAATTCTAATTAAAAATTAGAATTATTAGAATGTCCCCTTGACCAAGGGCAACATGCCAAATGGATGGGAGAATCAAGTGCGAGGAATAAGCCATGTGTTTGAATGCCAAATGTGTGGGAGAATCAAGTGTGTGAAGAATAAGCCATGTGTTTGAATTCCAAATGTGTGGGAGAATCAAGTGTGTGAGGAATAAGCCATGTGTTTGAAAATAATTCTAATTTAAAAATTAGAATTATATTAATTTCATATGATCTTGGTGAGGTGGCATAAAAAGTTGTAGACATGTGCTTGAATTCCTAATCTAAGATTAGTGAAACTTAATTAAATAAAAAAAACTTTGAATTTTTTTATTTAATTAAATTAGAAGAATATGATTTTTAAGATTTGAAGAATTAAAGGATATGAAAAATATAAATAAATTATGAATTTATTTATACATAGTTGAATATTAATTAAATAACTAGTATTTAATTAATTAAATGTTGTGATTTATTTCAGGTGTATACATTTTGCCCCTCTTTGAAGTAATGTGTTTACCCGTTGCTTGAAAGAAAATTTTGGTACCGATGCCAAGAAAATAAAATTTTTGATGCCCTAGACGTTGATTTTCAGGTGATGACGAATATATGCCCCCTCGAGAGATAAATCGGTGAATTTTTTAATTTTTAGGATTTTTGAGAATTTTGATGATTTTTCGATGATTTGATGATGATCTCAAAATTTTATGCGTCGAAAATGATTTATCTCCCGAAAAATGATGTATAAGCCACCAGGTGATGAAATTGATTAATTAGGGCCCCTTTGAAAAATAAAACATCCCCATAAAATGCCACTTAATTAACCTTAAAATGTTAAAAAGTGTGATTAGAAAGTTCATTTGAGCCTTTGGAAATTTGAAAACTTGTGAGTGAGTGATTTGATGAATTGATGCCTTATGTTTCCTCTTTGTGTTTGATGGTTGATGATCGCGTTCAGCCGATTGATTTGATGATGTTGATGTGATAATTGATTATTGACCTCATGATAGGTGAGGATCAATGATAGGATGATGAAGATTGACCTCATGATAGGTGAGGGTCAATGATAGGATGTTGATGATTGTCCTCATGATAGGTGAGGATCAATGATAGATTGATGATTGACCTCATGATAGGTTAGGATCAATGATAGGATGATGATGATTGACCTCATGATAGGCGAGGATCAATGATAGATTGATGATGATTATAATTGTCCTCATGATAGGTGAGGATCAATGATATATGCTCATGATATTTGATATTTATTGATTGATAAGATTGCTAATTTGTGATGTGTTATGATCATAGGATGATTTCTGCATTTGGTGCAGGTAGATTTAGATTCAATTGGGTGATGTGGTTTGACTTCTTTGATTGATTGATATTCCCCAGTATAGGATTGATTAATGTATTGAGACTTGATGATGTACTAAGACCTGATGTATACACTGGTTCAATTGAGACATTACAATTTGTGTCATTTTTTATATTGATGTATCTCTTTATACCTTTGGATATCCTTCTATACTTGACATTATAATTTTGAGGTTATATGATATGCGGCGATGATGATGATTGATCTATGTGCCTATATGTGTTTATGATGTTCATATGATGATGATCATGATGATTATGATGGATGCATTTTATTTCTACTTTATGATGCTATGTGATGTTCTATATGATGATGATATGATATGTTATGGATACATTTTCTATTTTATGATGTTGATTATAATGCTTATGATGTTGATGAGGATGTAATTTATGTGTTATGATTCTATGATGTTTTATGAATGATGCCTATATGATGTATGTGATGGATCCTATTATGCAAATGATATGTGATGCATTTTATGTTTTTATACTTTTCTAATGCAAATAAATGATGTATGAAATGAACACATGATAATGCATATTTCTATTGATGTTTATGTGATGTTTATATGTGATGATGATCATGATGATTATGATGCTTTGTAATGATGAGGTGATGTAATGATGATTATGGAATGTATGCAATGATGATATGATAATGCATGATTATTTTGATGGGCAGCGAGTCCTTTGTCAGCCTTGGATTTGAGTAATAACAAATTCATCTTCACTATTGGTTTTAGATGTTCATAACAAGGGAATTATATCCTTGTTAATCAATCATGTTTTTCAACAACTTTTTGTTCTTGGAAATCTTACTCTGCTGGAATGTCTTTCAATCTTCTTATGTGAATCCAAGATCCATTCTATTAAAGGAATAAATGATTTCAATGATGCATCAAGTTCAATTATAGATGCATCAAGTTCAATTATGCCCCTATTAAAATAGAGATGTTTTTCTTCTTGGAAATCTTACTCTGCTAGATATGTCTTTCCATCTTCTTAATGGACCAATTTCTTAATCCATTAATAATTGATGAAATGATTTTGATTATGCAAGTGAGATGCAATGCACTTATTTTTGTGTTTTCTGATGTGGATATTATGATGTGATGCATAGATGGATGAATGATGTAATAATGCATATGTGATGTATGTAAATGATGATGGAACTAATGTGCAACTATATGAAAATTATGTGTTTTTGGTAATGTCAAGTGTACTCAATCCATTAATGTGAGAGATAGCATCATTGTGAAATCATTTCAGGCTTGGAAAACCCCTAAATAAAGATGCAAAACTATCATGGATGCAATCTAATCTAACCATGCAGATCTAGTATGCAAATTTTGTCATTGTAACAGCCGATTTGTTGTGCTTTTTATCATCATTGAGCCTTTAAAATGTTGAAAGTGAGTACAAGCATCGATGGTATATTTAGACCATGATGACCTAAGTACTACTTCCATGATGTTTGATAGTGCAAGTTAACACAAGCATCTAAGCATAATTAAACCGAGATGACCTGAGTATTGCTTGCATAAACAGACAAGAGTTAATCATTTTCCTATGCAAATTCAGAATGCCATTAGTGATACTTTGTAGAGCACATCCTGCGACAATTTGCACAGTAATAATGATTAGCTCACTGACAATAGAAAAAGAAAAATCATACTCCTTCCTAGCTCTTCTAGTTTGATACATCATCGAGGGGCTATAGAGATATGATAACAAAAATCAAAGTACAACAATTGAACATTTGTGTTTGACGTGATAAACTCTTGATTCAGAAGGAACATCATCCATGTGAAGTTTGTTTTTGGTTTGATTGATTTGGATTTTTGGTTGATGTGTTCATGTATTTCTGATGGTGTTTGATGTTCAATGTTGAGTTGCACAATGATCATGTTTTGGGTTGTCTTGTATTGCTACTGTTTGTCTGTTGGTTCAAACTCAAAGTTTATTGCCCCTAGTGAGTTCAGGATTTTGCCCCCAGTCTAGGGTGAGACACAACCGCAATGCCAGGATATGTACATGGTGCTTTATGAGGATAGGTAGATGGATGGCAAAAGCGAATGGTTGGCATGCTCAAATAGATGGAAAAGCTAGCCTATCACAAATAGCGCCTGTTGCCATGTTTTCACTACTTGTTTTTATTGCACTTTTTCAGATTTTATGATTTTTTTGATCTTTTTTTATTTTTCACTTTTTTTTTAATATTTTTCTCTTTTTCTAATTTTTTGTATTTTTTATCTTTTTTTGCTCTTTTTTGGTTGTTGTTGCCAAGATGCCTGTTTTCCAGGTTTTCATCAAGGAAACCATTTTTTTCAGGACATTTTCTTATGTTTTTGTATTTTTTCAAGACTTTTTCCGATGCACTAGATGATTTAGGTGTACAACTTCTTGAGATGTAGGCTATTGAGGGGTTCATAAAATAAATCCCCTTCTGGTGTGGACAATTGATATGGTCCTGATCCAAAGACTGAGACAATGAAAAAGGGACCTAGCTAGTTTGGTTCAAATTTCCCTTTCTTCTCTCAATCTTGTTGATTACGGGGATTCTCTTTCAAGACTAAGTCACCATCTTGAAATTTTCTAGACTTGACTAAGTGGTTGTAGCTTCTAGATATCCTCTGTTGATATGCTAATGACGCTCATCTGAGAGTTCCAATTCCTATAACCTAGACATTGTAATCCTCATCTGAAATGATCCCTTTTAGTGACACTCAAAGTGATGGTAGTTCAACCTCAATAGGTAGAATGGCTTCTAATCCATAGACTAGAGCATATGGTGTAGCTCCCGTCGGGGTACAAATACTAGTTCTGTAAGCCCATAGGGTAGGGTTCAATTGAATGTGCCAGTCTCTTCCAGCATCATTGACGGTTTTCTTCAGGATCTTCAAGATAGTTTTGTTCGAGGCCTATGCTTGTTTGTTTCCTTGAGGATAATAGGGTGTAGAAAACCGATGTTGAATGTGGAACCTCTCACAGAGTTCTTGGACATCTTGGTTCTTGAAGGGTCTACCATTATCTGTGATAATGGATTGTGGAATATCATACCTGTGATAGGGAGAAAATACTAGTTAAAAAATGAACAGCAAGCAAAAGAGTGCAAATAACAACTAAAAACACCCTACACCTCAAGATTGGCCTAATGATTAACTAAACTAAGCAAAATGAAATATTTCACCTTCATGATTTTTCCTTTGGTTGGCCCTTTGATCTTTGATGTTGTATGCTCCTTTGATGGCAAGGGATGCAAGCTATAAGATGAGATGAGGATGGGAAAAACAAGTGAAAATAGGTGCAAGTATGAAAATTTGGCTAAGTATGGCTCAAGAGAAATTTTTTCAAGAGTTTGGCTAGCATGAATGATCTCTCCCCCAAAATGAGAGAAAAGATGGGGGATTTATAGAGAATTTAGAATTCTCTATGGAAATGGATGGTTGAGATTGAGCCAACAAGGCCAAGATGTAGGGCTATGGTGAGTTGAGAACTCACAAGCCCTCACATCTTGACATGTGGCATGTGAAGTGGCTTGTAAGAGATGATGTGTACATGAGTTGGAAGGAGAGTACATGGCATGGAGGTACTACATAGTACCTTGGGATTGGACAAGATATCCTCATAAAGGAGGTCCTTATCCCCATGTGGGTGAGAGGACATGTGAGGAATTAAAAATTCCTCAAATATCCACATGGGAAGGAGAAAAGGAATTTTAAATTCCAAGGGATGCATTGGGGGATTAAATGTGAATTAAAAATTCACATGGAGAAAGGGGTGTCTTCTCCAAAAGGAGAAAGCATTCAATAAAGTTGATTTATGACACATTCCATAAATGACATGGAGATTAGGTTGTCCTAATTAAGTGATTAAGGTTGTGCAAGCACTTGATTAGACAAATTAATGACATATTAGAAGAGGGTTAGATCTCACATGTGACTTGATGTGACAAGTCAAAGATCACATGGGGAAGAGAAAAATGAATTTAATATTCTTTGGAAGGATAAAAGGAATTAAAAATTCCTTGAGAGGTCGATTAGGCTAGTTAATGAAGGATTAGAGGAGGGTTAGGTGGCTAAGAGAGATTAGAGGCCAACTTGCAAAATTTGGAGGATGTGACACATCTTAATCAAGGATTAGGCATGTGCACATCCCTAATGATGAGATTAGAAGAATAATAAGGATTAAGAAAGGGATGTGACATGTGAGGAATTAAATAAATTTCATATTTATTTAATTCATTTGATGAAAAGGAGGATTAAAGAGATAAGGTATTTATTAATTAAATACCTTAGGGATTTGGAAAAATTAAGGATATTAATTAATGCAAATAAGGGGATGCTTAGATGAAAGGGGAGAAATTTGGATAAATTAAGTGTCCAAATTTAGGTGTCTAAATTTTTCCCCTCTTTGAGATGGTGTTACGAAGTAGCATCATTTTAAAGAATATTAAAACATAGAACCTAGAAGAAGATGGTTAGATTGGGAAAGATGCCCCAGTCATTCAAAGGAGTGACTAGGAAGGGAAAAAATGATGAAAAATTAGGGATGAAGGATGCCCCCTTGAGAGGACATGCAGGTTCAAGAGAACACGGGTGTGCTCTCGAAAAGGATGAGATGATACAAGGGGAGGTGAAGAAGATGATGCAAATGGTAAGAAATGATGAAAAGGCAACAAGAGATTGGGATGGGAGAGTGATGAAGGGTGAATAGATGGGGGGGATTTTGATAGATGAGAGGATGGAGATGAAATGTAATCCAAATGCAATTTTCCATTGTTAGGAGTACTAATTTTTGCTATAGAAGAAGACACGATACACCAAGGTAGAAGATTAGTGTCTAATGCATGAAACAAACACATCAAACAAGAAGGCTATCCCAACACCCCAAAGTCACAATGACCTTGGTCGGGCCAGGTATTGGGATAACCACAAGCATAGAAGGATGCCTAGCATAACACAAGACCTCAGGGATCTTGGTGGATACTACGTGGGACAACCAATAAGATAGCAACAAAGAAAAGATCAAGATACGCCCCTATGTTGACTAGTCAAAGCACACCATGATATGATGGATCAAGGTGACCATGAAAAGTGATGATAGGAAGCTCGAATGATAAAAAAAATCTAAAAGCATCGAAAGATTGCAATCAATTTCAAATTTCCTTTTCCATAGGATCCCAGAATAGATGGGATTGATGAGGTCTATTAGGAAGAATACATCCTGTTGAGACCGATGATGGATACTAAGCTAAAAGATCAATATGACGCAAGATACTCAAAACTAATTGGATCTACTAATACAAGTGGATCTTGTTTGTTATGAACCAGCTAGATAAGGGCATAGCTCAACAAGACAACACAAGAGAGACAAGACACGAGACTAACACACCCTAAATACCTAGGGGCTCAGGGGCCATTCAAAGATTAGCCTTTCCTACGTGAAAGCGCAGAGTCCTCGTAGTTCGATAAAAGGATGATGACAGACCATGATGGAGACTTTGATGGATGATAAAGATACGATGGAGAAAAGGATAAAAGTGGACAAAGAAGATCGATGATAGACGATAAAAGAGCAAATAGACAAATCCCCAGGGGTGGATCAAATGATCGACCTTGCCTATGTGAAAGCGCACAACATAGTTCAAAAAAAGGCCAATGACAAATGATGGATAAAAGATGATGAGATAACCATAGATAAGGGGATAAGATGATTGGACTGACATGATGGGATAGAAAGACGTGTTAGATTGGATTGGAGGATGGTGACTACACAAAGCTCAGGGATGGGATAGTTACCTAAATCATCAAAAGATGAATTGGGAGGATGATATGATGGAGAGATAAGAGATGAAAAAGGAGAGGAGATTAAAAATATGTGCAAAATAAGTAGAAGTGATGATGATAAGATAGATTGAATTGGATTGTGTGGGGAGTAGCCTATAGCTAGAGACCAATGACAAGGGATTATAAGATGGGATGAGGAGAAGGAGATGAGGATTGGGAGATGAAAAGGATTGGTTGGATTGATGGATAGGAAAATAAGGATTTGGATGAGGAAAAGGTGACGAGATGGATAGATGAAAAGGGATGCTATGATGGAAGGATAGGAAGATAGGGATGGGGAGATGGACATAAGGATTTTTTGGAGGGATAAAAGATAAGGATGGGGAGATGGATATAACGATAAGGAGATGAGGATAGGGAAATGGAAGGGATTGCTCTGATGGAATGAATGATGTCTCCAAGGACTATATCACAAAGGAAGATAGATGTCCCCACTCTAGATATGTCATGCACAAGGAGGCATGAAGGATGCAATAGAGAAGCATAGGCAGATAAAGGAACTAGATGGATGAAGATAGGATGCATGGATAAGGAAGGGAGATTGAAGGTAGCATGACGGGTTGATAAGGAAGGTAGATGAGTGCGAATGAGGGGGATGTATGCTAAGAGGTTCCCAAAGCATGTTTATATTTTTTCCCCTGTCATTATCAAGATCACAAGGAGGATAGAAGGATTGGGATAAATGAGATACGCCAAGTAGGATGTGTAAGATAGGTAGGATGGAGGGGATGAATGAAAATGACATATATCAAGAAGATGGGTGCATGGATGGAAGCATAGCAGGAAGCATAACAGATAGAGGGAATGCATATCAGGAAGCTGCCCCCAAGTGCAGATGGGGATTTACGCATGATGCATGTTTTCTAGGTTTTCATCATGGTACTTATCCAAGGCACTTGTTTGCCAAGTTTTCACCATTAGATGGATTATTTCTCTTTAATATTTTATTTTATTGATTTTTTTACTTTTTTTTGGACTTTTTGACTTTTTTGGGATTTTGGATAGCAGGGGGATGAAAATGGATAAGGATAGGGATGTGGATAAGGGGATTGAGAAGATACACAATAAGGATATGGATGAAGGACTCAAGCATCAAGTTCTATATGAGGTATTAAAAGACCAATGTTTGAACCGACTGTTGGATGTTGGTACAATCTTGTTAGGAGAAATGGATTATGCAAGAGGATGAATTCGAGGGATTTGAGAGGGGAGATACGAGGGATAATGGGTGGGATGTTGGAAAGTGTATGGATGGAATGATGGGGTGGATATGTGATGGGGAGATGTGTTCAGGACCAACATTGGCACATGTGGTGGTGGATGTGAAAAGATAAGAGGATGAATGGATGGAGAATGTGGGGATAATGGAGGAGATGAGATGGTGAATTTTTGAACATAAGGACCCAAAATAGATTTAGTAGATGAAGGGGGTGTATGATTAGCTTTCAAATTAGCAACTTTTGATGTTGTAATGGATGCTTCATTGGAAGACATGGCATCTTTTTTATTTGGGATCCACATGGTTTTGATCTTTGCTTTGGTGGGCCTTTGTGGCTGATGGATTTGATTTGGACTGTAGATTTTCTTTTTCTTTTCTTCACCATGTCTTTTAGAGGGGACATGGGGAGTTTTAGATTTATGTGGATGTTTAGATTCATGCATTTTTTCTTTAGCATCCAAAGTTCTTTTGATAGCGATGGGGTGGGTGTGAGGAGATGGATGATGTGGAATGATGGAGGTAGGATTTTGAGGATTATATGTGGATGGAGGATGTGTAGATATGTGTCTTTGTTGATCCTGACTATGCAATATGAAAGTGGGATGTTTATGATAGGTGGAATGGATGGGTGATGAATGGATGAAGGGATGAATAGGACAAGATGGAGGAGGTGGTTTTAGGATAGAAGGGCCCAGAATAGACATAGGACCTGGAGGAAACATGGATAAAGTAGATGGAGGATGGGAGATGGTGGATGGAGGGATGTGAGGACCCAAAATGGAAGGAGCGGATGGAGGAATATGGACGGTTGTTTTAAGGTGATATGATGAAGGAGGAGGGATGGAAGCATATGACCTAGTGGAGTGATGGGAAGAGCCTATGTTTCTTTTGGAAGAGGCTCATTGAGGACATCTAGAGGTTGTACCAACATCTTTAGATTGTGAGCCTTGGGAAATAGGTCCAAGACCTTGCATATAGATTTGTTCTTTGACTTGGATGGGCTCTAAAATACCTTGCTCATGAAGGCCTAGACCTTTTCCTTGATAGTTCATTTTCTTGAACATGTGATCCATGATAGGATTTGTGTTATTTTGAAAACATGATGCAAGTCCATTATTAGGTGGAGGATGATGGGTGGTGTATATGTTGTGTTTTTCTTCTGTGAGGAGGCCACCATGGAAGAATGTGAGGGTACCAAGGGGATATGCAAGTGGTGTGGGGATAGTATTTTTAGGCGATGATGGGGGATCATGAGAGGTAGATGATGGGATAGCATCATTTGGATGGGTGGTATTAGGAGAGAGATCAGGGGATACTATAGGATCTGGATTTGTGGTAGTGGGCTTATGCAATGGAGATGGAGATGGTGCGGTGGAAGCTTGAATGACAAGGAGATCATGGGATGGAATGGATGGGGGATTGTGATCTTGAGGTGGACTAGATGGGATGGTAGGATCTTGATCTGGAGAAGGGGATATGTTGGCATGCTTTGGATCAAGGTCTTGGCATGACTCATCATGTGCGGGAGGCATGATAATGGAGTCTTGGAGGGACTTTGTAAGTGGGGAAGATGGAGGGATAGAGGATTCATGAAGCTCAAGGGAATGGATTTTGATTATACTAGGAGTGGGAGGAATGGATGGGACTTGTGTGTCATCACTAGGAGTGGGAAGAGTGGCTTGGAATTATGTGTCATTGATGGGTTTGATGGCTCTCAAAGTAATGGATTTGGTAGATGTGATGATAGGAGATGGGGGCTCAGTGGATTCAAAGGGTGTGATGGTTTCGACGGTGTGAGTGGTGCTAGGGGTGGTAGCATCAATGATAGGTGTAGCTGGAGAGAGGTCTCATCACTAGTGACTGTAGATGATGGATCGGGATGGCATGATTCCATAACTTCAAGGTGTGGAGTGGGAGATGTCTTCTTTGTTATAAGTCCTTGGAGAACTTCTGGAGTGAAAAACTTGAATACTCTAGCCTGAGATGGCGTGGTAGGAGTGGATGAGGGATTATGGATTGGTGGGGGATTAGGACTAGGGATTGGTGGACTAGGATTAGATGGGGGAATGGGATTGGATGCAGGACTGGGAATAGATGGGGGATTAAGATTAGATGAAGGGTTAAGATAGGGGTATTGGAATGGTGAATTAGGACACAAGGATGTGGGTGGTGGATTGTAGTAAGGGTATTGGGATGGCGGACTAAGATGTGAAGATGTGGATGTTGGATTAGGATAGAGAGAAGGGGATGTTGGATTAGGGTAAGTTGATGGGGTTGATTGGCATGGAAGATTTGGATAGGGAGACATGGATGGGGGATCGTGATAGGAAGGTGTACATGTAGGATTAGGGTGAGCAGATTGATATGGAATATTAGGGTAGTGGGTATATGCAGATGAAGGATTGAGATAGGAGGATGTGGACAGAGGATTAGGATAGGGGTATTGTGATGGTAGACTAGGATAAGAGGATGCAGGTGCTGGATAAGAGGATGATGTAGATGAAGGATATGATGGGTATCCCTTGTCAAAGGTAGCATAAGGAGTATGATTAGGCATGGATGAAGACAAAACAGGATAACTCAAAGGGGTGATTGGATTTTGGAAAGCGGGTGGAGAAAACTTACTAGCAATGATAGTGTCAAGGGGATCTATGTCACATTCTTCTTTATCAACAAGAATTTTGTTATCGTTGTCAACGTAATTAGGGTTTCCCTTGACTACTATTGATGGAGGATAAGGATTCATGATGATGAAAGGATAAAGAGGATGGATCAAAGATTTGGGAACAGACTAAAGCTTGAATCAAGATTTAGGTTAAGCTTAGATCGAGATTGGATTAAAGCTTAGATCAGGATGATTGGATGATGTGATGGGATTGATTTTGATGATCGGATTTGATTATCAAAGGATGATCACAACACCGACCCTGCTTCGAGATGGAAATAGATTGATTGGGTTGAAGGTGATTGGATTGGATTGGATAAGATCAATCGATGATTGATAAGATCGAATGATGGATTGAATATGATGATGGAAGGGATTCTAAACCCTGTTCAGAGATTACCCTAGGTGACTTAGGATATTGATTGATCGGATTAAAGCATAAAAGGGTGATTGCGGCACCGAATCCACTTTGAGATTGAAAATGGATTGATTGGGCCGACGATAATGATTAACTTAGGATGGATGACAATCCTAAGCGGATGTCGATGATGAAAATCAGACTAGACACTTAGGTCAATTTGGATAATAACTCGAGATGAAGTTCAAGGGATTTGAATGGGGAAAATGATGATTTGATCAGATAAAATAATGATAGAAGTGGATGAACGAATACTCAAAACGAGTAAACAATTGCTAGGAATAGACGAATGACTCTTGAAACAAGAATACAAAAGCTTAGAATGAATGATAGATTACTCAGAATGAGTAGATTATTGATCGAAATAGGTGAACAAGAATGCATGGAAGTTTACTCGGAACAAGTGAACAGATGATTAGAATGGATGAATAGGACAAAAGTGAAGAAGATGGAGGGAGGGATCTTAAGATTTGTTTCAATATAAAAAGATCTTGATTGGAGATGGACTAAAGCTCAGATTAGGGTTTTGGTTAAGCTCAAATTGGGATTAGATTAAATCTCGTATTAGGATTGTATTGAAGCTTAGAATGATTGGAGGATGTGATGGGATTGATTCTACATCAATTTTCGGGGTTTGAAGGACATAAGGTGTTGACAATCAAATTTTTTCAAACTTGACAATTTTCAAAAATTGTCAAATTTTGCCATTTTAGGAACTTCATGGTCATATGTTTGAGAGTCTAGTTTTTTACCAAAAAATACCCAAAACTAAGATAAGATGAATTTCCAACTAACATCCCAAAATTGAGATATGCATTCTGAGTTATTAACGAAAATGATTTTTTAAAAATTGAAAAAAACACTAAATTATGATTTTGAGGGTCAAGATGAAAGTTTGAGGCCTCAAAATTGTGGTGAAACAGGGTCCAACCAACTTTACTGGGAATCCACATGCCACCTCATAACGCAACCACCTGTAAAATTTCAGCTCAAACAGACACCTAAGTCAAAAGTTATGGCCTTTAGAAATTTCGGCACAAAAATCAAAATTCTTGAAATGAAGTCTAGGTGATTGGGATGGATGATCTGATGTTGGATATGGACTCTAATTATGTTCTAAGTAGCACTTATATTATTTTGGTGATGAAACAATGACTTATAGAACAACGTTGATGACAGGAAAACAGGTGCTCGGAATGACTGAGCGAGGGGTGAAATGATGAAATGGATGATGAAACTGACTATTCAAAGGTCAAGTTCGCCTATCCAGAGGTCAGGTTCGCTTGTCAGGAGGGTAGGTTCATCTATTTGGAGGGAAAGTTCGCCTGTCTAAAGGGAAAGTTCACATTTCCAAAGGTCAAGTTCGCCTATCTAGAGGGCAAGATCGCCTGTCTAGAGGGCAAGTTCATCTGTCTAGAGGTCAAGTTCGCCTGTCCAGAGGTCAGGTTTGCCTGTCCAGAGGGTAGGTCCCCCTATGGAGAAAAATTTGGTCAAAAGTGACTAAAACAGGCTCAAAAAGGCTGGTTCAAAGGTCAAGTTCGCCCCTAGCTAGGCAGGTCCACCCCCGAAAAAGGTCAGATCCACCCCTGAGTGAAAATGGTCAAAAAATAGTTGTTCGGATGCATGAAACAAGGAGATGGATGTTCAGAATGGATGGATGAATGCTCAAAATAGATGAATGAATCTCAGAATGAGGGGAGGAAGATTTGAAATAGACGAACAAGCACCCGGAATGAGTGAATGATTGCTCGGAATGGATGAATGAGAAATTAGAATAGATGGAGTAATCAGAATGAGTAAACGATGACTCAGAATGGACGAAGGATTCTCAAAATGAAGAGATAGAGGTTCAGAACGGATGAATTTTTACTTAGAACGAGTAAACAATGACTCGAAATGGGTGAACGACTCTCGAAATGATAAGAGGGAGGTTTGGAATGGATGGATGTTTACTCAGAATGAGTAAACGATGACCCAAAATGGAAAAATGACTCTCGAAACAAGGAGATAGAGGTTTGGGATGGATGAAAGATTATTCAGAATGAGTGAATGGTTGATCGAAACATGCGAATGAGAGTTTGAAATGACAGAAGGAGTTTCATAATGGATGAATTTTTACTCGAAACGAGTAAATGAATGATCAGAATGACTGAACGAGAGTTCAAAATGATAGAAGGTCTAAAATGGGTGAACGTTTACTCAGAATAGGTCAATTGAATGATTAGAATAGTGGAACAAGCATTTGGAATGATGAAACAGGATGTGAAATAGATGAACGTTCGCTCGGAATGAGCAAATGAATGATTGAAATGGCAGAATGAGAGTTTGGAATGATGAAATAGGATGTGAAATACATGAACGTTCACTCAGAACAAGCAAATGAATGATCGAAATGGAAGAACGAGAGTTTGAAATGATGAAAGGCGATTTGAAATGGATGAACGTCTACTCAAAATGGGGAAATGAGTGATCGAAACGGTGAAACAATTGTGTGAAACGATGAAACAAGGGTCTAGAATGATGAAAGGGGTGATAAAGCTGACTAATCAAGGATCAGGTCCAGCTCTGGAGGTCAGGTTTTCCTATCTAGAGGTCAGGTTCGCCTGTCTAGAGGGCAAGTTTGCCTGACTAGTGGGCAAGTTCACCTAACTAGAGGGAAAGTTCGCCTATGGAGCTAAAGTTGGTCCAAATTGGCTGAAAGAGGCTGGAAAATGTTGGTTCAAGGTCAAGTTCACCCCTGGGTGGGTCAGGTTCACCTATTCAGAGGTCAGGTTTGCCCTTGGACAGGTTTAAATTTGACTTTTGACAAGATGACTAAGGAAAATGACCCAAAACACAACAAACATCAATCAAAAGGATATGGCTGAGTCAATTAATCAGACAATCATTGGTTTCACACAAAGAAGACAATTCAGACAACACAAACCTGAGTCTAGTAGAGAGGGTATGGCCGACAAAGTCTTCTATTCTAGGATGAACATGGTTGCTAGGGAGTCCTCGATATACACCCGGTACATGAGGCCCAAACTGTGAACACCAACCCATTGCAAGCGTGAGTCAGGAGCCTTAGCAAGATACTAAAGGCTCAGACCAACTCTTCACGTCATCTCGATGCTTCGCCAATTACAATGTGGTTGGATTGAGGTACAACTTTCACTCTCTCCCCTTTATATACCCCACTGGTACGTGTGGTTGGAATCGTCCCTTGGGGTGATAAAATCCCCAAGCAAGTCCTACTAAGAAAAGAAAAAGAGGTGGCTCAAAGGACTTGGTAAGCTACGATTTCTCATCACCCAGGATCACCAAATGGTGCAAGGGGATTGGATATGTCAAATAGCTTACCAAAAAACATGCCAAACAAGGTTAATTGACACCCCTAGTTAAACTATGTGCCTAAGTTATGCAAAATGACAAGCAATAGTTGACAAATAACTAACCTTGCAAGGAAATTTTTTAGTGATTCTTGTCCTTGTTTCTTGCCAAAATGTCAATTAGATGCTTGCACAAACACAAACAAGACACGTTAGGGGGTTAGAAACACCTAAAATAGCCAAAAAAAAGTGATAAAAACCAAAATTTCACCTTCTGGAAAAATTTGTCTAGGGCATATTCGCCTGTCTGGAGGGAAAGTTTGCCTGTTTGGAGGTCAAGTTCGCCTGTTTGGAGGGAAAGCTCGCCTATTTGGAGGGAATATTTTCCTGTCTAGAGGGCAAGTTCGCCTATCTAGAGGGAAATTTTCCCTATCCAGAGGGCAAGTTCACCTATCTACAAGTTAGGTCCGCTCCTCTGTGAAAAATTTGCAAAAAAACACTTTCTGGAGTCTGTGGAGGGCAAGTCCACCCCTAGGCAAGGTTGGGTCCACCTGTGGAGGGAAGGTCCACCTGTCTATCAAGTCAGGTCTGTCTGTTTGTCAGGTCAGGTCCACCTGTCTGTCAGGTCAAGTCTGCCCCTCGAGGTTGGGTCTGCCCTTGGAAGGTCAAGTCTGCCCCTCTACAAGTCGGGTCCACCCCTTTGTAACCTGCACCTACAAAAAGTCAAAAAATAGCAAACATGAAAGAAAGAGACCCATTTGTGAGTCCCATCGGGTGTACCAGAAATGTGATAGGGCGAAAATACTTGTTAGAAAATGAACAGCAAGAAAAAGAGTGCAAATAACAACTAAAAGCACCCTACACCTCAAAATTAGCCTAATGATTAACTAAACTAAGCAAAATGAAATATTTCACCTTGTTGAGTTGTCATTTGGTTGGCCCTTCAATCTTTGATGTTGTATACTCCTTTGATGGCAAGGAATACAAGCTATAAGATGATATGAGGATGGGAAAAACAAGTGAAAATGGGTGCAAGTATGAAAATTTGGCTAAGTATGGCTTAAGAGAAAAAATTTCAAGAGTTTGGCTAGCATGAATGATCTCTCCCCCAAAATGAGAGAAAAGAGGGGGGATTTATAAAGAATTTAGATTTCTCTAGGGAAATGGATGGTTGATATTGAGCCAACAAGGCCAAGATGTAGGGCTATGGTGAGTTGAGAACTCACAAGCCCTCACATCTTGACATGTGGCATGTGAAGTGGCTTGTAAGAGATGATGTGTACATGAGTTGGAAGGAGAGTACATGACATGGAGGTACTACATAGTACCTTGGGATTGGACAAGATCTCCTCATAAAGTAGGTCCTTATCTCCATGTGGGTGAGAGGACATGTGAGGAATTAAAAATTCCTCAAATATCCACATGGGAAGGAGAAAAGGAATTTTAAATTCCAAGGGATGCATTGGGGGATTAAATGTGAATTAAAAATTCACATGGAGAAAGGGGTGTCTTCTCCAAAAGGAGAAAGCATTCAATAAATTTGACTTATGATACATTCCATAAATGACATGGAGATTAGGTTGTCCTAATTAAGTGATTAAGTTTGTGCAAACACTTGTTTAGACAAATTAATGACATATTAGAAGAGGGTTAGATCTCACATGTGACTTGAAGTGACAAGTCAAAGATCACATGGGGAAGAGAAAAATGAATTTAATATTCTTTGGAAAGATAAAAGGAATTAAAAATTACTTGATAGGTCGATTAGGCCAGTTAATGAAGGATTAGAGGAGGGTCGGGTGGCTAAGAGAGATTATAGACCAACTTGCTAAAGTTGGAGGATGTGACACATCCTAATCAAGGATTAGGCATGTGCACATCCCTAATGATGAGATTAGAAAAATAATAAGGATTAAGAAAGGGATGTGACATGTGAGGGATTAAAGTGATAAGGTATTTATTAATTAAATACCTTAGGGATTTGGCAGAATTAAGGATATTAATTAAATAATAGTGATATTGCTTAATTAATACAAATAAAGGGATGCTTAGACGAAAGGGGATAAATTTGGATAAATTAAGTGTCCAAATTTAGGTGTCTACAGTACCAATAGATGATATAGTTCAAGATGAAGGATGAGATTTTATTTTCTTGTGATGGTGGTTAGGGGAACCACTTCACTCCACTCCGTAAAGTACTTTGTGGTTGTGATGATAAACTTGTGTTTGTTGGATGAAGATGGGTGTATTTTTCCTATGAGATCCAATCCCCACGGAAAAAAAGGCGATGTCGATGTGAAAGGTTGCAACTCTTGTGCTGGTGCATGTATCAGGTTCCCATGGATTTGAAATTTTTGGAACCTTTTTACATATTGAAATGACTCCTCCATATTTGGATAGTAATACCCTAAATGTAGGAGTTTCTTAGCTAAAGTTAGGCCACTTGAATGTGTGCCACAGATACCGTCATGGACCTCACGTAAAGCAGTTTCAGCTTCGGTACGTTCCAGACACTAAAGGAGAGTACCATCAAGACCTCATCTATAAAGCACATCAACTATTAAGGTGTGGTGATCTGCTTGTCGTATAAGGTTTTGTTTCTAGTTTCGGGACAAATCAGTTGGGAGTGTATTGTCTTTGAGGTAAGTGTAGATTTTCCCGTAGATGGAAGCATCAGTTTTGACTAAATGGTAGATGACTTGGGACTCAGGGTTGTTATAGGTGGGGTCAAATACTTTTTCCACCATAAACTCATAATGAGCTCGATTTTTGAGTATTTGCAAGAGAGAAGCAATAATAGCCATGGCATCTGCAGCTTTGTTGTCGCCCCTAGGAATCTTTTCAAACTTTATCTCCACAAAGTAATTTTTGAGATCATCAACCATTCTTAATAGGACATTAGTTTGTCACTTCTTTTTTGGTAATCATCATTCACCTGGTTAATGACTAGTTGTGAATCACCATAGACATGCAATTTTGTGATCCTCCATTCAACTGGTACTTTGATTCCAATGATTAATGCTTCGTATTCAGCTTTTTTGTTGGTGCAAGGAAACATCGGTCTATAGGACTTGGGAATGGTTTGTCATTGTGGTGAGATGAACAAGATTCTCCTACCTGATCCATGTTGGATATAAGAGACATCAAAGTAAAAGGCCCATTGTTGTGTGGATACTATTAGGACATCAACATCTGGAAACTCAATGTTCATTGGATGATTGTCTGGTAATGGTGTCTCGGCTAGTTGATCTGTTATAGCTTGACCCTTGATTGCTTTTCTACCTATGTACTGGATTTCAAACTCACTTAATATCATGACCCACTTGTCTAATCTTCCTATTAGGGAAACTTTGTTGAGTAGGTACTTCAATGGATCAATTTTAGCAATAAGTTTGATGGTGTGAGTCAGCATGTAATGTCTAAGTTGTTGGGTAGAAAATACTACTGCCAAACAAGCTTTCCCAATGAAGGTATAATTGATCTCATAACCATTCAAGGTCTTGCTGATATAATAGATTCCCCTTTCCTTTCCTGTATAATCTTCTTATGCCAATAAAACTCCCAAAGATATCTCAACTGTTGCAATGTAAAGTAACAATGTTTTCCCCTCGGTTGGTGGTATTAGTATTGGTGGTGACATCAAATACTGTTTGAGTTGATTGAAGGTTGCTTCACATTTCTCATCCCATTTGAAAATGATATTCTTGTGGAGAAAATGATTAAAGGGATGAGTCTTGTCTGCCAATTGCACAATAAATCTCCTGATAGACTAGAATCTTCCTTGTAGTGATCTGAGCTGGCTAATGTTTTTAGGAGGGGGTATTTCCATGATGGCATTTACTTTCACAGGATCCACCTCAATTCCTTTGCTTGACACAATGTATCCCAAGAGTTTGGCTGATGTTAAGCCGAACACATATTTCTTGGGATTTAGTCTCACGTTGAATTTCTCCAGTCTAGTGAATATTTTGTCTAGAATTTCTAGGTATCCTTCTTTAGTATATGATTTTTTCAATAGGTTGAATCTACATAGTCCTCCATGAAGGTGTGCATCATGTCATGGAAAATGGTGGTCATTTCTCTCTAGTATGTGGCTCCATCATTTTTCAATCCAAAAGGCATTACATTCTAGTAAAAGGTGCCCCATGGACATGTGAAGGTTGTCTTGTCTTGATCCTCAAGTGCTATCTTTATCTGATTGTAACCAGAAAAGCCATCCATAAGAGATAACATCTCATGCCCAACAGTCAAGTCTACGATGATGTCAATGTTAGGTAGAGGGAAATCGTCTTTCGGGAAAGCCTTGTTGAGATCCTTAAAATCTGTGCATAACTTGATGCTCTTGTCTAGTTTTGAAACAATAACGATGTTTGATATCCACTCTGTATAGTCAATAGGTATGATGAATCCCACATCCAATAGCTTCTTCAGTTCAGCTTTTACCAAGAGGGTGACATGAGGATACATTTTTCTTAACTTTTTCTTTACTAGTTTGATTCCAAGTGGTAGTGATAAATGATGCATTACTAGCTCTGGATCAATAGTTGGCATTTCAGCATAAGACCAAGCGAAGTTGACCTTCTTTTCCTCAAAGAATTTGGTGAAACTAGGTTTTTCCTCTTCCATCATGGATGAGGCAAGGTGCATGGTCTTCCCTATTTCATCTGTGCCAACATTGATAGATTGTGTTGGTTCAATCAACACTGAAGAAATCTCTTGATAGTGTTCAGGGAGGGTGTCAAATCTTCCATCTTTCGGCACCTCGGAGAGGTTTTCACCTTGAGAAACGCTCTTTGTTTTTACTTTTCCTGGATCTAATAGTGCCATCAAGTGGTTTTCACTATTAGATCTACTTTTGGTATTCATTTTGCAGCTGGAAGACTTGGAACTCCCCTCGTCGGAAGCTCTGTTATGAGTTTGGATGATGGAACATGTTTCAGGGTTATTGGAACAGAGGAATTTTACAATCGCATCATCATTTGAAAAGATAGGTATGTCAAGTAGCTCATTTTGGTTCCAGTCAATCAGCTTAAGGTGTACTAATGGAAAGGGATCTTCAAATTGGCTAAGGTCAATAGGGGTAAGCATCATGATAGTGATGTCGTCAAAACTTCTGATGGCAATATCGAGGTCTAAGATGTTACTCTCTTCTGAAGTATCCATCTCGCTCGAAGAATGATCATCTTGACTTGAGTCATTGATATTCAGTGATCCAATTTCAAGTGGTCAGGAACCCGAGATTTATCCCTCCATATGCGTTGGTGTATACTTTTGAATTACATCAATTTCCTTATCCTAACAAGACTCTTTAGAGAGGGAATCCCATTCATATTCATTACAGTTTGTTTCAGAACTATCTCTCAATTGAAGGATTTTCTCAACAACATGTTGTCTAGTTTCTTCTTTGGATTATTCTCTATACCCTAGTCCTGTTTTATCCTTGGCTTGCATTGTAACAAGTTGTACAGGTTTGATGATGCCTTCCTTTCTTTTACCAACAGGACCTTTTCCCTCAAATCCCATTTTTTCCAATATTGTCTTGCCTTTTCCATATTGTTCTATTCGTATATGGGAGGTTGATGCTTGTGAAGATTCTTTATGTTTGTATAACCAGTTTAAAACCTCCTTATCATCTGATTCATCCACTAAGGTGCCTGCTCTTACAAAGGTGTCATCAAATACTGTGGTTGGTTGTGATGATTGTTGTCTTGATGTGAATGGTTGTCCATATGACTTAGGAGAAGATGAAAGTTGTTATAAACATAAGGATTTCTCAAATGAGTATTCCCCCATGCCTTTGTATTTTAATTGGATATTTTCAACTTGTTTTGATAAGGCATTGAGCTAACTTTCATGATTTGATGGAGTAGACTCACTGACAGCTTTTTCTTTTGACTGGTCCATCTTCTCAACCCACTTTGACATAGAATTTGGTTGTTTTTCACTGTTGGGTGGGCCAGGCATTGAAGATTCCCTGTTGTGCAGCACATAAGTGTCTTGTGTTGTTTTGAGGGTGTTGCAATACTGGGGGTTGTTGGAATCAGCTGAGATAGTGATTTCTTTCCCATTGAAAGGAAACTTTAGACACTAATGGTATGTTGATGGTACCGCCTGCATCTCATGTATCCAAGGACGTCCCAGGAGTATGTTGTATGCCAACTCTTTATCCAACACTTGGCAAATTATTTCTTTCACAACCAGTCCCACTTGAATGGGTAGTACAATTAGTCCTTGGGAGCATCTCTCCTCGTCATCATAGGCTTTGATTTTGATTTTTCTCCTAGCATCTATAGAATTTTTAGAATATATCCTAGTGCACAAAAAAATTTCAAAGTACAGATATTCAGGCCAGCTCCTCCATCTATTAAAACATGTTTGAAGCGATGTTTATGAGTTAGGACTTCGATGTGGAGAGTAGCATTATGTGGATGGTTAATGGATACATCATCATGTTCAGAAAATGATAGGAAATGTGGTGCGGTCAAGTGTCCCACCATAGTTTGGAATTGGAAAACTTCCAAGTAGTTTGGTACTATGGTGGCGACTAGAGCTTGTTCCAAGATTTCCTTGTGAGTGGGAGAAATCTTGAGAAGCTCTAATATGGATATTTGAGCAGGTATCTTTTGAAACTAATCAACAATGTTATATTGGGTTACAAGGACAGCAGTAGTTGATTTGGACGTGGAAAGGGTAGCTCCTTTCAATGTTACCTTGGCTTGTCCTCATGTGATCGCATTGGCAGGTGTGTTGTCTTGTTGCTCTCTGATTTTGATAACATTGATTTCATGTGAGGTAGTGTCGACATCATGGTGATGACTTTTAATTGCAATGATGTTTTGTTCATGTTCAATGGTGTTATCATTGGTTGAGTTATCATTTACAATAAGATCTGATTTGTCATGGGTTGGATCATCAAATACCTCAATATGCAGAATGGTGGTGTCATAGACATAGTTTATGTTTTTTCCCTTGCTATTTGATGACGAAGACTCTCCTTTCTCATAGTTTGGCAGAGGGTTCTTGAATGCACCATGATCATTTTTTATTTGGGGTCCTTCTACGAATATCATTTTGTTTTCAATTAGATCTTGTATCAAGTGCTTCGACTACATGCAGTCGTTGGTTTTATGTCCCTTTTTGCGATGAAAGTCACAGAAATGAGCATCATTCCACCATGGAGGTTTGACTTGTGGTTCCCAATTTTTTGGCTCTTGTAGTGTTATGACCTTAGTTGTGAGAAGTTCTTTCAATGTAGATTCCAATGATTGTCCTAAAGGATTGAACCTTCTTTGATTTGAGGATGTTCAATATGATGGTGTTCTAGATCCAACATTACCTTGATTGTTTCCTTGGTTGACATTCTGGTTGTTTTTTTGGGTTTTGAGTGGATTATTGTTCTAATTAGTTTTGGTGGCAACTACTGTTAGATTGAACACAATTTTTTTATTTTGGTTTTCGACTGCATCGTCATTGTTACTTACATTCGGGCAGGTGCATGAAGTTGGGTTACACTTTTTTGGCCAACTTCAAAAAAAGATTGAAAACGACATAACGCAAGCGCGTTATAATGCGCTCGTGTTATTGCATTTTAAAAGAAAAAAAAAATTGAAAGCTATTCATTTTCTCTTTTCTATTTTTCTGCTCTGCCCGCGGCTAAAAACCCTCATTTTCACGCTCGCATTCTAGGAGGAGGAATTCTACAAAATTCATCAACAATAGTTGATTTTTGTTTGCAAAGATGGTGCCATGATGACGAAGAGGTGCAAGAGGTAATTATTGTTTTCTATTTGTTTTGAATTTCTTAGTTTCAAGTTGATTTTGTTTGTTTTAGGTTAGATTTTATTTTATTTTTTAATTTGTAGGAGATGCAAATAATCCTGCAAATCCTGAAAATCCTCAACAAGAAGAACAAGAAAATCCTCCACAACAAAATCAACCTCCCCCACTAATCACTCAACACCCTCCTGGCACTCAACAAAATTTGAGGAGTGAAATTGAAAACAACCAAAAAAAAAAATTGAGAATCTTATCAGTAGGTTGAGGGGATCCAAATGCTCAAACTACGTAAAGAATGGACACTAGAAAATTCAATGAAAGAGATGTTAAAAATGTAGATTCAATTACCCAACAAATAATTGGATGGCAAGATAGGAGTTAGGCAGCTAGGGCATATTATGTGGATAAACTATCATATAAAAAAGTAAAAGATTTAAAAATTACTAAAGGTGACGTGCTCTCTATTCACTCAACCCCAGAAAAATTCAAAATCTTTAGCCTCACGTAAAGAGGTTTTCTATTCATCAAGTTCCACCAACAAGAGATTAGGAACCATTTTTATGATGGGTGGTACCTAGTTTTTGATTACCCACTATGCAAAAATTGTGAAGTTCTACAATATTTCCTTAGGAAATTATACAGTGAGTTCATCTTGAACAAAATCCCAAATTATTTTGATATGAGGGACTTCCATGGGAGAGGTGGGGGTCAGCCAGGATAGCCCTGCACATCCGCATCCCCGCACTTTAAGGGAGACAACCTCTCGCCAGGTCACTGCGAGCATGATAATCAAACACTTGACCTAGAGTGTCATCCATCATACTAGCCCCACAGTAGTGCCATCTGGGGAGTCTCAGTGGCATGCCTGTCCCATGTAAATAATCTTACAGGTGACTTGTTCATAAGGACCCCACCGAACTCGTGGAGGTTGCTACGCGTAATCTATATGTTGTCAAGGTAGGATTTGTATGTCGCCACACGTGATCCTGGGGATGGTTACTATTATCAAGATTCGCGATGCTCGCCATGGGATGGAGAGGACGAATAACATTTTGCATCATGAATATGGCATTGATAGTCGAGTAAAATTCAACATGTTCATTGAATTTAATTTATTAAATTTTAATTATGAAATGCATGATTAACTAATTTAGTTTTATTATTTTAATAAAATTGGTGGTCATGTTGCTGAGACTGGATACACTGATCCTCCACCTACTTGTTTCTACAGTACACCTATTAGTGGGGTATGTTACTAGTAAACAATTATAAATTTATTACATGTTAATAGCATTGTTTTATGAATGGTATTTTAATACATGTGCTTTTGGATGTTGAACAGGCTAATATTGGCAGCCAAGCAAACACCTCCCTAGTGCTAGTGGATCTACCCAACCACAATGGTAGGTAATAGAATAAAGAGAACTTAACTAATGAATTCTACTTAATAGATTTGTGTAGTTTATATTCATATTGTTGGTTACATTGCATTACACATCATTCAAACTCAAAGCATTACTTCAAATTCCATAACTAATAACTAGATGTTGATAGATGAAAAAGTTTCAACTATATAATGTAGTTGTTTAGAAAGTTAACATAAGCAGCATGATGCAATTACTTCACATGGAGGCATGTGCTTGCAAAGGTGCACCAACACAACAAACTACAGATGCTTTTAAAAAATCTATGAAACCATAATAGTAAGCAATAACATAGACAAGGCAGTTAGTGATGCAGAGCATCATATCAAAACATTCAATCATCAGGGTACATCTGATGCAGAGCATCCAACAAACACCATCAACATTATTTCTTCAAGGGATTTCAATCCCAAATAGAATCAAGAGAAGATCAAATATTATTTCATCAGAAATCTACTTTTCATTTAACCAAAATCCACTCAAATTGTCTTAGCCATTCCATAGGCCATCATTCATCATTCCACTAATCAGTATTCCAATTGACTCATTCAAAGAAAAAACCATATTAAAGAAAAAATTGACTTAATCAATTAGATTCACATCATTCTCAACCACCATAAAAACAACATAAACCTAATTATTAACACTTGAACAATTCATCCTTTCCTTTATTCACCAAGGCAACAAATTAAATAAACCATACCTCATTGTTATCAGCCCATTATCAAGCACTGTACTCACCATATTTTGACTACAATAGTCTATTTATAGGTTACAAACTCCTGCTACAACAGAATCTTGATTATCATCTTGTGGTTAATCACCAATTTGCTCAAAAGGCTTCATAATACTCACCCATCCAACCATCAAAGTCACCAAACCTGTCTTATACACCTTAACCAAATTTAGTAACATCAATCATATCATTAGTTTGATAGTAACCAAGCACTCAATATCATCCTTTCCACTGTTTAAACAAACATCTTTGTTTTGATCAGACAATATCATATTCCTCTAGTAGGTCTGTCAACCATTGAATCAGGTAGTTACATTCCTATCTCAAAGCTTATTAAAAAAACAAATTCACATTTAGAAACACTTTCCAGCACATCACAACATATCAAAGTTCTTAGACGTTTGACACGAAGAAAATCATCATATTTTAGACTGTCCTCTGAAGAAAGGCTAGTAGATTAGGCCTATTTTACAAAGGAGACCCCTTCAAAACCATTCCAAATCACTCAAAACCTCAAAAAAGTCTTCAAGCATGTCTTATGACTCAATATTTCACCATTTATAGGGATTGAAAACCATGAAAACGTTCTGATCCAATAAACCCTCATTTATAGGGTGTAAAAGCACAAATCAAGGAGGGTTTTGTGAAAAATACTCTTGCAAACCTCTATTTCTCTGGCCACCACCTAGAACATGATTTTTTATGTCTTCCAAGACCTTATACATCATTTCCAAGCCTCTGCAAGCTTTATTTATTCATGACCCATGACTGTAGCATCACTTTGTGTAGGAAAATCCTCTATTTTCCAGTGTAGCAGCAACTCCACCATGGTATTATTGCTTTTCCCTGCACTTACAATCATCAAACACATGCAAAAAATCCTAACATTAACCTACTCCACCAATTTACTTGACCTAAATTGGTGGAGTAGTGAAGAAAAACCCTATTGGACTCTCAAACTTGCTTCTAAAAGGACTCTACCGGGCACTAAAAACTACCTCTTATTCTTTTGTTTCCTAAAACTAACCAAGTCCAACTCTTGAAATTGGAAACTAACTCCTCTTTACATGTATTCACACTATGATTTAACTTTGGGTGTTCACAAATTACCAACACAAGAAAACACAACAATCCAGAGTAATGTATCAAACTCAAAAACAAGGAATTTTTATTTCAAAATCTAATTATAAGAACACAAACTTTTGCTTTTTCTCTCTTGAATAAGCAACTAAAATTTCTCTCTTTTCATCAAAAATAACATTGTTTCATTTGAAAACCACAAGGCAACAACAATCCAACTCATTTCAATACTTCTCATCATCCTCAAGCTTCAAACGTCTTATTTATCAGCAAAAATGACTAATCTGTGCACAAGAAACCTAATTAGAGTCACTAAACAATCCACTCTTTCATCATTCACGAAGGAACCCTTCCACTCAATTTGTTTTACCTAGGAAAAATAACCAAAAACCAATATTTCATGTTACAACCTATATCCATCAAATCCTAACACACCTTTGTCATCATCAATTTATATGAATTCAAATCAAAAACCTGATAAAGAGCTCTAAATCTTTCAATTCCTTAAACAAATCACCAAATTTTCACTTTTAGCAACTACTTCCTCAAGACCAAGATACTACAATCAACCATTTACACCTCAATCATTTCATCTGACTTCCAAGACATTACTCACATCATGTTTATTAACTAAGCTTATTCTATGCACAAATCAAGCCCTACAAAGGAGGGTTTATTGCATAAGGTTCTTACAAACCTTAAATACTCCTGCCACCACCACAAACACCATGGAAATAGCTTGCATAAGATTTAGAAATGATGCAAAGTGGCAGGGAAGGAAAACTCACAATCACAAATGGCAAAGTCACTCCATTGAATGCTTCTCTCAAATACTCTCATGAGTCCTAAACTCCACTATTCTTTAAAAGATCAACCCCACACACATAGGGTTCACAACTCATACCACTCACAAAGCTTGAAAACATTTGGATCATGTCTCATTAAGTCAAAACAAGGTTTAACAACCCTCTAGCATTTAGGTTTCAACAAACACCCATCACTATGGTGACTTAGACCTCACTCTCTCTTAAGGCTTGCATCCCTTGCCCGGTAGGATAGTCAGAATAAAAAACACAAGGAAGACTGTTAAGAAACCAAACCTATGGATTCATACCCCTAAGATGAACCCCTACAAAGTTCGAAAACCCTTCCTCTTGACTGTCAAAACATCACTCACAATGGCCCTTTCTACCGCTGCTCCAAAAGCCCTAATTCACAAACCTACACCTAGGTTTTCACTATCTAGGCTCTCCCCTTCACCCCAAAGCCAAAATTCAAACTCCTACAGGTTCTCCACACCTGTTTCCACCATTCCTAAGTGCCTCTTAAACAAATTCTTCAAAATCAAGAAAAAACACTTTTTTTTTGCTTGTCAATTATGCTTGCCACATAGAGATGTCAAGCCAAAATTCATACACAACTTCCAACAATGAGCCTTCCGTTCTCCAAAAAATTGAGGAAATGATAGTACATACTTATATCTTCCATCCCACCGAGATTTAGCAATTTTACGTGGGAATGGAAGAAATATACATTTTTCACCCAAAACCCTGATTTTAAGGGTTTTCAGACCACCCGATAGAGAAATTGGAATATCTCCCTTGATACTCAATGAAATCTCACCACTCCAACACCAAAGGAAAGCTTATTCAATTACCTATCCAACCATTATAGTCTTGGAGCATGAAACTGAACATATAGTCTATACCAAGTACGGGATCAAAAAATTCTTCAAAAAAATACAAGAAAAACAACAAACTTCTTATTGAAACTTCTTCAAAACATCAAGATCAACCTTGCCTCAACCAAGAGAGGAATATTTGAATTCTTACAAACTCCTTCAAACTTCTTGCAACTGTCTTTTGAAAAGAGAGACGTTGGAAAACAACTAATCTCATGCTTTGACTTCTAATTGCCTAGTTAAGGCAATGTGAGCAACTTCTACCAACTCGACCACAAAGAGCCTTCCAAAATATTTCAAAGGCATTTAAAACCTTTCAAAAAGTAAGGTGACTCCCCTCAGGTTTCTACATACATCAAGGCATCCTTTTTCCTTATTTTTCCAAGATGCACTAGACTTACAAAGGAGGATGGAGACCTTGTTGTATAAAGAAGTTGGTCACCAAGACCAAAAACTCAACCAAAAACCTAGAAGACCTACTACAAATCATTTAAATGGTCCATAAGACCTTATTCCATCCATAAACCAAGAAAAAAAACATGAAAAATTATTCTAGGTCCCTTAGACCCATGGGTGATCTTGCACCATACTCCCAAGCAAGAAAAAGATCTCAAGTCCTCTTTGAGATCAGGTCTTCTAAAATAGTTCCATGTTGTTTAATATCATTTTCTAACATCCATGTTGCATCCTCTTCAGGTAGACCTTGCCATTTGACCAGGTATTCCTTGTAAACCTTCCTTCTATTCTTCTTTGTCTCCTTGGTGTCTAGGATGCATTCAAGAGTCATAGGTTGGCTGGGGGTAGTTCCTTCACCCAATCTTCATCCTCCATTGTTGTTGTACCTACTCCATCACCTGCATTCACAAAAGCTTTGAAAGGATACAAGTCAGAAATGTTGAAGATAGGAGAGATTGCCACCCTAGGAGGTAGCTCTATTTCATAAGCATTTTGGCCAAACTTGTAGACCACCTTGCAAGGTCCTATCTTCTTCATCATGAGTTTGGTATAATTTCCTTTTGGAAGTCTCTCCTTATGCAAGTGTGCCATCACCAAGTCTCCAACCTTGAATTGGACATTCCTCTTCTTTAAATCTGCCTTTTCCTTATACTTATCAACATTCTTTTGAAGGGTTTCCTTCACTTGTTGATGAATATCCCTGATTGTAACAACAAATTCCTCACCTTAAGCACTTCTCTTAGCAACTCCTTATAGATATCTTAGTTCATAGACCCCTCTAGGGTGCATGCCATAGACTACTTCAAAAGGGCTTCTACTAATGCTCCTATTCATGGAGTCATTATATGAAAATTCAGCCTGAGGTAAAATCATATCCCAAGCTTGTCCATGCTCCTTGGTAAGGAATCTTAAGAGGTTTCCCAATGATTTATTCACCACTTCAGTTTGTCCATCCATTTGTGGATGGTATGCTGAACTAAAGGACATATTTTTTCCTTGAGTTTCTTCCACAAGGTCCTCCAAAAGTGACCAATAAATTTAGAATCCCTGTCAGAAACAATGCTTAAAGGCATTCCATGTATCCTAACAACCTCCTTAAAGAAGAGACCTGCTATATGAGATGCATCATTGGTTCATTTTCAAGGAAGAAAATGTGTCATATTACTAAATCTATCAACTACCACAAAGATACTATCCAAACCTCTTTGGGTTCTAGCAAACCCCAAGACAAAGTCCATACTTACACACTCCTAAGGCCTATTGGAAATGGGAAATGGCTGATAGAGTCCTGCATTTGATGAAGTTCCCTTTTCCCTTTGACATATTGTGCAACCTTCCACATACCTTCTCACATCCACCTGCAACTTTTGCCAATAGTAAAATCTCCTAACTTGTTCCAAGTTCTTGTCAAGTCCAAAGTGACCTCCAAGACTCCCACTGTGTTTCTCCTTTATGATATTTTCCCTCATTGAGCATTTACGCACACAAAATTGGCTTCCTTTGAAGAGAAAACCATTATGCAATACAAATTTAGAGAATTCTCCATGAAAATAATTCATATGCTTCTCACAAACATTGTATACCTCCTTGAAATCTGAATCTTCATGATACATATCCTTCAATGCTTCAACCCCCATGCTTTGGAGTTGGATCTCTTGCACTACAAGTGACCTTCTACTGAGAGCATCTGCCACCTTATTTGATTGGCCCTTCTTATGCTTTATTGTGAAAGTATAGGCTTGAAAAGACTACCCACTTCATGTGCCTATGACTGAGTTTGTCTTGTGCATTCAAATAACTCAAGGCATGATTATCAGTATAAAAAACAAATTCTTTAGGTAACAAGTAGTGCCTCCACTTTTTGAGGGCTCAGACCATAGCATACAATCCCAAATCATAGGAAGAATACTTCCTTTTTGCTTCATTCAGCCTCTCACTGTAAAATACAACCGGTCTGCCTTCTTGGCTCAAAACAACCCTTATTGCTTGATTGCTAACATCACAATCAATGGTAAAAAAATTATCAAAATTAGGGAGCACAAGTATAGGCTATTGTGCTACTCTCATTTTCAGATATTCAAACCCATTATCAGCCTCATTGGTCCAAGAAAACTTACCTTTGTTACCTCCTTTGATGGTGTCCAAGATTGGTGCACAAATTTGGTTAAAGTTCTTGATGAACTTTCTATAAAAGCTTACGAGTCCATGAAAGCTTCTCACATCTCCCATGGATTTTGGTGTTGGCCAAGTAAGAATAGCATCCACCTTTGAAGGATCCATCTTCAAACTTCCCTTGGAGATGACAAAACCAAGGTAGACTAGTTCTTCCTTCATGAATTCACACTTTTCCATGTTGGTCAACAACTTCTCCTCTTGTAACCTCCTTAGTACCGGTATCGGGACATAATAACCCGGCCAAAATAACCCTAGACAGAATAACCCGACCAAAATAACCCAAGGAAAAAATAACCCAAGGTCATAATAACCCATGGACAAAATAACCCGTGGTCAAAATAACCCATGGACAGAATAACCTATCGTCATTTTAGATCAAGCTAGTAAACTAGAAATGACATAAAATAAATTATAAATATGATTGTGAGGCACCATAGAGGCTATTTAGGTCATTTTTAGATCATATATCCATTATATACCCCTAAAATAGCCTTAAAACACCTTTAATATGCTTAAATAACCTATAAAATGGTAAATAATTATAAAAATAAAGGCAATTTTGTGGGAATAAGTTGATTAAGAGGTGTTCTGAAAATATATAAATGAAAAGGCATTAAGAAGATATATAAAATGGTAGAATTAAGAGAAGTAAAGAAAGGAAGAAGGGGAGAAGAAGTAAGAGTGTGTAGAGTGATATGAAGAGGAGAAATCCAAATTCATAAAAGAAGATATTTTGTAATATATTTTTTTGAACATTATTTTAAATTTTCCTAGGGTTTTCTAAAAGAGTGTACAAAAAATCAATATACTTTTTAGGGAACCAACACATTCTTCATAATTTTTAATATATACAATGCCTCTTCAGTTTTTAACAAGTCAAAAAAACAAGAATTTACTTATTATAGATGGTTACACATTTGTGTTTCATCAACAACGCATCAATAAAATGATATGGCGTTGTGTGGAATATTTTATAAATAAATGTTTAAGTCGATGCTATACTATGACACAAACAAAATTTGGTGATGTGATCCAAGATTTAGTGAATTGCTTCAAGCATTGCATAGCTCAGTCTAGAAATTCATCAAAGCAGTGAAAAAAGAATAGAGTCTCCAAGAGAATAGAATAGAGAAATATATGGTTGGATACACTGGGCAACCAAGTAGGAAAAAATATCGTGAACTCAAAGAAAGACTAAAAAGATTGGTTGATGGTTATGACAACCATAACATCTTAGATTATATAAGAGGCATCGCTCATAATTTGACACTTTAATTGAAAATTTGAATAATAAAGTTTTTTTAGCAACATACATGTAATTTATAAATTTTGTTTTCCTTTCTCTATATTCTTATGGGGATATTTTGTCCACGGGTTATTTTGGCTTGGGTTATTATGACCCTGGGTTATTTTTTCCTTGGGTTATTATGATTGGGTTATTCTATCCAGGGTTATTTTGGTCGGGTTATCATGTCCCGTAACCCTTAGTACCATGTCAAGGTGCTTCAAATGTTTTGCTTTAGACCTGCTAAACACAAGGATGTCATCTAAATAAAATACAACAAAATTTCCAATGAAAGGTCTCAATACCTCATTCATAAGGTGCATAAATGTACTAGGGGCATTTGATAACCCAAAGGGCATCACCAACCACTCATAGAGCCCTTCATTAGTCTTAAAAATTTTCTTCCATTCATCCCCCTCTCTGATCCTTATTTGATGGTACCCGCTCTTTAGATCAATCTTGGAAAAGTAAGATGCTCCTAATAGACAATCCATGAGGTCCTCCATTCTTGGCATCAGGAACCTATATCTGATTGTGACCCTATTAATGGCTCTTGAATCAGTGAAAATCCTCCAATTCCCATCCTTCCTTGGTGCTAGGATAGTAGGAACAACACATGAGCTCAAACTCTTCCTCACTATCCCTTTATCCATCAACTCTTGCACTTGTCTTGCAATCTCCTCATTTTGAGCAAGTGTCATCTTGTATGCAGCCTTATTGGGCAATGTAGCCCCTAGAATCAGATCAATATCGTGACTTATATCCCTAATGGGAGGTAGGGAACTAGGTAATTCATTCACCGTTATGTCCTTGTACCTTTCCAAAAACTCATGGACTTCCTTTGGTGCATCTTCCTTCTTCTTTGTGGGAAGATCTGCTTCACTTTTTGGCTTCATAATCAGAAAGAATCCTCTTCCTCCTCCTTTCTTCAAGGTCTTCATGAACTCCTTCTCACCCACCATCAAAACACTAGGCCCTTCATGCTTTGCCTTGTCTTCTTCTAGGAGAGGTGAAAGGTTGTAAATCTTCCCATCCTTCACAATGGATTATGTGTTCTTCTCCCCATCATGCTTGGTCTTCCTATCAAACTACCAAGGCCTACCAAAAATATATAGTTTAATACTTGTACTCAAAATTTTGTTCATTAGATCTCATACATTATAAGTCATGGTGTGGATCGCTATTGTAACTTTTTTGTGATTCAATAATTTGTTGTTTTATTTTCAGATGTTGGTTGTGGAAACACCTCCAAATGTTACAAGGGAAATGGATATCGGTGTTTCATCCACTATACAATCCTCCATGGCTCTGATAGAGGAGGTATGAGGCAAATTACTAAATTTCAATTTACATTCGTTGTTATAGATGTTAGTTCTAGTGAAAAATCAAACCATTATTGATTCATAGTTTAATTCATATTTGGATGGTTTATACAGGGCTTGAGCATGCCTAAGCATCGACATGCAAATATTTCCATCATGGAGAGTGATCATGAGATGGCGTAAGTGATTATTTTGTTAAATATATCATTTCTTATAATGTAATTTCTATATATTAATGTCTTTACTTCTTATTGTAGCAGTTAAAACTTCACCAAGAGCTAAACTGTAGGAGGAGTAGTAGGAGAACTCTCGAGCACAGCATAAATGAGTGACAGACTTATCACCATTGGATCACCAAACAAAGGGAAATAATTTATTTCCAGAGCATGGAGAAATGAATTTTTGATTCTAGAGCCCTTTGTTGTATGCCTAGACATGGCAATTTTGTACATATCTTGTATTGGATATATTTGACATTGTATGCCTATATGGCATTCTATCCCTATATGGCTATTTTGTAACTATATTTTATACTTATATTGACATATATTGATGTATGTGTACATGGCTATTTGGTTAATACAAATATTTTTTATCGATGGTGTCCATATTTGCTCTTTTTGACAATGTCAAAAGCATGGATGCATATAGATTAAGGCAAAAGACTTTTCCTTTTAGATTAGCAATGCATAGAGTTTCAAAAAGTATCCTTGATATTAAAAAAAGATATGTGTTTATACCATAGCAGCAAAAATATTTTGGGGAAAAAATCAGCAAACCAAAAGTATAAGATTTTTTTTAAAAATCAGGAAAAAGTCTAGAAAAAATCAGAAAAAAATCAGATTTAAAAAGAAAAAGGTAAAAAAAAGTAGAAGAGATAAAAAAAATTTTAAAAAATTTTAAAGGCATTTCCATAGCATAGAGATATAGAGAGCAAATAAAATAAAGAGTATAACTAATAAATTGTAAAAAATAGATTTTTGTAGTTTATATTCATATCGTTGATAACATTGCATTGCACATATTTCAAACTCAAATAATTGCTTCACATTGCATAACTAATAATAGATGTTGATAGATGAAAAAATTTCAATTACAATATGGATTTTACAAAGTCAACCTAAGCAGTTATGCAATTACTTCACATTGCATAACTAATAACTAGGAGCAGCTCCCAATTGCATTTGCTTGTCATGGCATTCTATGAGACCACATTTCTTTGAGGCATTTTTTCAAAAAATTCACTGCCTTGTCTATACTACCACAATTTTGATACATGTCTACCAAAGCATTTTTCAAATAGTTCACTGCCTTATCTACCACCATGAGACCTCATTTGTTTGAGGCATTTTTTCAAAGAGTTCACTGCCTTGTCTATTCCACATTTTTCATACATGTCTATCAAATCATTTTATCAAACAGTTCATTGCCTTGCTACTATGGCTAAAACCTAAAACAGGTGCTTTCAAACAAGCTATGGATTCTCATGGCATTCCATCACCATGAGACCACATTTCTTTGAGGCATTTTTTCAAATAGTTCACTGCCTTGTCTATGCTACCACATTTTTCATACATGTTTACCAAAGCATTTTATCAAACAGTTCACCTTCTTGCTGCTATGGCTAAAAGCCTAAAATAGGTGCTTCCAAACAAGCTATGGATGCTTGGAAAAAATCCATCAAAGCATAATAATAAGCAATAGCATAGACAAGGCATCAAACTCTTTGAATAAAAGTTTCAAAGAAATGTGGTATCAATGGTGGTGGAATGCATCGACAATCCATAGCAATTTTCTTGTCATGGCATTCGTCATTCCATTCCATCACCATGAAACCACATTTCTTTGAGGCATTTTTTCAAACAGTTCACTGCCTTGTCTATGCTACCACATTTTTCATACATGTCTACCAAGGCATTTTATCAAACAATTCATTGCCTTGATGCTATGGCTAAAAGCCTAAAAAAATTACTTTCGAACAAGCTATGGATGCTTGGAAAAAATCTATCAAAGCATAATAGTAAGCAACAAGCTATGGTCTCATGGTTTTTTTTCACACGAAAATCAATGTGATTTTATTCACATTTTTTTGCAGGTTATAAACACTTTTTTTTTTGTCAATTTTGTTGTTTTAAATGAAATTCAATTTTATGGTGGTTTTGTTGTTTATATGATGATATGTGATATTCTAATCCTAATTCATGCTTCTAGGTTGCATATATATATATATATATATATATATATATATATATATATATATATATATTGTTTTTACATTTTTTTGTACCAACGAACCCAAAATGAATTGAACCCCCCTCCAAAATTTTTTGGCCAAACCGGTGAACCGAACCACCAAACCTGAACCTCAAAACCTATTCCAACACTCTTCATTTTTCCTGCACAAACCTAATTGACCACCAAATTATGTTGCCCCTTGACTTTACCCACGTTTACTCCCTCAAACCTCTCTTTTTCATTCAAAACCCCTATTTTCCCAACTAGGGCATGTCATGCCATAACATACTTTTGACCTCCCCTGTCCTTGCAGACCTTTTGAACACATCAAACTCCACAATCTCACCCTATTTCCAACCTATTCTAACTTATTTTCAAGCAATTTCTTTTTTTCACCTCTTTTATCCTTGCTTTTAAGGGGCCTCAATTTTGAATTTTCAACAGGGGCAGTGTTAGTAATCTCTTCCAATTCCCTTACTAATGCTATTTTATTATTCATACTCCCTATCCTACTTACATCAGGCCCATATCACCGAGACATAGCCTGAACAATAGGTGGAATAGCCTATTTCAACATACTACACTCAAACCCTTAAGGGATCGATCCGGTTGAACGTAGCTCAGAGCGATCCACGTGTTTGGGTGAGAAAGAGGACCATGCCAAGCATGAAAATGCCTATTTGAATGTGTTGTAACAGTACATTTGGTCACATGAGTTGCAGAATGAAAGTTGCACCACTTTGCAAACTTTCCATTGCTTCCATTTGATACTTTTTCCATCAACTGAAATCTGAACACCACGGGAAAACCACTTTGAGATAACAAAAACCAAGAGAGTTTATTGTAAAGGGACCCAACACGATCCCATGGGATCAGACGAGAATTTTCTAAGAATCACGGTGTCCGAGTAACCTCATGCTAAAGTTTGCAGCCATTTTTCCCTTTGGACCC
>VDFB02049217.1:17704824-17715771 GCA_007258455.2 Sequoia sempervirens | reverse complement strand
CATTTGACACTTTTTTTATCAACTAAAAACTGGACACCATAGGAAAACCACTCCAAGATAACAAAAACTGAGAGAGGTTATTGTAGAGGGGCCCCAATGTGATACCATCAGAATAGGCGAGAATTTTCTAAGCATCACGGTGTCCAATTAACATCATGCTGAAGTTTGTAGCCATTTTTCCCTTTGGACCCTTAAGGGATCAATCTAGTTGAATGTAGCTCGGAGCGATTCTGTGTGTTTGGGTGCAAAAGAGGACCATTCCTAGCGTAAAAATGCCTATTCAGATGTGTTGGAATAGTCTATTTGGTCACACGAGTTCCAGAACGAAAGTTGCACCACTTTGCAACTTTCCACTGCTTCCATTTGACACTTTTTTCATCAACTAAAAACTGGACACCACAGGAAAACCACTCTGAGATAACGAAAACTGAGAGAGGTTATTGTATAAGGGCCCAACGTGATACTATCAGATTAGATGAGAAGGTTCTAAGTGTCACGGTGTCCGATTAACCTCATGCTGAATTTTGCAGCCATTTTTCCCTTTGGACCCTTAAGGGATCGATCCGGTTGAACAAAGGGTCTATACTCTAAACTTATCCAGACCTTACCAACTCCTGGGGGCAATTCTAAGGTGTCAAAACTTCAAAACCCACAATTAGATCTCAATTATACCACCGTACAATGGGTAAACCACAAAACCCTCTATTGTAGCCTAAACCCTAGGGGTTTATTGAAAATGATACTTCCAAAGCTAACCACAACCTAAAAATTACTCAAATAAGTTTTTGATACCCTACACAAGCTCAAACAATCATAAAATAATGCTTCCCTACACAAAAACACAATTTAACTCTTCAAAACCACCATTTTTCTTAAAGAAAACTCACTTTTACACACATGGGTTTCACACCCATCTCACTTTTAGACCTCCCCAACACTAACACATCATTCCCACACCTTAATAAGGTTAGTGCAGACCCATTCCTCAAGTTACAGAGGCTACAGAAAGAGGAATGGGTCAAAAAGCCATTTTTATTGACTGAAAACCTTCAAATGTACAAGTTCGGGTCAGTTTTAGTAAATTGATGATATTCTACTCCTTATTTTCCTTGATGAACAAAACCTACTGAATGGTGCTCCTACACCAATCATAGATTGACCTTCGTGTTGCTCCTAAAGTTTGGACCACATCCATTACCTCCACATAAAACTTGGCATCCTTTGTCTTCTTGGTTCCCATGCCTTGATATGGTTATGCAAATGAAAATGAAGCAAAGTAATCATCTCCTTCTCTGTTGGCTAGAAGAATGCATGCTTAATTTTTTGATACATGATATCATCTCTCTCATCTACTCTCATGGTTGAATACCTAAATCTAATATGGTGGGCCTCCAGAGTTCCAGTCATCTTTCTTCCTCTTCCACCAAATGTTGGCCCAATCCACACGTCTGCCAGCCTAATTGACTTTTTTTTTGAAAGCTGAAGTTTCTCCTAAGTCACCAGTGTTTCTCTATTTTCCTTTTCATACTCTTTCATTGCTACAGATCATCTCTAGAATTTAATCATTTGTACCACATGTGGCTTATGTGCTTTGAATCCTTGCATCTAAAGGAAATTTCCTCAACATAAATACTCTCTCAAGGTTAACAATCATACATTGACCTTCTTTCCCATCTTAAATTTTGGACCACATCCATTACATCCACATAAAATTTGACATCCTCGGTCTTCTTGGTTCGCACGCCTTGATATGGTTATGCAAATGAAAATGAAGCCAAAGTAATCACCTCCTCCGCTGGCTAGAAGAATGCATGCTTAATGTTTTGATACATGATATCAACTCTCTCTTTTGCTCTCATGGTTGAATATCAAAATCCAGTATGGTGGGCCTCCAGAGTTCCAGTCATCTTTCTTCCTCTTCCACCAAATGCTGGCCTGATCCACACATCTGCCAGCCTAATTGGCTTTGTTTTTGAAATCTGAAGTTTCTCCTGAGTCACTAATGTAGCTCTCTCTGCCTTTTCAAACTCTTTCATTGCTACAAATCATCTTTGGGACTTAATCATTTGTATGACATGGTTGATGTGCTTTGAATCATCAGTAATAGTCTTCAAAATTGGCTGCTAGTACAAGTTCATTCTGCTTTCATAATTCTTTATAACCATGGAGTTTATCCATTCCTTGATTCCATCAAGTGAAGATTGAGGAATGGCGTCAATGTGGAGTACATCTCGCTTGAATTCTTTGAAAGCAATAGCCATATCAAATTCCTTTTTTCCAAGTCCTCTCTCAAGGTTAACAATCTCAATCTCACTAATAGTGATTACTACTAAGAAAGGTAATTCCACCAACTCTACCAAACAGTTTACCATAAGAATATTAAAATCAAAGACTTTGAAAGGAACTCCATGAAAACCAAGCTCTCTAAATGGTACATATCAAATTCTAGTTCAAAATATTTTAGATGAGGTTACTCCCATAGCTCTCTTACTCACTTGACAAAACCTTGAAACTTTGTATTGATTTTATTTTTCCTGTCCCTCTCTTGTTGTTCTTCCTCAATTTCATCAAGAACATACATTGACCTTCTTGACCCTCCTAAAGTTTGGACCACATCCATTACCTCCACATAAAACTAGACATCCTAGGTCTTCTTGGTTCCCATGCCTTGATATGCTTATGCAAATGAAAATGAAGCAAAGTAATCATCTCCTTCTCCATTGGTTGGAATAATGCATGCTTAATGTTTTGATAAATGATATCAAATCTCTCTTCTACTCTCATAGTTCAATACCAAAATCTAGTATGGTGGGCATCTAGAGTTCCAGTCATCTTTCTTCCTCTTCCACCAAATGCTAGCCCGATCCAGACGTTTGCCAGCCTAATTGACTTTGTTTTTGAAAGTTGAATGGTGTAGGAGCACCCACACCTCACCCTCAATTTTTGATTGTTTGATGGTAAATTGGGAGGAAAGTTGGTAAATGTTAGTAAGTTGAGGTCTTTTTGTCTTTAATAAGGTCTAATAGACCAATCTTCTATGCACTTTGGGAATTAGTAGGCTAGGGTGGACAAATGTGCAAAAACACTCTTGAATTAAATAATTGTTGATATTGCCATAAAGGAAAATTATGTAAAAATTAGGTGGGAGTGCAGAGAAAGAGTCTAAAAGTCATGTTATAAGGGTTTCTAAGTGGTCCTAGGCCTTTAGAGTATTAAATTTGCATGATAAAGCTTAGTAAGAAAAACCATTCTTAAATAATAAATACTATTATTTCTAAGCTTAATAAGGGTTGGTGGTTCAAAGGTAGTTATGGGAATTGAAGGGAGATGATTTTCATTTGAAATGTATTAAAAACATCATTCAAGCCTGAATGGGGGTTCAATCAATAGTTTTTTTGAAGATTGGTGCTCTTCACAACGCCTAAAACTGTGGAATTTCAACATTTTTTTGAGTTTTCAGTTTCTTTTCTATGTGTATGGCCTAGTACAGGCCTCTTATGAAAATAAATTCATGAAACATTATGGTGGCAGGTCTTAACCTAGATTTCAATATGTTTTGATACACCTTTGGTTGTTTTAGTGAAAGGAAAATCCATTTTTCTTTATTCCGCCTATACAGACTAGCAGGGTCTGAGTTTACTTTAATTTTTGTGACGGAGCCCTTCCTCCTATTGTGGTGAATTTTGACTCAGAGGAAAGGTTTACAATGTGTTTTTTTCAAGTTTCCTTAACTCTTTTAATAATGGTAAGGAGTTTATAGGGTTGGTGATGTTGTTTTAGGTTGAGAATGTGAGATTTTGGCTTGAAATGGAGGAACCAAAGTGATGATTTTGAGATCTACTGAGTCTAAAGGCTAGGTGAAGGTTTACTATGTGTGTGCAGACCCTAAAAAACTTGTTTGATGCTTTGGTGAGGTTTGGAAGGCCTTGGAGTTGTGAGATGCTAAAAACCCTACGTATTTGTTAGAAAATTGAGGGTTTTAATCAATTATGGCTTAGAGGTTGAGTGCTTTTCTAAAACCTGTGGAATTGGGAGTTTTGTGACCTATTTGATGACTTTCCAAGAGCTTGTGAGGTTAGAAGAAGTTTAAAGAGCAGTTTTTTTATAAAACAAGGCTAATTTTGTAGCCTTTTTGCATGGCAGTTTGAAGGATCTCCAAGAAATTGCAAAGAAACCTTGTATGTTTGGCTTGGGAATGGTGTTGGGGGTTTGAGTAGATGCTATATTGATGATGATATGGTCCTTGACAGGAATTCTCTAAAATTTAAGCCAAATTGTTGAGTTTTGAAGCCTTTTTGTTGGTAGTTGTTCCAAGATGGCCAAATGAAATAACAAAGGTTGTTGATTTACTAAAATCTGATTTGTTTGAGTCTTCTCCACCTTGACTCTGCATCACTAAAGTTTCTCCTGAGTCACCAGTGTAGCTCTCTTTTCCTTTTCAGACTCTTTCATTGCTATAGATCATCTCTGGGATTTAATCATTTGTACCACATGGTTGATGTGCTTTGAATCCTTGCATATAAAGGAAATTTCATCAACATAAATACTGCTACTAATAGTACATTTACAACCATATTCAACTATTTTCCTTCAAAAGGCTACAAATTGAAATATTGACTTAAATAGCCTTCAAGAGGCTTTAAATAGACTTTACAAATGATTCTACATCTTTCCAATCATGCCTAACTATTCTTTTTGTAACTAACACGACTTATTACATTATAAATAAATTGTGGATGTGTTATGACCTTATTCAATTAACACAACTCATAACACAAAACTAACTTAAAAGATTTTCGTGAACCAAGTTTTCTCAATAACCTTGGTGCTCCTACACCAAATTTCATTATTTCAGTAAATGTCATTACAAGTAAATCTCATTACAATGCCTTAGGTACTCTATTCTCACATATATTTTACAATGTCGCTCATACATTCGAGATTCTCTTATAATGTCTACATCATAGGTTCTCATTTAGAGGTTAACTTCAAATGAGAAACTTGAGATTCCCTCACAAAGCTTCACACACTCCTTTATAATGGCTTGAAATCAAAATTGAGATTTGTCAAGATCAGCAAAATAAGGATGTTGCATTGCTTTTTTGGCTGAGATTCTCTTTGATGGCTCCAAAATCAGCATTTTCTACAAGGAGAGACCAATAAATTTTTACTAGTTTAGTTACAGATAGGCAAAGTAAAAGAATAGAAAGAAATAGCTCATGTCCAAAATGGAAATGAAATGAAAATAGATGGAAAGCACTTACAGATAGGCATGGCCATCTCTCAACTTAGTCACTCCTTCTCATACATCTTCACTACGATTTCCAAGATACCTATTGCACACAACACCTCTCATGAATCTAGAACATCTTGAAATTCGAGATGCTCCTCTAATGTCTACATCATAGGTGCTCATGATAAGGTTAACTTCAAATGAATAACTTGAAATTCTCTCACCAAGCTTCGAACACATTTTTGTAATGGCTGAAAATCATAATTGAGATTTGGCTTCATTATCAAAATAGGGATGTTGCATTGCTTTTATGCCTGAGATTCTCTTGGATGGCTCATAAATCTGCATTTTCTACAAGGGCACACCATTCAATGTTTACCAGGTTACTTACATATACGCAAAGTAAAATAAGACATGATAGCATTGGCATCAAACAAATTAACGTGGATACAAGTATAAATTAATAAGAACCATTGTGCATATACTTACAAATTAATCCAATGAACCATCTGGATCTTCTCTACTCTTTATTGTGTCAAGTATTGCCTCATGGTCAAACTCACAGACCTTCCACAAGGTCTTCTTCAAAGATCTACCCCCATATTTGCTCAAACAAACATTGGATGCCACAACAAGGTTCAAGTAATGAAGAATCTTACAATGTGTGTCAAAGTCCTCAAACAACCAATGTTTAACACTCGTATGTGGGTACCTTCTAAGCCACGCTCCAGTAACAACAATTGAGCCTGTAGGATATTTGATGTTTTCTCCATCTATAACTGGGGCTTCCGATTTCTTTTTGGCCTCAACACAAAGACACAAGTAATAGTTTGTTCCCTCTTCGTTTTCTTCATCTTCAATAACTGCATTAACATGCCCTACATTGATATGTGCATAAAATCACTTGAAATTAGTCAACATTACGAATACAATACAAAGTAAGATAACAATATGGAATTTGAAAAACTAAGCAAGTAGATATATTACCTGGTTGAACTAGATCTGATACGTGGTCAAAGTAAACCGATGATTCCATTTGTGTTAGTTCCAATACCATCGGAGGGCAATATGTGTGAAGTGGGGTAAGATAACTTGTCAACCATTTGTCAATCCACTCCCCTGACTCACAATCATTCCAAGCTTGCATTGTACATGATGAACAAAAGCATACCATCTTACGTGTATCGATACTCCATGAACCTGCATTTGATCTAAGGAAAGAGTGTAGCTCACTCAATCATGTTAGTGTACAACAATCCTCATATGGTGCAATGTTAGTATCATCCATCAACCAAAAAAATCTACGAACTGAAGACATATCTTCATTACCTGGACCCATCGAAGCATTACACCACTCGACGATTGAACTTGCATCTATCAACTTTGCACTTTCTTTATACTTTAACTCTTCTCATGCTAATGCTCTTTTCACGCATGCTCCTGCACCATCATGCTCCCCCTTTCCATGCCTATCCTCACAAAAGTTCCACATATGTTGAACACCTATAGTGAGATGCATCCTGCACAACCAGTAGAACATGCGCGCGTTCTTGAACTGTGTTGCACAATTATCTAACCATATTATATGTCGACCGTATGCTATGCCCCTTCGAGCCAAATCACTATAGAACATGTGGAAGCAACCTTGCACGAACTTTGGAGAATGTGTGCGATCATCACTAATATAAAAGTGATACTCCCTCAATACCTTTGTTTGGTCCTCTGTACTATCAGCTACATGAATGAATGCTATGTGCACAAATATTAAAACTTGTGTGGAGTTGTAATACTGTGATTGCACCTCACATTGTGGCTATAGAGTGTACATCTCTATGAATTCAACCACTAATACTATGCTGCCAACTGGCAAGGTGTCCTTGCATAGCTTGAATTGTGTGTCCAGTCATCGGGCTCTATGGGTATGCCTTGCATACTCATACACTAGATTTTCATGAAACATGGACATAAACTAATACACTAGAATCTTCTCAATAACCAAATCATACCTTTTTGCTCGAGACCCATCTTTTGTAGCATATGCCACTGTTTTATACTTCCTGAAATCTACTTGTTTATGCCCCACCTCATATGTGCTTTCCATATGTTGACATACTTGCATTAGTTGCAAGCCACCGCAACGCTCGCATGAACCATCCAAGCATGTTGTCCTGTAGAATATTTGGCCATCCTCTATTTGACATAAATTTTTTGATAAGAACTCTCTTGAAGATTTTGGTGGGGCTTCCATGCCACAATCCTGCAAAACATCATTAGTATGCAAATCTAAACATATAGAACAGTAAACATCATAATGGTTAGCGAATTCAATATGTAGTCTACAGCAAAAAGTAGTGTGTGTGTGATTTATCTTGACATAAAAAGGTTTAAGCATTTCAAAAAATCTTTGAGAAATACTAATTTGAGGATAAGCATTTTGAAATTTATGAAAAAATTGGGTTTGAGTCATATCCAAAAAATGCTTTGGAAGTGGCTCACAGTTTCGACTACCGATTCTCCTTCTTACGACATCCCTTTGATTCAGAGATGGCCTTGTATTATTCTTCCAATAATCTTCAATTAGTGTTCTCAATGCTTCAACAACTTTTCTATCTTTATGTGGCAGTCTTCCTGAGAATTCCCATAATTCATTTCAATTGGTGCCCTCAATTCTTTGTTTCCTTTGAACGGATTTTGATAAAGTATTTCTACTAATTCCCATTTTTTCACTTGTCTTTTTAATAAGACGAGATCTCTTTGTTTGATAGCTTACCAAAGTCAATATAATGACACATCGAGTGAAATTACTATCCTTTGAGCGTGAGGTCTTACCCACACTCTCATATAAGCATCCATTAGATTTTTCACAATAGTGTTTTTATTTGATGCATTCGATGTTCTCAACCCAAGAGTTTTCATGATGTTTCTGTACTTTAAACCCCGCATCATTTGAACAAATAGTTGACATCTTCCAGTCTCATTTAGCCTTTCAAAGAAAATTTTCCAAATCTTATAAGCATATATTCTATAAGTGTGTTCTGGAATCTTACCTTCCATGTGCTGAAAAATATCCTCATCAATATTAATCAAAAACTTTGGCTTTCTACCCAAATTTCTAGGTGGTGTTCTCTTAGGTACATACATCTCAACATTAGCAATTTTATCAATATTTAATTGAGGTGGGCTAGATTGCGTACCTTTGACTGAGGGTGGAATAGAATACATACCTTGAGGTTCACGTGGGGATGATGGCATACTTGTTCATCAAATTTGAGTGATGTTGTACTCTCAACTTCAGATGTGGTGGATGGTGTCCAACCATACTCACTTGTGGTAGATGGTGTCCCTCCATATTCGCTTATGCTTAATGGTGTCCCTTCGTATTCACTTGCAGTAGAAGGTGTGTCTCCAACTATGGTATCTGAATCTCCCCTAGCATGACTCTTTCACATTCATGCCCTTTGTGCTGCCAATTTCTTTTCTCTTTTTGACAGTTGAGGTTCCTCTTCAACTGGCTTGTTTTCGTCAATTGTTCCCAGTTTGTGCTTTTCACGATATTATGTCATCCATTTTTTCTCTTTATCTCTAAAGGCTTGGAGCTGATCATCTATTAGTTTTTTCCATTTAACAGTTTGTTTCTTCGGCATGATGAATAATTTTACCTGTGCACAAAAGTGCTAAGTCAAGTCAAATTAACTAATAGTGAAGGGTTGTAAAAGTCTATTAAAAAGGGAGACCAATGATCACCTCTTTCAAATGTAAGTTTTCAAAGTTGAAGTGGTTTGTTTTAAGAGGGAAACATTATAAAATTCCATGATAAACTTGAATGGAGGATGATCTTGGATTGGGTGTGAAACCAAATGAGGAAATGTTGAGTTTTCCTTAACAAAATTGAGCTTTTGGTGACTGAAATTGAATTTCTGAGTTGGGAAGCATTATTTTATGTTAGATTGAGCATGAACAAGGTATATTAGGCTTGTTTCAATAGTTTTCAAGTTTTGGAGTGTTTGGCAAGTGCTACATTCAATAAAACATACGGTTTCTAAGCCTAGGGAGAGGGTTTTATGGTTTGGGTGGTAAATGATTGAATCTCTGCAATCTAATGCTATAATTTGAAGTTTTTATAGATATAAAGTGCTTCCCCAAGGTTTTAGGAGATTTGGACACATTTTGAAGGTGGTCCCATTGTAAAAGTGGGCTAATTTGGGCCCTTAAAAGCGTAGAAAACTTAATAATTTGTGCAGTTTGGTACAAAACAAGCATTGGTGATTGTTGGATATGTTGAAAGGCTCTGTAATGGGTAAAATAAAGGTATCTAAATGGTCCTAGGTCTGTAGCAAAAAAATTCATTGTGGTGGCAAGTCTTAACTTGGACTTCAATCTATTTTGAGACTCCTTTGGTTGTTTCGGTGAACAAAAAACTCCATTCTTCATGATCAGCTTGTACAGACCAGTAGGGTATGAGTTTTACTTTAATTTAAATATGGATCCTTTCCTCCTACTGTGGTGACCTATGATTCAAAGGAAAGGCCTGTAATATGTTGTTTTCAAGTTTCATGTTTCTTTTAATAGTGGTAAGGCGTCTATAGGGACGGTGATGTTATCTTAGGCTGAGAATGTGAATTTTTGGCATGAAAAGGAGGAACCAAAGTGGTGTTTTTGAGATTTAATGAGGCTAAAGGCCTAGTGAAGGTTTATTTTGTTTGTCAAAACCCAAAAAAACTTGTTTGATGCTTTGGTGAGGCTTGGAAGGCCTTGGAGTTTTGAAATATAGAAAACCCTAGATATTTATGAGTAAATTAACGGTTTTTGTATTGGAAACCTATTTGAGCATGCATTAGGAGTATATTCCAATTTTTTAGATACATGTATGGAAAATTTGGTAGCATAGACAAGGAAATTAGCTAGTTTGTATAACTGTTTGACAAAATACCTCAATGAAAGCTTTGGAAGCATACACAAAGAAAGTTAATTGTTAAATTTAACAAAATTCCTCAAAGAGATGTGGTTTAAAAATGTAATAGGAAAGTGTATAGAATTATGTAATTTAAAATGTCCATTGACAACCTAAGGATGTAGCATGACAAACAAACAATTTGATCAACATGGAATAAGCAAAACAACAAAAATGAAAACAAGCCATAATAGAATGAAAGAAAATGTACAAAGACTTCACATACCTAAGAAACCAAAGTTTCAAATGGATGAGTTCTAACCAATTATGTAGCCTTTGCTTCTTCTTTCCTCAAATTCCTCAAAAATTTGACTTTTTCAAAAGCTTGTTCCCCTCCAAACTTCAATTGTATATCAGTTATCACTGTAATTCAAACTTGAATTCATATTATATTCCTTTCAATGTAAAAACTCTGCTATTTCATGCAAAGGTGATGGAAATATCATAAAAAAGGTGGTGGAATCAAAAATCATGCATGCGCACTTCACTCAATCACCAAAAAGCTACTTTTTGTCAGAGCACGCACAGAACCAGGAGAATATGTAGAATGTGGGCTAACATCACGGGTATATTGTGTTTTTTAACTATTTTTAGTGTAATAGAAAACGCGCTCGCATTATAATGAAAGCACGTTATTTCTTCCTAAATGACCATATCTCTATTTATTAATAACACACTCACATTATGATAAAGTTATTTTTTTTTTAAGATTTAGAGGGTATACCCACTCCAACCCACTCCCACACTCTTTCACCCTCTCCCA
>VDFB02049217.1:17683583-17704724 GCA_007258455.2 Sequoia sempervirens | reverse complement strand
GAGCCTATAACTCTGGTTGATATGCAGAGTGGTTGTGTTATATCAATTATGTAGTGCATTCAAGCACAACCCATGTTTAATGGGCTATTCTAGAGAGTGATCAAGATTTTCCAAACCTTATGAATGCTACTTAAAAGTGTATAGCTTAAACTACAAACCAAGTTTGTTACATAATTGAATGCAATCTTGGGTTATCACAAACTATAATAATGTGATCTGCTAATAACCATTATGGAAAGTATTAAAGAAAGACCCATGCTATATAGGATACATTTCCATGATTAGGTTTACATACCTTAATGATCAAACACAAGCTTCCCACACACTCTAGGATACAATCCAGATCATACCACAACTTTTTCAAGACAACTAATTTTTTGACCCAAGATTTAAGGTTGTTTTTTAATACCAACAAAAGCATTGGTAAGAGCATGAATAGGGTACAAACCCTAGGCCTCCGTAGAAACATAAACAATAACTCTAGCAGATTAGTGAGGTTGCAATACGAGAAAGATTGAGACATTATAGCTAATAAAAAAATCTTGCAATCTAAAGATTGTAGCCAATAACAAGCACACTATGTAGCTTAGTGACATTTATAAATGCAATCTATGGTAAGAAGAATGACAGTCACTTGAGATGTGACAGTCAAAAAGAGGCTGAGCAGTGACAAGATAATAAAGCTCAAACCTTGCATAGTAAAATGGAGATTTTAACAGTGAGTTTCCTTACCCCCTTTCCGACCTTAAGGGTTTTTCAAATGCTTTTGGTAGTGTTAGACAAGGAAAATGCAATCAAGGAATGACTGTCCAAATGAAGTAACAGCGGTAATCATAGGTTTAATGTTTCTTCTTAGCCATTATTGTATAATGGAGGTAGTGGATTGCATGTTTGAGTAGTGTTTTGAGACTCACCAAAGATGGGAAAATAGTGAATAATACCTCGTGGATCAGTGTCAAATAATGTTGAAGGATCTTAAGAACTACAATACTGAAACAATGAGTCCCCTCAGTAAGTAGGGCAGCCTATAGGCAGTTTGATTTTATAGAAGGATGCTCATGAAAGGAATCTTCAAGTGATAGTGAGTGATCTGTTTAAGATTGTAGCTAAGGGTGCAACACCCAATCTTAAAGGAAGTTAGCAAAGCAGTAAATGTGCAAGAAAATAGAATCGTACACAACAAACAATTCGCAATGTTATCTTCCATAATTCCTTGAGTTTGAAGACAAAAAAATTTCATTGTATCTTCATGATGAAAGTGGTGAGTTTAATGGTCAATCACCGGCAACCATGATTTTAAAACATGCTATTGTGCTTATGGAGGCAACATTTTCAGCAAGGCAGTGAGTGGTGGTTTGGAACAATGGCAGGTATGAAGGACTTGCTTTATATGCATACTATGCAGCCTAGCTTAAGACAGCGTTCTTAGAAGAGATTGAAGGTGGATTATGGAACCCAAGGGTTACCATGAAAAGGATTAAAAGCAGCATCTAGATTCATTTAAAAGCCACCATGAAGATATTAAAGATGTCGCCATGCAAAACCTAGTAGGAGTAATGAATAATACATACAAGAGGATAGTGTGTTGGGGCGCATTTAGAGATCTCCATTATCTAATTATAGGGAAATACATCATTTATATATATTTTAATTAAAAGAAATTATTCTAAACCCTATATAGGATACATTGATACTTCAAAAGCCTCTGAAGGAATTTGAGATTATTCAAATATATGTCAAGTAACATTCATAAGGTTTAGAAAATCTTGATCCTCTCTAGAATAGCCCATTAAACATGGGTTGTGCTTGAATGCACTACATAATTGATATAACACAACCACTCTGCATATCAACCGAGTTATAGGCTCTTTATTGCAGCAAGAGGTAATCACTCTTCGATCATGCTATAATTACATCCTAACCTGTTAAACTTGAGACAACTGAATGCACCCAATGATGATTGACACCTACATTATACAACCTGAATTAACTACATTATATGAGTGCCTCCATTTCTATCACAACATAGCCACATTAAACTTGGGTCACACATGAATGCATCCTGTATTTTGTTATAGCACAACTATGCCACATGACCAATACAGCTTATGGATCACATAATTACTAGTAAAGAATATGGTCCTCACAGATCTTATGGTGATTCCACACAACAAAATCTGGACATGAAATTCTCAAAACCCTAAACCTCTAAAAATGAAATCGATGAGATGTTGCTTTAAAATATGATTTTCAAACCTGGAACTACAAATCTGACTTCACAACTGAATTCTGTAAAAAGACAATGACTACCCTCAACCTGGTGATATCTTCTTGAATTTTTTCTGATTTTTCCCAAGAAAATCATCCTTAGTTCTCCACAAACTGTCTCAAGTAGAGCAAAACACTGTCACAATAAATTAGGCACGAACTCGCTTTTCTTTATGTCGGCCACAATTTGGTTTTTTTTCAATTTTTCATGTTTGTCGAACATTCGACGAAAATAATAGCCTACATTTCGACGAACACCAGGTTCGTCGAAATTTTGACGAACATCGGGGATAAACTTTCAAAAAAATTGGAAATTACACATCAAATTTTACAAGCACCCGACGAACATCGTATTTTACATATTTCGTCGATCTGTTTCGTCGTATTTTGCAGTCAAATCTATTAGTGCCTTTCCAATGCTATGTAAGAATCATGAAAATCGAATATTGTAGAAAAAAGTTATGAGATCGAGAGCCATAAAACAAGAGCTAACTTCAACCAATATAATAAATGCTGCAAAACAAAAAAAAAATACAAAATAACCTACACCATTACAAAATTGATGAAACCAGTTTTCTGTCAATATCTCGTTAAAAAAAAATTGCCTCTTGGATTGCAAGTTATAGCGATTTGAAAAAATGGCCTATTTGGCCCTCCAAGAAATAAAACTAGGGACCAGTGGCTTAAAATATTGGCCCCCAATCGCACAATATGATCGCTGCCTACACATAGTGTTAAAAAATAGCACCAGCAGCTAGTAGTGGTGTCGTTGGGGGCTGACGAAACCAGGGCGACAAACAAAGGTCATGCCGCCTGGGCTTAGCCCCTCCTGCTAAGGCGAGACCACAGACTTAAATCCCATCGAACCAGGTGCTCCAAACATAGTGGACAAAAGAAACTTCATTGGTGGAATTAAAAATATTTCAAAACAAAACTTTATATTTATTAACCTGCCAATTATAATGAATTTGTACCAGCAACTGACAGTGACTTGACCGAGTGCAAACCGATGTAGAAGACTACAAAAATATTATGCCAACAAAGTACAATATTGATGTAGAAAAGAATATGGGAATGAATATTATAGATTTTGTAGAGACAATGATTGATGGTGTCATACTAGAGCCATATAGTATAGCCAACTATGGATTTGTACGACCGATAAAAAAAATTGTCTAAGGCCTCAATAAAAAGTGTCAAAAATTGATGAATTTATAGGTTGATCCTTAGGTTTTTGGGCCTCCCAAACATAATGGCGAGGTCAATTTTCACACAAACTGCTCCAGAAAATTAGCTACCCTTGGATTTGGCAAATAAAACCCTTCCTTCAAACCTTTGTAGACTTGGGAAAATATATCAATTTTTGATGAAATGAAAGCCAAATTTGACTTTCTCTGATTCCTTGGATTCAATGGCAAGGTTTTCAAGACCCCAACTCACACGTAGCAAAATTTTCATGCTAAGATTGGTCTGACATATCTAGGAAGAATTTTGCAGCACTAAAGCTCTAATACCATGTAGGAGTTTATGGTGAACTCCTCAATACCCCAGGATCACCTGCAAGACAAAATGACTTCCACAAGAGAGATGGTAGAAATATCATGTTATGATTAAGGATGCAAGAATTCCAAAATAGTTTCCACAATGAATATGGCAATGTACATAATATGAAGCCTTTCTTATATAGGCAAGGTTGTTAATCCTATCACATGAGACAACTAACTTATAACAACCTAGGACACAAGCATTAAATAAATTCCATCTAGATAAGATAAGTGACAACTAATGCTTAACTACCTAAATATTCCTTCCTAGGACCTAAGTGGACTTAACAATGTAAATAGGACCTAGATAAGACTAGGTAGGAAAAATACCCATTTACACCGACATGATCCATGTATAAAGACACATAATTTAGATCAAGTATTTCTACTGATTGACTTGAAAATTAAGGTTTTTCATTGATGGGCTAGTAGCATCAATCATAAATGAAAAACCTTGATTTAATCAACCTTTTTCCTTCAATCCTAGAACCTCCATTATGTCTTATACAAAAAATTATAACAACACATTGAGAGATTTTATATCTATAAGTAGAAGTACTAATGCTAAAATCATAGGCAAGCCCTTTTTGTTATAGGCAAGAACATAAGAATCATTGATCAAAGTATATTTAATCAAATGACATGTTTGATTGAACGATGTCCTAGGGTGATCCCACAATAGTGGTTTACAATTTTTGGCCAAACTGGACACTGATATTTTTTTTTTAAACACAATCTCCACATTCGGGCACCTATAGCGATTAAACTGTAAAGAATTTGAAGATGATGCAAACTAGAGTCTTGTCATATTTTGTCTGTAGATTCTAAAAATATTTTTTTCAATTTTTTTGGAATCAGATTGCACTTCTTTTCCATCTCCCATGAAAATTGGTTTTTTTCAAAAACAGCATTTTTAAAAGTGGCCTTACACCATATAGCATAACTTTTTTCCTTGAAAGATAAAATTCAAATTCTTTCAAATTTAGATTTATTAACTCAATATCTAGTGCTTCCACTTGGTTAGATAGTTTTTATTGAAATTTTTTTCTTTAATCAAGTTTTCAAATCAAATCAATTACAATTCAGGACATAACACGACCGTATAACATAACTTTAACTGTATGTATCCAGATTTTTTTTATTTTATTTTTGGATCAAGGACTCCAATATATGGTGCACTCATATTTTTAAATTGTTTTTTGATAATATTCTATTTTTCCACTTGTGCAGAGCAGAGAGTTTTGTTTTCATGAAAACCTATATTTAATAAAACTTAAAAAATAGATAGATAATATAATCAAAACATACTAAAATTATATTCGTTGGATAGCTCGTTTTGAGGGGAACCCGATACTAGTTGGGTTTTGAGATCTTCTCCATTTTCATTCTCAAATCGAGCTTCGAAATGCAAAATTTTCAACAATTCGGTGCCTGGGAGTAAGGGTGAAAAAAGAGGGGTTCGGCCGAACTAGTGTTCCCGAACATCTTGGAAAGATTCGGTTGAACATGGGTTCGGCCGAACCCATGTTCGGCCAAACCACCAATCCATGCAATTAAAAAAAATAAATTAAATGGGTTTTTTTTGTTTTAGTCATATTCAATGGGTTCGGCCGAACCCACTTAAATATTGTTTTTTTATGGGGGCAGTGACTGGTTCGGCCGAACCCTATCGTTCGACCAAACCAATTAAATGGTTCGGTCGAACCATAGGGTTCAGCCAAACCCATTTGATATGAAGAATGGGAAAAATTCAAAATTTCCTTCCTCTTCAAAAGTGTAAACCACTTATGTGGCTTCACCCCCTACCATGGTGCACCATGTGCTACCACATGAATTCTACTAGGTTCAATCAAATATGTTTTAATTGAACATATGTTGGACCAATTCTACATAATTTTAATCATGCTTCAATTTAGTATTTTCATTTTTTACCAAAGTGGGACTAGCATTGGTGCTTTCACCCACATATTAGGGTTTGAAATTAAATTTCTTGATCTTTGTTCCATTCATACTCACCCAACCTTTTTTTTGTTTCATTCTTACATCTTGTATCATATATCCTTATACTCCATTGTTATTGGCCTATATTCATGCATACCTTATAGGCTTTGAGATCTTCTCACACCTTATTTGCTTTGATTTCCTTATCCTTGATTATCTAATGTATTTCTATTACATATGTGCCTTATACGAAGGGGTCATTTTGTTTTGTTTGTGAACTTTCTTCTTTCATAGAATTTGGTATTGCTTATCCTTCTATTTTAGACACACTCACTTCAATTATAAAATTTGACTCTCATATTTATTTTATTTATCCTATGACTTGTCATCATGATAAGTATAGACATAATGAGTATTTAATGTATGCTAGTGATACACCTAGTGTGATGGTAATTAATATGGTATAACTGCAAGCTTCACTTACTTGTAACATTATTGCACCTTATCTCAATATTCCTTCTGCATGTCATGATGCTTCTATTCCCATAGAACTATGATCTTTTGATATACACAAACTTCTTTTATATATAATGGTGCATTTCATTATTGTAGTCTCAAAAATTGTACTCCCTTCTTGGAGATAGTACAATTTTAAACTTAGTTTGGACCTATTTTAGTAACCTTGCATTCCAAACATTTAAATCGTCATTAATAGGCCTCTAAGACCCTTTATTATGTATCCCAAGGCTTATTTCGATTGAAATCCTGACAAATTCAACAAATATATTTAATTTTCTAACACCCCAACACTTCCTCAACCCAAAAAACTAGGGTGGGACTCATACACCACCTTGGGCATGTGAGTCCCCCTAGGTGGGACCCATATTTCACCTCGAGCGTATGAGTCTCGTTTGGCCCTTTTTTAGGGTTTGAGTGGGAAATTAAGATTTTTAATTCAAATTTTTGGTAAATGTCAACATTTTGGATCTAATAAATGGTAAATTAGATAGGATTCCTATAAAACTAAGATTTTGAATCATTATTTCACCAAGAACTTTTAAGCAAACATAGTCTCATCTAGATTTAGGGCTTTCAAGAGAGATTTTAAAGCATTCAAGAGAAATGGGCAAGAAAAGTTGAATTCTTGGAGCAACATTATAGTGTTTTTTGTAGGTCTTCAAGCTCACTTTCATTTCAAGATCTAGCATTGTCAAGGATTGATGATGGTTACCTATGGAGAATCATGATGGATTCTAGGTTGGGGAGATGCAACTAGCAATTGAACCAAACCTAATGACTTGTTTCCTAAGTGATTCCATATTCCATTATCTCTCTACTTTCTGCCTAAAGGAAGGTACATGCATTCTTATGGCTTATTAGGGTGATTAGAGATCTCCCAAATTGAGTCATAATCATTATCATGTTTCACTCATGCATCATATTCTAGGACATTAGAGTAGGGTTTCATTGCATTCTAGATCACTTAATCTTAGGAACATTTAAGATTAGGATCTTCACATATGTTTTCATTTAGATCTATTCTTTTTATCAAGGTTTGATTACCAAGTAGGGGTTTGACTGAGGAAAACCCCCCATAAGAAAATTAACAGAACATTTTTTTGTAGATTTTTAACAGGTTCAAACTCGAAAGAAAAGTTTGCAAGCATAGGAAGGAAGTGCAAAGATAGGAGAACAGTTTCAGATCGATCCCGCTTTTTCAAAAAGATCAAATGGGACTAAATCACCACCTTGAGCGTATGAGTCCTCGTATACCACTTTGACTAGTTTTTTGTAGATCCTAGTTTGCCACTGGAAGATTCCAAATTTAGCCCAAAAGCCCTAGACTGGGGCTAAATCAGTCAGTCTAGCGTATGAGTCCCAATGCACATCAAGAACAACAATTTTTAAAAGTTTTCAAGACTTTATTAGTCTTCATTTCTCCAAGTACTATGTTTATCCTTAGTTTATTATTTTGATTTTAAGTTTCAAATTCTAGGTCACATAGCTAGTTTTGCATTTTACTTTCATTTCCTTATTTCTCAGCATTTTCTCAGTGGTGAACCCCCTTTTTAATCACACCTATGGAAACCCTCATAATAGCTAAAAACTCCTTTCCCTCAATTGAGTCATCTTGGTTGAGGGATCTCTAGGGTTTCCTAATGAAATAAGAGTGAAATAGGTCCTAACCCCCTAGTTTCATCTCCCAAAAGGTGAAACCCTATTTTCTTTGGTTCATTTTGGTGAACTCGACCTTCAAACCCTTTATTTCTAATTTATAGTTCATTAAAGTCCTAGATTTAGCTTACATTAAATTTGCATTAGATCTTGTATTAGTCAATTTGCATTTAGGGATTCTTGCATTAGTGAAAAGTGCATATAGGTTGCATTTTTGCATCTTAAATCATTCAATTTCATTGAAATTATGTAATTACAAATTTAGTCAAGTCATTATACAAGCTAGAAACCTTAGAATCAAATCAAAATTTACTAAATTTGGTGTAAAAACCCTAATTCGGAACTCATTCACCCACCTAGGTGATTTAGTCCCTATACAAGTTATTTTTCTTGATTCCTTGGAATTCTGTGTTGATTGCTTTCACTATCCGAATCTACTAAAAACCCTAATTGGGACTCATTTGACCCTTTGGGTGATTTAGTCCTATACCAAACCTAAACTTGCATTTTACAACAATAAAAAATTTGTTTCTATGTTTCTATTTGTTGTTATTAGATCTCTATTTTAGTTGGTTGAGTTTATGTTTCATTCATTTTGTTAGATCTAGCTTAATTTGGTTTCATTTCAACTACATATTTCAATTGTGGATAGAATTAGATTATTGCACTTTTTTCAACTTTATCACATTAGTTTATATTACATTTGGCATTCATAAGAAAACAAAAAAAATTGAAAACACCAAAACCAAAAAAATGTTATCAATTGATGAAACCCTTGGAGAAAGCATAGTTATTTCAATATGTCAAATCTCTTTTTCCAAGTTAACCATGCCCTAGTAGCATTGTTGGTTCAAAAATATGAAGATAATAAAGAGCATCCCATCTATTACATTAGTAGGACAATGATTGATTACAAAACTCAATACACCACTCTAAAGAAAACATCTCTTCAGTAAAACAGACTTATCAGGGCGCTTAGCCAAATGGGTAATGTTATTAATTGAGTTTGACCTTAAATTTTTCTTACAAAAAGAAAATAAGGTACAAGCCTTGACTGACCATTTAGTTGAAGCACCTTCACCATTAGCATCATATAACATTGACTCGTCTGGTGATGATAATCTATTGGCAATCAAAGCCGATACATGGGAGCTATATTTTGATGGCTCTAAGTGTAGAACTGGCTATGAGGCAGGAGTTATACTAGTTTCACCTTCAGGAAATCCTATCCCCTTATCTTACTGCTTAAACTTCCTATGCACAAACAACACAATAGAGTATGAAGCTTTAATTGTTGAAATATGCGCTACTTTAACCCTGGGAGTTCAAAATATTAAGATATTTTGTGATTCGTAATTAGTCATTAAATAAATAAACGGATTGTATCAAGCGAAACATGAAAAATTATCAAAATATAAGGATCTCACAATGACTCTCTTTGAAAAATTTGATTCATATACCATTGATAACATCCCATGAAAAGATAATCGACATGCGGATGTAATGGAAAGTGCAACTTCCCTTATATCTCCTCAAGATCCTTTAAAAGACTTCACATTCCTTGTCCATACAATTATTCAACCATCAATAGAAGATAAGGTCAAAGAAGTTTTATCAACCACCATGGAAAGCTCTAGTGAATGGTATACACCAATATTTAATTATTTGAAAGAAGGTACCTTTTCTAAGCCGACAACTAAGAATATTCGAGCTCGTCTTCGAAAACTCGCATCTAGATATATAATCCTTGTAGACGTGTTGTATAGAAGGTCCTTTGATGGTCTTTTTCTTAGATGCCTTAAACAATCTGAAACCCCCATAGCACTTACGAAATCCCACATGGGTGCTTGTGGAGGTCATTTTGGAGGAAGTTCATTAGTTCAAAAGTTAATTCGCATAGGTTACTATTGGAGACATATGGAACAAGATTGTTTTGAATATGTTAAGAAATGTCACAAATGTCAAGTACATAGTAATTTGATTCATGCTCCTACCTCCGAGCTTTGTGCCCAAGTTCCTATTTGGTCATTCTCGATATGGGGTTAGGATCTTATTGGAAAAATATCACCACCTTCTTCCACTAGACATACATTTATAATACCGCAATAGATTACTTCACAAAATGGGTAGAAGTTGTTCCCCTTCATTCAACAATTGTTGATGTAATATATCATTTCAGATTGGAACACATTATTGCTCACTTTGGACTGCCTTCCACATTGGTTCCAGACAATGGGACATCATTTAAGAATAATTATGTGAAGAAGTTCTTAGAAACATTTAACATCCAGCATCATTTTTCAACACCCTACTACCCACAATCTAATGGTCAAGTTGAATCAACTAATAAGACTCTTGATAAAATCTTAAGAAAAATAGTAAGCAAACATAATAAGGATTGGAAAATTTAATTAACATACGTGTTATGGGCTTATTGTACTAGCATTAGAAGATCAATCAGAAATACTCCTTATAACCTTGTTTATGGTACCAAGGTGATAATTCCCTTAGATTTAGAGATCCCTTCATTAAGAATCACTCTTCAAGGACTTATTAATGATAATACTTATAAAGAACAATGATTACATCAGCTTGAACTACTTGATGAACAACGTATCAACACTCTTGAGCATCTCCAAGCTTACTCTAGATGAATACAACATAGTTACAATGATCATGTCATCCCTCATTCATTTAATAAAGGTGATTTGGTGTTATTTGAGAATCAACGTAATGTCAATGCCTCCCTGACTGAAAAAAAGAAAAATTCAGTCCTAATAGGTTAGGACCTTACATAATTGATGAAAGTTATGGGTCTAGAGCATACACGTTAACAAAATTGGATGGTACACCTATGAAAGAGCCTATTAATGTCATGCATTTTTGTTGGTACTATGCCTAACCTTCTTGAATAGTGTGAGTGATAAAGAAATGATGTTAGAGTTAGTAGATCATGGTATTCTATATTCTATTGCATTGCTTTGTTCTTGACAAACAATCATTTTTGTGTCCTGAATCTTAAAGTAATTATTCAAATTAGTTTTGGGTTGTTACTTTAGGTTTCATACTATTCAAGCTAATCTTATATGTTGTGTTAGATTAGATTAGATCTTAAAGTAATTATTCAAATAAGTCTTGGGTTGTTACTTTAGGTTTCATACTATTCAAGCTAATCTTATATGTTGTGTTAGATTAGATCCTTATACGCATTTAATGTTCTACAGTTACATCATCGGTGCATTTGATTTTAACATAACATACTCAATCATAGTGTTGCATCTAAAAGAAACTAAGATAGTTTTAATTAGATCACATAAAACATGTTAGATCATGGAGATATTTGTTAAATATTCTTACAAAGACTATTTGATAAATCACATTGTCATCTAACTCAAACACATAAACATAAACAACCAAACATAAATGATCATATATATATAGAAAATATTTTTAAGTACATATCATCAAAGATACAATGCTACTATGGTCTAAGACTACCAGATCCCTCAAGAGTTGGTGGTCGCCTCTATTGAGAGATGGTAGTATGTGATTGTGATCTACCTAGGGATCTTAGTGTATCATGTAGTCCCTGTACTCGCTTGAAATCCCTAGCATCCCATACGATGACCTTCATGCACTCTCGATCTATGTAGTCTCTCTTTCCCTACAATTTGACAACCTCTCCTCGTAGTCTTTTGAGCTCCACTAGATCTAGTGATGACTAAAGCTCATCATAAGCAGCCTGCAGTGTTGATAGCTCACCCATAGCTCGATTAGAATGCCTGGTGGTGCTCTCATATGCTCCTCTCAACCTCACGAAAGGCTTGAATAGCTTTGGATGCTGCTCCACAGTCAGTGGGGGAATATAGTCTGTGTCGATAGCCTCGTATGTGGGAAAAGGAGGAATGATATTTGCAGTCACTCGTCGGTAGAGATCCTATAACTCTCTCATAGACCTTACAAGATGGAAATCATAAGGATAATCAATACACATCATGACATATATATACATATATAAGTGAAAAACAAGAACACGAACATAATTATAAAAGAATAAGCGTAAACATAAATAATGCATCATCACCTAGGTCTCCTATATGCTATGTAGGAGGTATAGAAGATGCGCTACCCTCCCTGTGCTCATAAGTACAAGCATGTGCTACAGTTGATGACTATGATCTGGTAACCCGAGTAGGAACTAGATCTCTCCACTCGGGGTCAACTAAACCCTCACCTATTGTATCACTTCCATCACTCATCAGCTGGATCTCCTTCTCCTCCTCATCATCATCATCCTCCTCCTCCTCCTCATAGTCTAATTCTGCCTCCTTGTCATAATCCTCCTCTACCTCATCTACAAATAATTCTAAAGCCCTAATCTCCTCGCCTATCTCCTCCTCATCTTGTGATTTGGAATAGGTCATGCATAGCCTATAGGCTTATCCATAGGAAAGAATGGAGATGGTCATGCTACAACCAACTACTCCTCATAAGAATTTATAGAACCAATGTCATCAACGTAAACTAGAGATTGGGGTCATGTCGAGATCTTCATTGTCTAAATCATTAGATACAACATCATCGACTGTGATTTGTCTCGTATCTCCGGCCCTACGGGCACTCCGCACTTATTGTCTATAAAATGGACTTGCTACTAGGGGTACCTGTATCTGTCCAAATTTTCTCATGAAATGATCATAGTAGAAAGGTCTCATTATGTAACCGTGCTTTCCCAACAAAAATTGGTCCCTTTGCATCCTAGTCAACTGGTGGGTGTCATCTCACCACCAAGGTATGAGTTGGTTAGGTCTCAATAGGATCTCCTCCTGATCAAGATGATTGAATCTGACTCTCCAGTATAGAAAATCTCCATACTGTCATGCTTGCCTAATTGGATAACTAAAGGAGCATGGGTATCCCATGGCGCCTATAGTAGGATATCTTGTTGGTCTGGTACATGTGATATGCTCTAGGCATGAAACATGTAGTAGTGTACAATGCACCATACTGTCCACCTCCTGATAGGTGAACCATCCCAACTCATAATAGAGATGTGCTAGTATACTATGAACCCATGTGTAGATGCTCCTATGTTGCTCCATCTCTTGTATCATGTGCACTAGTCCTCCATCTAGGTGTGCTCCCTGGCCATCTAGAACTAGTTATAATGTTGTGGTAAACATCATGATCTGCCTAAGGAGTGGTGATCATGCATACAGTAGCCACTTTAGCTCAACACATGGCCCCAAGATCCTCTCCTAAATTGGACCTCCAAGGCAATACTAAATATCTGCTCTCATCTCTCGGTAGGATTGATCCTCTACAAAATGTATTGTCTCACCTCAGACAAGAACTCGAAGAATGTGATGCACATCCTCTAGAGTGATAGTTATCTCCCTGGTGGCTAGATGAAAGGTGCAGGTATTTGCATCCCATCTCTCTACTATTTCCATCAACATGGCATCATGGTATCTCATGGGAGGCATGAGATATGCCCAGTATATACTTGTTGCATGTAATGTCTCTACATGTCCTCCTCTGAAAGCATTGTAACTAGGTTTAATAAGCAATAGAACAACCTTTCATTGAGATGCTATCATGATCAAGGAGGAACCTAATAAAAAAGAAAAAATATCACATATAAGAATTCTAAAATCCTAAATCTATACATCAAAAATCAAAAAGTATGCTAAAGTTTCTCTAGGGTACTTTTTCTAAGGATCCTAGACACTTTATTCCTTTTCTGGGAAAATTTGTAGCAAAGTGGGAGACTTTGTGAAAAAAGGGATGCTTTGTGACTTCCTTTTCCAAGGTCCTAAATCTATCTAAAAATATGTAAAAACATAAAATAAATGCATAAAAATGAAGCTAAGGTCGAGAAGAATCCACTCACCGTATGTTGCAAATCACCCCATGCCACCTCGTCATGTAGGCTCTTGAGTCTTAGAGGTGCATATGGTTATACACTTGGCATCCTTAATCACTCTCCACTAAAATCAAACTACAAAAAGGTAAAAGACAAAATGATCACAAACTACTTAACTTTTTACTCTTATATACTTTTAAATTAGGTCATTTACATGTTAAGGTAAATAAAGTAATTTTTTATTCAAATTGGCAGATTTGGGACTAGAGAACTCAATTTTCAATGATGTTTGTTGCATTGGATTCATAATTCTACTCCCAATCTCATCAAATGTCTATCACTATGTGGTATGGTACTTTGAAATACCCTATGGTATGACTTATGCAATTCGATGTGGTTAGACTACTACCTTGATTCCACCTCCATAAAGCAAGCGAAATCAAGGGGGGCATACATCTACCCTCGAATTTTATTTCTTGAAGAAGTTAGATAAGAGGATTTTTTAACAATTAACGAAGTGGTTTTGCAAGATGTGGTTCCTAACGTTGTGGTTTTGTAGATGACTACAATGTGGGATTCATTCTCCCATGTTTGCAAATGAATCCATATGACTATCCTTTTTATAAAGTTTACAATTTGAATTCCATTAGCTTGCATATGCACCTAGAGTCATATGGGCGCTAAAGTGGGGGCTAAATGTAGTGCCAAAAAATATACTCCATTCTTGGAGATAGTATAATTTACACTTAGTTTGGACCTATTTTAGTACCCCTGCATTCCTACCCTTTAAATCATCATTAATAGGCCCCTAAGACCCTTTATTATTGATCCCAAGACTTATTTCAATTGAAATCCTGACAAATTCAACAAATAAATTTGATTTTCTAACACCCTGACACTTCCTCGGCCCGAAAAACTAGGGTGGGACTCATACGCCACCTTGGGCATATGAGTCCCCCTAGGTGGGACCCATATACCACCTTAGGTGTATAAGTCCCATTTCGCCCCTTTTTAGGATTTGAGCAGGAAATTAAGGTTTTTAATTCAAATTTTTGGTAAATGTCAGCATTTAGGATATAATAAATGGTAAATTAGATAGGATTCCTATAAAACTAGGATTTTGAATCATTATTTCACCAAGAATTTTCAAGAAGAAGAGTCTCATCTAGATTTAGAGCTTTCAAGAGATATTTTCAAGCATTCAAGAGCAAGGGGCAAGAAAATTTAAGTCTTGGAGTAGTATTATAGTAGTTTTTTTGAAGCTCTTCAAGCTCACTTTCATTTCAACATCTAACATTTTCAAGGATTGATGATGGTTTCCTATGGAGAATCATGATGGATTATAGGTTGGGGAGATGCAACTAGGCATTGAACCAAGCCTAATGACTTGTTTCCTAAGTGATTCCATCTTCCATTATCTCTCTACTTTCTACCTAAAGGAAGGTACATGTATTCTTATGGCTCATTAGAGTGATTAGAGATCTCCCAAAGTGAATCATCATCATTATCATGTTCCATTGATGCATCCTATTCTAGCACATTAGAGTAGGGTTTCATTGCATTCTAGATCTCTTAATCTTAGGCACATTTAAGATTAGGATCTTCACATAAATTTCCATTTTAGGTCTATTCTTTCTATCAAGGTTTGATTACCAACTAGGGGTTTGACCGATTAGGTAAACCCCCCATAAGAAAATCAACACAACATTTAGTTTTGTAGATTTTTAATAGGTTCATACATGGAAGTGAAGTTTGGAAGACATAGGAAGGAAATGCAAAGATAGGAGAATAGTTTTGGATCTTTCTTTTTTGGAAAGGCCGAATGGGAGTAAATCGCCACTGGGTGTATGAGTCCTAGTATACCACTTTTACCAATTTTTTGTAGATCTCGGTTTGTCACTGGAAGATTCCAGATTCAACCCAGAAACCCTAGACTGGGACTAAATCACCCAGTTTGGCATGTGAGTCCCAATGCACATCAAGAATAGCAATTTTTAGAGTTTTTAGGCCTTGCTTAGTCATCTTCATTTCTCCAAGTACTCCTTTGGTTATCCTCGGTTTATTATTCTGATTTTAAGTTTCATTTTCTAGGTCTCATAGCTAGATTTGTATTTTTCTTTTATTTCCTTCTTTCTAAGCATTTGCTTAGTGGTGAACCCCCTTTTTAATCACAACTAAGGAAACCCTTGTAATAGCTAAAAATACCCTTCCCTCAATTAATTCATCTTGGTTGGGGCATCTCTAGGGTTTCCTAATGAACTAAGAGTGAAATAGGTCCTAACCCCCTAGTCCCATCTTCCAAAAGGTGGAACCCTATTTTATTTTGTTCAATTATGCTCATTATTCTACATCTTATGTCAACCCCACAATTAAATATTTTCACATAATAATACATCCTATGATGATGACATACATATTTATGATATATCTATTTATCTCTCATGTGGGAACTATTGATGTTGTAAGCATGCAATGCTAAAGAAAATAAATAAAATTTTGAAATATAAAAATGTGGTTACCTTAGGTTCAGTTTCCAAAGCCTAGGGTTAATTTCATCATTTCTAGGATCTCATTAGGATGGAAATCAACAAGGTGCGTAGATTGACTTACAACCTCCAAGGTGAGTCAATCAGAACTGGATCTAATCCTTTTGAGTCTTAGGAATGAATTAGAAAGTATTTGGAGTGATTTCCCTAATTAGACTATATGACCTAATATGTAAAATGCAAAATACCAAAGACAAACAGATGGAAACAGTGATTTGCAAGTGGATGTGGAAAGTGCAAATTGATGTGTACCTATCACCAAAATTCAGATTTAGCATACCAATAGGGACTCAGTCACCTAGGGGTGAATGGGTCTTTGATTGGGGTTCCTAAAACTGTTTTTACAATTCTCTAGTGCTAGATCTGAGTTCTTGATTCCTAGTTGTAAAATTGTCAGAATGTCATAAGTGAATTATTTAATTGATTTTTTCGTGGTTTGACAACTTTGATGACAAAAAATGAAAAAATTAACAATTTTCCTTCAATCTTCCTTTGATCTTTTCTAAACATGCAATCTACACATTCAAAGAGAGAGAAAATGTTGTGCGTCATATAGGGGCTTGCCTCAGTAAAACCCTGTGTAAGTGTTTCCACTTCCACAGTGGCAATGTCAATGATAAAAATGATAATTGAAAGGAAGGAATTGTGAATGAACACAAAGCTACAACTCGCCACCCTTCAATGGCTTCCTTGAAGGACTAAAGTCATAACCATCACCTCAAGGATTTGGATCTTTCTTTTCTTGAATGCTTCAATTCTTAAATGTTTTGGAGACCTACAACAAGGGTTAGCCTTCACAAAACATGAATATGAACACACATAAACTCACATAGAATTTGACATGATGTCAGATCTTGAATTTCTATAATAGTACTTTGAAATGCTTCTCTTGACTTGCTCTTGATGATAGTATTTTCTCAATTGTATGCCTTAGTGCTAGATTGTTAGATTCTTGTTAGATTTAAAATGATAAAATAACTAGGTATTTATAGGTGTTTATCCAATTTCTTGAAAATTAGATCCCAAAAGTTGACACTTCATATTTGAACTTTGGATTTTAAAATTTCACCAACAACATATTTAAATTTGGGTCCTAGCTAAGGAGGGGGACCCATTCACCTGTGGGCGAATGGGTCCTGGCCTAAATTTCTAGGACACTCGAAGTTAGGGGTAATTTAATGATTGGATGTATTTATTCAATGTTTGTCCTCCATCAGAAAATAGTAAAAATTAGGCTTCATAATGCATAATTTGGAAAATTAGAAGCTTAATTAAGTCCAATAAATTAGGGGGACAAAACATAATGTGGAATTGTTAAGGTATACAATTTTCTACACTAGAGATTTAAAACTTGATTAAAATCAAACTACTCTAACATGCAAAAAGCCCTCCTATTAAAGTGTTCTTGATAAGATTTATTATTTTTGTTGCTCATTTCAGCAACATCTACTTTCTCAAATCAATTTCAAGATTAGTAAAGATGAGTGTCTAATCTTAATTTATAGATTTAGAGGTTGAGGTTGAGGATGAGGATGAGATGTAATGGATTAGGATAGGATGATTATTATTAGTTAGTTGCCACATGATTACTATTTATTACATTTATTTATTTATTTATCTTGATTAGTTAACTTCTTTGATTTTTTTATTTTTTCTTTTGGAAGATTTATTAGTTTTTTTTGGGTGCTTAGTAAACGGAATATTTTGATTTGGTTTGATTTTATTATTCATTAGATTAAATAATGATTTTTTAGTTAAACATGTATTTAATTTATTAATTTTGGGAATTCACAAACAATGGAATTATTTTTAAAATTAATTAAACAACAAGATTATTTAATTAATTTGATTTGATCAAATGGATTTGTTGGTGGTTTTAATTAAGGTTAGATGAATTATATTCCTTTTTAGAAATAGGTGTTTCCCAAAGAGTTTTTTGTAGCACTAATCAAGGTACAATTATATACATTGCAGTAAGGGTCCATGGGTAAGCTTGTGGTAAGGGGGTGAAATGGTGTAACTTGATGCCCCTAAGTGTGTAAAGTACTTATATATTAGAGAGGCATTTACTATCATGCATTCTACCTTTTAATAGGTTTTTATCGTGATGCTTTTCCAAGTAGCCATATAAATAGTTTTTACCAAACATGATGACTAAACACAATTTTTCATCATGGTGATTGCCTAAAGGTGCTATAAAAATGGTTTTCAACAAAGGGTGATTTTTTTTGTTTTTTATTTTTATTTTTAATTTTTTTATGGAATAGAAGTAGCCTTTCAAGGATAAAATTGATTAAGATGAATTCCATTCATTGTTTCTTCATGTTCCTAGCCTTGAGGTGTAGCTGGCCTATTTTCTCCTAAGCCATATTTTTCTACAATGATATAGGAGACTAACTAATTAGGATTAAAAGATTCTTTACTTTCTATATATCCTTATTTGTGTTTCCCTATTTTTTCTTAAGGTTCAAGTAATTGATTTCTAAGTATTCTCTATAGAGACATTTCCTATACTAATATTTGAATATATTTTTGGTAAGCCTTCAAGTGATCCAAAGCTACAAGGCAAATTTCCTCTAGGATTTCTAATTCATGTAGGAATAAAATATGATATTCCTTCTCACAAGATGAGATGCTACAATGATATGCACATGGAGTGAAGTTCAACCTCAATCAAGAAGATGGCCTCAATACCATAGACCAATGAATATGGACTAGATCTTATGGGTGTACCAATATTTGTACGATATTCCCAAAGGGTGGGATGGAGTTGTGAGAATCCTTGATGATTTCCTTGAGAATATTTACCTGAGGGTAGTAGTGAGAGGGCCCTTTTTATTTGATATGGAATTTATTATCGAGGCGCTATACTTTGTACTTCTTACAAGATTGGCTATTATTGGTAATGATAGAACTAAGAATACCATACTGATCTATATGATATGATTGAGGATGAATTTAATTTTTTCTTTCCAATCACATAAGTGAGAGGAATGTCTTCTATAGACTTAGTGAAGTATTCATTGGTGGTTATAATTTTCTTATGGCTATTAGAGGATGATGGGTTTATCTTATTGATGAGGTTGAGTACCCATCTAACTAAATTCCAAGAAGTAATTATGGGCTACAAAGACTATGAAGTTCCATAAATTAAGTCACTATTCCTTTGATAAACAAGGAATTTACTTATTTATTGATAGGAATCACACTCTACGATTGGCTAGTAGTATCCAATTTTTAGAAATTCCTTTGTGAGGGTAATAGTGTCCCACAAATATCGTTATGGAGTTTTCCAAGTTCTAAATTAGATTGTTTAAATTAAGGCATCACAATAATTAACCATTGTAATATCTACAGTAGAGGATACTAAAGAAACCTACAAATGCTCTTATTTCTTATATTTATTTTCTAAATTTGCAAAACATTTCCATGAAAAATTCATCCAACACTTTAGACTTTATATTGATATTTGAAGTTTAAAGCACTAAAACTAATATATAATTTCTTGATAAATGATTATGTGTTTTGATAATTATTCTCAAAATATAATAATATATTATTATTGATTATGGTGTGTAGTGTAGAAAAATGTATCCCTTTACTTTTTCATACTTGTTTGGGACCTTGTGAATTAAATGGACTTAATTGTGCCTTATTTAGGGTGTTGTAAAGTGTTTCCTTACACTTTCATAGTAATCTAGGGTTTAATTAATTAATTGGACTTCTTTATGCTTTGATTGGCCTTATTTTACATCCACAAGCCTTAATTAATGTATCTTTATGAGGATAATCCCAACATAAACCAAAATCCAATCATAATTCATGTGATTTTGGATTGTATGGCCCAAGTTTAGTGATCTGGGACTCATACGCCACCTTGGGCATATGGGTCCCACCTAGGTTTCGGGGCCCTAATCTAGATTTCACATTAATCTAAGCCTTTCTTGAAAAATGTGTCCCAAGCTTAGCCTAATGGGACTCATACACCACTTTTGGCGTATGAGTCCCACTTAGCTTAGACCTAAATTAAATTTAAATTCTTGGCAGGATTTTATTCTCCTAAATCTAATGTCGGCTTGTAGTTTCAAGGAATTTGGCACAAACAATTATAAATACAAGGTTATTTCACTCATTTTCTCATAGCAAGCTTACAAGTCACCTAACAACTTAAGTATTCTTGCATTATAGAAAATTGGTGATTTGAAGAGTTTACAAAAGAATTCAAGAGCATTCAAGAACTAATTATAAAGTTTTTTTGGAGCATTATTCAAGTATCAAGCATCATGTCAAATTCGTCATGCATCATGTTTATTTTTGAGCTAACATTTGTGATGTAGGGTTTCATGATTCAAGCAAGCATTCAAGTCAAGATCCATACCATTCAAGCAAGAGTCAAGATCCACATTCATGCTAGCCATTTCATACATGTTTGTGGCACTTTATTCCTAGGGTTTGGTGAGTTACAAAATTACATATTTGTTCATTCATTATTTGTGCATTCCATTTGATTTCATTACAAGGTTTGATTACCAAAATGAGGTTTGACCAAGGAAAACCCTTTTACTCTAACAAAACAACATTTTCCCCTCTTTGGTGTGTGATTTGCAGATCTAGGTTGAAGATACATTGAAGAGAAATATTGGAAGAAGTTGTCAAGTTTTCAAAGTTGTCTCCTTGTTTACAAGATCACTAAAAGACACCTAGAGAGTAAAATTTAGTAGTTTAGATGCATAAAATCAGGTCGAGAAGAAAGAGTGGAAATTGAAGAGTAGATTCAGGTCTTGACCCTCCCAAAAGGTTG